>VZRL01000951.1:91603-121483 GCA_013397895.1 Origma solitaria
TTTTTTTTTTTTTTTTTTTTGCATCTAGCAAACTGTAAACCATGTCGCTTGGATACAGCAAAAGCTGAAATTCCACAGATTTACATAGTCATACATTGTGTTGGGGGGAAAGTGTGCTGGGCGTTCTTTGATTTTTGTATTAGCATTTCTAGGCACTTGCGAAACAGAAAAATATAAAGAAAGGACATATAAAGGGAAAAGAAGAAAGAAAGGGAAAGAGAGGAAGAGAGAGAAAGAGAGAAAGAGAGAAAGAGAGAAAGAGAAAGAGAGAAAGAGAGAGAAAGAGAGAGAGAAAGAAGAAAGAAAGAAAGAAGGAAAGCAGGAAAGAAGGAAAGAAGGAAAGAAAGAAGGAGAGAAAGAAAGAAAAAAGGAGAGAAAGAAAGAAGAGAAAGAGAGAAAGAAAGAAAGAAAGAAAAAAGGAGAGAAAGAAGAGAAAGAAAGAAAGAAAGAAAGAAGAAAAGAAAAAGAAAGAAGCTTCTGTGATGAACGTAAAATATGACCTTTTCTTTTTAAAAGTTTGTGCTGTCCCTCTTGTTTAGCACCAGTGCTGCTCACCCTTTCCCTTCAAGACGCTTCAGAGTTGTTAAGCATCTAGGGGTGATAATTTGACTTTCAGCTAAACCGGAGGGCTGCAGCAGACAGCAGTAGGTGGTGATGTAATAGGTACCAACGCACATGGATATATAAATATCGTGGTCAGGGCTGAAGCGCTATGGCTGAGCAGCTATAGAAGAAGATCAGCACTTCAGACAAGACTCCTGGAGTTGAGATCAAGTTCAGAAGCTCTTGCTCCCGGGATTTCCTCTCCATGCAGCCAGCCCAAGGAAACCACAGATCCTCGAGGGACTGAGCACTAAACTCCCTCCCTTCCCTCTCCGCTTTGCTTTTTGGTTTTCTTTTTTTTTTTCCCTTTTTTTATTTTTTGTTTGTTTGGCTTTTGTTGGTTTTCTTTTTTTTTTTTTTTCCTCCCCTTCTTTGACCTCAGTATAACGTGGGAGCTGGGGGGCGAGCGTATTTTCGGACGGACCTGCTGCCGGCCCGTGGCTACCCGCCCCTAAGCCGGGATGCCTCTCCCCGCGGCGCTGCTGCCGGCGCTGCTCCTGGGGCTGCTGTGGCCAGGGGCGGTGCGTGGCCGCTCGCCCCCGGGTCGCCTCCCCGCCGGACCCCGCCAGCGCCGCTGGGACGCGGCTCTTTTCGCCCGCTCCGTCGCTCGCCTCCCGGCTGAGCGCCGCGATGCCGCCCGCGACGGCGACTACCTCCTGGGCATCAAACGCCTGCGGCGCCTCTACTGCAACGTAGGCATCGGCTTCCACATCCAGGTCCTGCCCGACGGCCGCATCGATGGCATTCACAGCGAGAATCGATACAGTAAGCCGGCCACAACCCCCGCGGCGGGGCAGGTGAGACGCTCCGCGCCCGCGGGACCGCCGGAGGGCAGTTCTGCGGCAGCGGAGCGACTCACCTGCCCCGGAGAGCGGCATGTCCCGAAAGAAGGGGGGGTGCATGGCAGATCTCTAACTTCCCGGGAAAGTCCGGCCTCCCGTAGCACCGCGGGGCTGCGCCCCTCGGCTCCCCCGAGAGCGGCGGGGGCCCGGGGTAGCGGCGCGGCGGCGGAGCCCATCGGGCGCCCCGGGGCAGCTCGTCGGGGGCTCCGGAGGGGCTCGTCGGCTCTGCTCAGCGCCTTGCTGTCCCCCTGCTGCCGTCAGGTATCAGGTGTCGGGGTTGCCTAAACATCTGGAGGATCCGCGGTGCCGTGGGCCGCCCACTCTGAGCAGGGGCTGGGGAGAGCCCAGCTTTCCCCCAAACTGGAAAAGCATCTGCTGGGGACTTAACCCCGTGGCCCCATGACTCTGATATGCAACTGAAACAATAAGATCCGGGAGCATGGGTATAAGCTGCATGATGACAAATGTTGCATTTGCCCTAAGCATGCTCTGGCTTATTTTAACCTTGTCTACACAACATGATGCCTGGGGGCAAAATAAAAATAGATACTTAGCTAAAAGAAGAGAGGTCCCAGCATGGGGCATAGGGCAGCACGTGGAGCATGAGGCCGGGGTTCTGTGGCCACCCACAGCAGTACTGGGATGTGGGGATCCGCACTGGGGATGGGAGCCTGTGGGTGAGCACGGCATTGTCACCACACACTCCAGGGCACACCCTTTTGTCCCCCTGATTGCTGTGTCTCCTCTGCAGGTCTGCTGGAAATTTCTCCTGTGGAAAGAGGTGTGGTGAGCATATTTGGTGTTAGAAGTGGACTCTTCGTGGCCATGAATAGCAAAGGCAAACTCTATGGATCTGTAAGTAGCCACTGAGTGCGTGTCTGGGGAGGGGACGGTGGTCAGCTGGGGTGAGATGTGTGCATGGTGCTAAAAGCTACCCGAGCCCCATCCTTGCCCCTCCCAGGTCAGGCAGCACAGAGCAGCCCTTGGTGCCTTGCGAGCAGAAGGTGTGCTGCCCAGTTACACTGCTTACTGAGATTTTGAAGTGAAACCCTCTCTTTTGCATTATACTTCCTTGGTTCCCACATAAAAACTGTATCATCCAAACATGGCTGCACATCTTGCCTGCCTCACAGACCAACAGAGCAGTCATTTGTGTGGCAAGACCACAAGCGAGGCTCAGTTCATAGATTTCTTACATCTAAGTACAAACAGCCTTAAGCGGGTGTGGCAAACACTCACTCCATCTCTCAGAGGGCACTTGAACTTGTGATCAGCCAGGCCCCCACAAGTGACCCTCTATGATGTGATAAATCTATATCTCTGTCGATCGATCACTCTGTTAATGCTCTTGCACAGAGTCAGCTCCCATGGCAGTTCATCATCCTTGGGGGATGTGCTTCTGTTTAGGAGGGGGAAGATCTATTAGGAGACAATGCAGACATTCTTTTACATTGGATCTTTGGAAAAGATGGAGACATCTTGTAAAATATACTCGAGGTGGACAATAACAGGGCGTATCTTTGCCCATGTGGAGCTGTCCCCCTGCTTTTGAGGTCATCTCTGTATAAGTGACTGTGACCAGCATAATTTCAAACTCATGGTCCTGGCTCACCTTCCTCACCCATGAATTTTCTATGTCATGTTCTCGAAGTAATCTTTGAAGAAAATTGGGCTGAGGAAGAGCCACACTGGGCTCAGAGTTAACTGGGGCATTTTCACATGAAGACATGAAGCATCCAGAATTATTTTCTGGGGCATCGGTCCTGTTACAGAGGATTTTGGCTTATATAAAAGCCATAGAGAATCAGTCACCAAAATGCATCCTTTCTTAGGGATACTGCTGCTTTGGTGCCCTGGGTAAAAGAATCCCGAGTGCAGTGCTCACCTTGGCAGGCTGAGACGTCCCTTACAAACCCCTAAGTTTTTATCCAAAATAAGAGATGAGTTCATCTGCTCCTTTCCAGATAAGACACTTGCAAGACCTGTCCCTCTTTGTACGTCCTTGCAAATGAAACCACATCCCTGAAAGGTTGCCTTGCTGTCAGATCTGTTTTCCTGATTCATTAACCTAAGTTAACCAAACCCTTCCTTTGATTTTAAACCTAGAGAAGCAAAAAGTGCTGTCCATGTTGAATGGCTTTAAAATGCCTCTTTCCTCTTGAGCAACAATAGAAAGTGCCAATATTCAGACTTTTCTGAAGCCTCTCGGGTAATTTAGTGCTGGTGGGGCAACCAGGAGCCATGAAATGAGCAGGACCACAGAACTGGGCTTGGGCCTTATTCACCTCCTCTCTGTTAATGTGACCCTGTCCCTCTCATGGGTGTCCTCCGCCCCTTCAGGTGTACATGCCTGGCCTGGGCACAGCATCCCTAACAATCCTCAGGCTTCTGTTTGAAGCTTCAGAGGCCACTTCAAAAGATTGCTCAGTGGGGGGGACTCACCTGCACTTTTGCCCACAGCACACCTTCGACACCTGGTAGCAAGAATATTTCCACACCTGATGTTTAAAATTCCTTCCCTCTCATCCTTTCCTTTTCATTTCAGGCCCATTTCAATGATGAGTGCAAATTCAAAGAGATTCTCCTGCCAAACAACTACAATGCTTATGAATCCAGGATTTATCCCAGGATGTACATAGCCCTGAGCAAAAATGGAAGAACAAAGAAAGGCAATAAAGTATCTCCCACAATGACAGTGACACATTTTCTTCCTAGAATCTGAGACATCTCCCTTCAGACCTACCTCAGCACAGGGGAAGACGCAGAACAGCTTTGGGGAAAAGAAACATGGTGCACTTTTACTGGAGAGTTTTATGCAAGAGTAGGTGTAAGATATTTAAGTTAATTATTTAAGTCTGTATATATTGTCACAAAATTTATTTATAGTCACTTCTTTTTTTTTAAATTTCTGGAAACAAAACAAACCTCCAATCCAAGGTCTTTCATTTCACGGTGCAACGGTTGAAGTGTTCTGCTTTGTGGTTTATTTAATTCAGTTCTGAGTTATCACAGGTGTGCTGCTACTCCGTGTCCTAAGCCAGGTGACATCCAATTCCTCCCTTCCGATGTTTTGCACTGTTTGTGTGTCGTACAGTGTTTATTGTTGTACAAGTATTTGTTTGCTTGTTTGTTTTTTATGGTGTTTTTGTTCTCCCCTCCGCATTTCCCAAACTGCTGGTGGCTCCCAAAGCATCTCCTGGGCTGGGAGCAAGAGGTGGCTGGGTGGGATGCCAGTGTGGAGCCACACACAATGCCTGATCCCCTTTGCTATTTCGTTGGAACGGGATCGGTTTACCCCAGCACAGGGAGCGCGGTGCTGCAGGGCCACCCCGCAAATCTGTTTTTAGATCCAACAGCGCTGAACTTTGAACTTCCCCACAGTCCATCTCCTCGGGGAGGCTGAAACACCTCAGCCGGCTCAGCAGGGCTGGGGCTGGGGTTTTCTGCTTAGATAAACTGTGGCCCTTAATGGGAGCTTTTATTTGGTAAAATTGCTTGGCATGAGGCTAAAAGATAATGTGTCTGTCCCTCCCCCAGCAAACACACTGTGGAACACTCTGCCATGAACCAGCTCTACTTCACTCAAATCAAATTCCCTTTTGTATTTGGAGACTACATTCATTTTCCAAAGTGTGGGGAGCTCTGTAAAACCCCTAGGTTTTTTACAAGGTAAAAGTGTTTGCTGGTTTGTAGCAAACACAAGCTCCACAGAAAGAATTTAGATTGATGATGAGGAATTGAGGTTGGTTTGTACTATTTATTATTTTTGCTGCAGTATTTGGATGGAGAAATATGCTGCTTTTTTTTCTGTCTCATTCCCTGATGAAGTTGATTAATTTCTACCTCACTAACTCTCAAAGCCAGTCTTGCAACAAATTCTGCATGGAAGGAAAATGGAAAGCCCCACTTTGAAAGTTCTGGAGGAGGGCCTGGGGGAACAATCGTAATCCCAAACCTCTCTTTTTTTCCATATGTAGCCAAAAGTATTCAGGATAGAGTTGGTTGCATCCTATTTGAGCCTTGTCACGTTTGAGCTATCTTTACCCAGTGGTTTACTTTTAGTAAGGGTAATCATGGTGAAAATATTTGCAGGCAGCTGTCAGGCTGCAGTACTATATCGTCATCAAGTAACCCTATATTTTTCCTTATATATTTTGCAAGTGTAACTCACGTCTCTAACGTGATGAAGGAAAAGTTAGGTTTAATTACGGGGGAATCACAAAAAGGATTCATGTGTCTTTTTTTTTTTGGTCCTGTTTTGTTTTCCTTTCGTTTTTTATTTTTTGTTTGAAAGACACTTCATCTTTGGGGCATCAATACGTTAAGTGGGAGCCAGGACTAGCCACAATGTTTGATGACTTAGAGGACGTTTACAGATCATCTTCCAATCTAAACTAATTATTTCTGACTACAAGCCAATCTGAGTTCAGCTTTTCTCTTTTCCTCTTTACATTCCTACACAAAAGCCTTTGTTCCTCTGTATAGACCTGCCTGTATCCTCCACTTACACATGACCTTGACGACAAACTCTACTCACCAAAGTTCAGTAATATCAGAGTAGACCAGGACCAGACCTTAAGGCAGCTGCCCTAAAAGCAAAAATAATTAAGGAAATGTCATGCCTAAGGATTTTGATTTTTTTTTTCCTGTAGAATTGGGAATTTTCTGTACTTTCTATGTTTTCTATATGTGAGTAGTCATTGTGTATTTATCACCACTACCTCTGACAACTGATGATTTTGTTCCAGATTTCAGATAGCAAAATCAGGCCACAAAGATTCTCTCTGGGAATGGTTCTTCTTTGCCACTTCTCACTTCATTAAATCCACAACAAACAGCCTCATATGAGATATGTTCAGAGGTAGCTGTTGTAACTTTTAAATATTGTGATGAAACCTTGGTAACAATGTTACATGGTATGAGCTTTCACCATTTACCAGAATCTGTCTGTAGTTTTATACAGGTGCCGTTCAAGACTGTGGTGTATGTGCTGTGCACACTTAAATGCATAATAAATGATAAATGTTTACAATGCATGACACTCTGGTATTGATTTTTAACTCTTTATAAGGGAACGTATCCTGCAAGTAAAGGGGAAAAAATGCTATTTCACTTTTCCAAAGCCCATGGAGTCTTTGTGCCTTTGCCAGCTACTCCAGGACTGACAGCCTGGATTTCTTACTCAGCTAAAGTTCCCCCTGCCAAAGCTGGAAGTTGTCCAGGAAAGCCCAGCTCCAGGCTTGGTAGCAGATACGCACTCCTTCATCTGCTACATGCTGCTGCTCTCACTTGTGTTCTTTCCCTGGTTATTAACAATGGCAGCATCCAAAATTAATGGTCAGAGGCACAAATCAGCTTCAGAGCTCATGTGGCTCATTGTCAACGTTACAAACCTGATTGCCTGGCTTTGACTTCAGTGAGTGCTGGTTGTTCGCTCTCTGAAGTGCAACAACACCGACGCAAGAAACCTGCTTGGTTTGGGATGGGGTCTTTCTACAATTAGTATTTATGCTGAATACAAGTGTATAGAACTCTGAAGTGCTGTGTGACATCGCGTGGCAGGAGATGTGTACACCGTATGGCAAGATTAGGAAACATTTCTTCACTGAAAGGGAGGCCGAAGCTCCCCAGGGAAGTGGTGGAGTCACTGTCCCTGAAAGTGTCCAAAAAAGGAGTAGATGTGGCACTTTGTGATATGGTTTAGGGGACATGGTAGCGTCTAGTTGAAGGTTGGACTTGAGGATCTTGGAGGTCTTTTTCAACCCTAACGACTCTGTGATTCTTTGGCACAACTTTTATTTATAAATGCTTACACAGGTGCACTTGCACACACACACATGCACCATGTCCAATTTCTGTGCTTTCAGTTTCACCCCTTTCCTAGGACTAGGAAAAGTTTCATAATGGCACACACAACATTGGGGTTTGATTTTCCACACCTTGACAGCAAAGGGAGTTTGTCCAGCTAAGTAAAACAGAAATCCAGACCCCAACATACAGACTTCTTCTTATTCCACTAGTGATGCTCTTTTTTCTCCTCGTAGAAAGGGGAAGGCAATAGATGAGTTGGGAATGTCCAGTGCCCTGGCTCTGAACAAGGGCAATTTCTCTCTAAAGTTGTATGGGATCTATAAATACGTAGCACAAGTGGAGTTTTTATAACTGCACAAGTAGAGCTGCAGCGTATTTAATGCTGCTATGAATAGAGCCAGAATAAATAGGCAGGCAGACATAATAATTTTTCACAATTAACTTTTTTGTTTACAATGTTCTAAAAATAACAATCACAAATTTATCGCTGCCAGGATTGCCAAAATTATAACGAACAGTTGTCACCAGGGACAAAATTTTTTCAGCTTTGGGTATGAAATTTTATCAATTATGATTTTAAGACTGGAGATAAATCCTAAGGCTTGGGTGTTAGGAAGGTGAGATTTCAGAGTAGTAACTGTGCAGGTTCATAGGACCTGGAGTACTGGTGTTGCACGTGTCCTACCCACAGAAAAATAAAAGGGCCACGACAGATGGGGCAGCTTGAGTTGTCACAGAGGAATTGAGAGAAACTTTCCTCCTCTGGCATCACCCATTTTTTGCTTCATTGCTAAGCCAGCTTTCATAGAATCATAGAATCACAGAATCACAGAGTCATTGAATCGTAGGATCATAGAATCATAGAATCATAGAATCATGGAATCACAGAATCACAGAATCACAGAATCACAGAATCACGGAATCATGGAATCATAGGATCACAGAATGGTTTTGTTTGGAAGGGGTCTTAAAAGCCATCTCGTTCCAAACCCCCTGCTGTAGGCAGGGACACCTTCCACTAGACCAGGCTGCTCAAAGCCACATCCAACCCGGCTTTGAACTCTTTCCGGGGTGAGATTTCCTCACATTACCTATTGAGGCAGTAAAATGAATGCATTAAAGGTAAGAATGCCTCCAAAAGAAGGCACTGATACATCACAGGTCGCAACATTTCTGAGACCACTGAAAGCATTGCCACGGCCAACGTTCCTGCCATCTACCAAACATTTATCTGCATAGAACAACCTAAAACCTTTCCTGAGGCAGGATTCTGTGAGCCAGGCAGATTTCCCTCCATCCAGGGATGATCCAGCCAGAAGGGGAGCCGTGCCAGCCTGGCCCTGCACCACTCCCTTGCGCTCCAGGGGAAGGACAGCGACAAAGCTCCGAGCCCCATCCCTCGTTTGCAGCCTCGCCTGTTTTAAATGGCCCGGGCTTAGCATTTTGTGACTCACCCGTGACATCTCCCGAGCTGTCTGTGTCTAATCCGCGCCAATAAAAATCAGCATGACAAAACACTGCCCTGTATATAAACAGCCACAGGTTTTTCCGAGCGGCCACCGAGTTTATAGTGCCAGAGTCGGCTGTTCACACTTTGCCACTTGGTTTCCACCGCAGCTTGTGAACTGACCACTCCAGTGGCCAATTAAAGGCAGTCTGTTAAGGGCTGAGGAGGCTTTTGATAATGACTAGGGAGCACTTCAGCGAGAAAGTTAAAAGGAATTCCCTGAAACATTGCAGCTCCCTTTATATGACACAAAGTACTGTTGCTTGCCAAGCACAGATGAGAACAGATTTTTAATGTGGAAAAGCCAGCCTGAAGCTAAAAAAAAAACCAAACAGCCAAGCAATCCCACCAAAACAAAACCACCCCAGTTCTCTTTCTACTAAATAATCTAAAAATGGACGGCACAGTGCTAATTGTAATACCAAGCTGCTATCAGGAAATACAACATGCAAAAGAAGGACACAGGACAATTTGTTTCCTGAACATGAGTCATGATTTCCAGATTTCAGACAAGAAATATTTCCCTGAATCATTTTGTTTAAAAATTTGATTACTTAAAAATATCCAAGAAGTGTCTACAGTCAGTCACCTCAGGCAAACAATTACTTAATGTAAGACAATGTCTCTTTCTTACATCATAATTTTCATCATAAGTTCCAAGGCCAGGTTGGATGGGGCTTGGAGCAACCTGGTCTGGTGGAAACTGTCCCTGCCCATGGCAGGGGTTTGGAACGGGATGAGCTTTAAGGTCCTTTCCAATCCGAAGCATTCCGTGATTCTGTGCTTCTAAACACCATCCAGTCTAGACCCCACCACGTACAGGGACACCTTCCACTAGTCTAGGTTGCTCCAAGCCCAAACCAACCTGGCCTTGGACACTTCCAGGGATCCAGGGACAGCCACAGCTTCTCTGGGCACCCTGTGCCAGGGCCTCACAGGGCCAGGGTCTCACCCTGTGCCAGGATTTCTTCACAATATCCCACCTAACCCTACCCTCTTTCAGTTTAAAGCCATTCCCCCTTATCCTACCACACCGTGCCCTTGCCCAAAGTCCCTCTCCAGCTCTCTTGTGGTGCCTTTAGGTACTGGAAGAGGCTCTAAGGTCTCCCTGGAGCCTTCTCTTCTCTAAGATCAGCAACAGCCAGGTCCAGCCCTTCCTGAATGCTCAACTGGACTCCATGAAGTGTGACAAAGATGGTGAGCACCCAAAATTTAACTCAGCTGCCACTGTGTGGTGGGTATAAATGACTGATGAAGACAAGCATTATGAAAAATCACGTCAGGAGGTTTTGAGCCTCGGCAGTTTACAGTAATTGAACTTTTTGACACTGATATCCCTGTGCTTTACCTCCTTTTTTCCAAGCTGTCATAAATAATGTTCAAAATATATTCATGAATACATCAAAATTTGTGAGACGTGAAGATTCTGGATTTGCAAGAGCATGAGGTCAGTCAGCTTGGGGCTGAACAAAACAAAATGAGGAATGGATGTTCATTTATCGAAGAGCCTTGGTACTGGGCACTGAAAGAGGCAGGACTCCTGACAAAAAAGGTGGTGCATATCCAGATTTTAGTTTTAAAGGAAGGTTTAATTAAGTTTTTCTTAAATTCTGAGTGCTGGATTGACCTTGGGTAACCTCTAGTGTCATTCTCTGTGTGTACATGCAATTACATTTTATTACTAATCGTACTATTTTATTGTGTGTAGATACAGGAGTACTCATTCCCTATGACTCCCCAGGCTGTGTTGACCTTCACTATCGTTCATTCACACTGCTCCATATAGGTTAAAGAAAGTGATTTAGTGATGTTTGTACCAATTAACATATTCCAGATTCAAATTGGTTGCTAATCAGGTTACCTCTGAAGTACAAATCAGATCTTTATCAGCTTAAAGGTATTTGGCAAGTGTCAAAGCCACTTGGTAAAACTCGGTGGTTTCTGGGGAGCTACTATTTACATACTTTTTCATTATCTCTGCAGCTACATCTGTTTGCTTCCAGTGCCTTCAAGAAAGGTGTTTGTAGTGCTGGCTGGGGCCAGTACAGCTGCTGAGTGTCACTGAGGGGAAGGGTGCTTGCGGGAAGAAAGGGATGGGAAGTGCCACCTGCGGGACAAGCATCCTTAGAGGTGGGAGAGACCCCAGCCTTGCGGGGATCTCCTCGAATACGCTTGGAAGGAATGTCCAGCCATGTGCCTGTGACTGA
Organism: Origma solitaria; assembly: GCA_013397895.1. Classification (NCBI taxonomy): domain Eukaryota; kingdom Metazoa; phylum Chordata; class Aves; order Passeriformes; family Acanthizidae; genus Origma; species Origma solitaria. The sequence continues at coordinate 102,574 of VZRL01000951.1, forward strand.
TGGCTGCTTGGCAAGTGAGAGGGCTCATCCACAAGGAATATTTTGGAGCTTTTGGTGGACAAACCTTTTATAAGCTCTCTCTCCTGGCCGGATGGTAACTGGATCCCTGCTCCGATCCCTTTCCAGGGTGGGGATTGTCCCAGGCTGGCTCGTGGCTGAACAGCACAGTGGGATGGATGCCCTTCTCAGGGCTCCTGCATCACCAAGCCAGGGCTGCTCCAGTGCCTCCCCATGCCACCATCAACACTAAAACCCAACACCAGAGTGTTCCTTTCCCATCTCGAGCCCCTCCTGGCCCTGTGGCAGGGCAGCCCCGGCCACCAGCAAAGACTCAGCTCCTCTATCTAGAGTGAGTACCACTGCTCTGCCAGGCCTGACACTCCTCTCCTCTTCCTCCTGCAGGGAGGGAGACCACTCTGCTTCAAACCTTTCCCCTTCCTGGGAAAGGGCATGGAACAGCTGCTCGGTGCTTGCCTCTCATCCCGAATCCTGCTCCCCGATGCTGCAGGGAGCAGGAGCTCACCCCTGGGGAGTTACACATTAACCCGGGCAGTTAGCTCCCTATCTCCCCGGTGTGCTCTCCCTCTGGAGCCAGAGTGTCTTCATGTCGGTGCCTTTCCTTCAATGAGCTCTGAGATAAGGGCTGATCTCCCAGGGCACGGGCGCTGCAGCTGCGGGGTTACTCCAGTGCGACGACCCCGGGTCTCCTGCGGTGCTTGCTCCGGGAACCTGGGCAGGGATGACCTGCCAACAGCCATAACTTCAGCTGCAATTGATTACAGCTTTTCCGCAGCCCCGAGGGAAAATTACCGTGGTTGCTTTTTGCCTTGGTTTTGACCTTCCTCTGCCAGGGCAGGGTGACTGGCACTGCCTTTGCCCAGAAGCTCTTCCTGTGCCTGGCTTCGTCCTCACGTTCTCCTTCACCCTTCCTTCTTCCACATCCTGTTCTGACACATCTACATACTCTTCTTTTGATTTTCTACCACCTTTTATGATGTTTTTCGGTTGTGTTCTCGCCTTCCATTTCTCTCCCACTTTTTCCGCTCCTTGAACTCTTTTGTTGGATTTTATTCTAGAGAGCTTGTGGATCATGTTAAGGCCAAAGGCACTCAAGGCTAAAGACACTCAAGCTTTGCCCAGGCATGTGCCTGGCTCTGCCTGCTGGCACGGGTCAGAAGAGCAGTGATGCAAACTCTGCCAACGTGGGAGCAACTCGTACCTGCATCCAGCCCCGTGACTCAGATTTGTTCCTGCATATGTTCATAGGCATGGACTGCCTGCTATGCTCACAGAGTCACAGAATCATGGAGTGGTCTGGGTTGGAAGGGACCTTTGGAGGTCATCTTGTCCAACTCCACCCTGCAACGAGCATGGATTTCTTCAACTACATCAGGTTCCTCAAGGCCCTGTCCAACCTGACCTTGAGAATTTCCAGCGATTGGGCACCCCACAGTGTTTCACCACCTTCACTGTAAAAAAGCTCTTCCTCATATTTAGTGCGAACAACTTGAACAAAGTTTAAAATGCTTTTTTACTGTTCTGGCCAGTATCTGTATGTGCCTGTAGTTTTCATCTTCTGCATCAAATTCTCCTTTTCAGCTTAGCACAGAGCTTCTGACTTGCCCATATTTCATTCTGACCCACATATCTCCTTCCCCTCAGTCCTTTGCAGTTTCTCTCCCCACATCTCAAGGTTACGGAAGTGACTGAAGAAGATCTCAGTGAGCCATGGGCAAGCTCAGCCTGTGAGGAGTCCAACACATCCCTCTGAAGAGCAAGGTGTACCAGTCACAAACCCTGATGGAAGGAGAATTAGAACATCAAGTGTCTGCTTACTACCCAGAAAAGCATAAAAACCAGGTTGTTTGTGCTCCCTGATAAGCTATCAGATGTGATTCACTGGGCTGTATCTGTTTTAGCAATCACAGTGTGGGCATTTCAGCACAGGGTTTTCCAGCATGCTTAGGGTGGTCAAGGAAAAGCACTTAAATATTTATAGAGCTATGAAAGTTATAAATATAGCTGCGATAGTCTTATGCCCTGCAGAGAAGGCATGCCCTGATGGAATAATCACAGCAAAGTGTGTTTTCATCAGAAAGATATCTATATAGATGGCCATCTCACATGGCTTTGTGCTAAACAGGGATTGATAGTGATTGTATTTGAAGGAATTTGATTGCTGCTGAAGTCAGATCTATAAATGGAAACCCAAGAAATCACAGAGTAAGCTAAACTGAAAGTCTTTGACCTCAGAAATTTAACATCTTCTGCAAATCTTTAGTAATACTAGTCATATCCAAGGCAGTGATTTGTTTTAAATTATTTTTTGCTATTTATTTTGTTAATTTTAATGTACATATAAACAGAGATAGACAATTTAAATTACATAATGGGTATCATATCCATAAAATACCATTGGCAAATAATTCATGGAGTTAATATTTTGGATTATTGGTTAGTAAATAGCAAAGAATGTGACTTCATGGATTAAGATGATCTCACATTATTTTTTCTCAGGGTGTACTAGACTAGAGCTTATTCAGTAAATGTTATAATTTTGGAATACATCTTAGTCCAAAATATGGATTAAAGGAGTAAAAACAAACACAAAGGTCAATGTGATGAAAGTTTATCAAAATATTCCCTGAGGTTACAAATTCAGACATTTCATTGCAGTCTTGGGCTTTTACACTTTTTATTATGAAATAAATACCACAATGGCAATGTTCACATTAGAAATCAGACTGTAGTTACCACAAAGTCCACCTATGCAACCTGGGTGACTCTAATAAAATAATTATCACATATCATTAGGATTTAATTTTGACCCTGTTAGCCTCAGCTTACTCTTAGTCACAGGTATGCAGCAAAATGAAGAACAGGAAAGAAATGTTTAAAACCTTTTGTGAATAAAGGCTGAAAAATCAATGAACGCCTGTTGTAAAAAGGATCTTCTGGTATTCTGTGCTTGCAAGTTAGGTGAGAATGGAGACCTCACAGAATGAGGGGATGCATGTCCTTGGAAGCATATTCTACATTACTGGTTTAAAGCTCAACTTTTAAATAAGTTGTGCTCTTCTGCATAATGATCACAGAAAATCACTAAAGCTACCACTGCAGTCACTGAATGGCCCACACTGAATTAAGAGTTTAATAGTCATGAAAATATTCTGCTGTAATCACCTTCTGACTCTTACAGAAAGGTGAGCAGATGTAGAAATAAGGACCAGATATATATTTAATAAAAAGCTCTTGGTGTTCATGTGGGTATCAGAGTGGCAGATTGAAAATTATCATATTCCCTTCTCCTCATGACATAAATCTGAGACTTTTTTCCATTAGATTTTGGGAAAAATGACGTAGTACAAATTTGCATTTATTCATTGTTTGCAGTCTCCAGAAGTTAATTAAGAAAAATGTAGAAGCAAACATGAATCTGCTTGCCAATTTGTTCTGTTTCTATTCATAGGAGAACCAAATCTGCTGTCCCCTTGGTTGTGCAGAGAGCCCCACTCCCTTTGCAGGTTTGCCAGGGACAGTCGGGTGCTCACCTGCACAGGGCGCTGCGTTAACAGAATTACCTTTGTACGTGACCATCCATAAAAATATTTCTTTGTGTTGGTGGTGGGAGTGCACTGAAGGATATATTCCCTGATGAAAGGGAAGAGTGAAGGAACTGGCAATCATAAATCCACGGTTAAGGCAGATCCAACACGGGTTCTTTATACAGGATCACAAAAATACAACAACCACCGCTCTGTGAATGTATCTGTAGATATAAACGTACATATGCACACTCAAAATACTTCTGCTACCCATCAATATCCATTCCTTTCTTACCTTTCATGGGGATCTATGGAATTTCACTGAAGTTCACGATTTTGTTCCAAATGGTGACATTAGGGCAAATCCACTCAATAATTCTGTCAAAGAAAATGTTAGAAACAGTCAGTGTTAATTCATTTTATTATTTGACACCAGCACTTGAAAGATTGAGCTACTCTAGAAGTCTATTTAGTGACTCACAGCCTGAGGAGATTTTTGTGGCTTTCCCATAAAATTTCTGTAAATAAAATCCACTTGGAAGTCAGTGGAAATAATCAGAAAGTCTAATATAGTTTTTATAAGAAATAGAAGGCCACAACAATGTTGGTGATAAGATGATGTGCAACAAAGAATAGCTTGTGGTAAAAACGCTCCTTTTCTTCCTGCTAAGGAGATTACAAGGTTATAATTTGTAAAATAAGCATATTCCTGTTAATTAAATTAAGGACTTGGGCTGCATAAGCAAATATCAATCACAGGAGAGAAAGAGGGAGAGGGATGCCGAGTTTCACACGTAATTTGTTTCTGGCTACTTAGCAGGGCTATGACAGACATTCGCTAAGTAGAAAGCAAACATTTACTATTTAGTTCTCCTTTCCAGCTAACACTTACAAGCCTCTATTAGCAAAAGCTGCCTCCTTTAGCAGAGAGGATGGTTTGTTGTGAATATTTTTTCCTGTGATGGCTTTAAAAGAGCATTTGCTGCTAATTTCAAGATGTATCAGCACTGATTAAGTAACAAACATACTCTCATGCTTTTATACTTTTTAAGTTGCAGAATACTTCATATTGCAGCCGTGATTCAGGTTTACTGAAGTGAGTAGGGATTCTTCTACTGCCTTCAGTGAAGTCAAGCCCTAAATCAGATGCTGGTGAGGAAATATATCCAGTGTGTGCCCGATCCTGTGCATGTACCCCTGTTCATCCTGCTGGGATATGTACACCCATTTGAGACACAAAAATCTCTGCTAGCCCCTTATGGGTACATGGTGAGTGTCTGTCAGGAGTTTGGAAAAGTCTTCCCTCACTTCTTGTCCCCTAGAAACGCCAAGGCAAATGGCAACCTCGCATTTCTGAGGAGAAATGGCTCTTCTCTCTCTGGTTACCTCCAAGGTGCGACCCCTACCCAAGGCCAGGTCCAAGGCAAAACTGGTCCTACACCCCCACAGGCGGGGGGAACTCCTTTTGGGGTTTGTGGCTCCACACCTCACTCGGTCCGTGCCTCAAACTTGCAGCCTCAGCTGACTGCGCTCAACAAGGGCCCTTGTCCTGGGGAGGCACTAGTGGCACTTTGCTAAATGTCAGCTGCGAGTGGCACAGCCCAAAGCGAGCGGGAGGAAGGAATGCTGTGTCATGGCATGGGCTGCGAGCTGGCAGGGCACCCCCAGAACAACAAAGCCACTTCAGCTGAAGTCCGGAAGGAATGCGCTCCCGGGAAGGGGAAGGGGGAGGTGAGGACGGACAGACTCGGATGGGGAACGGCTGTTTGGAAACCTGTCTGGAGATACAGCGCTTTGCTGTTTGTTATGTGTCAAAAATTAGAAGATAAAATGTGAGGTTCTTTAATTTATATGTTTATTAAAAAACAAAAAAAAAAGTTGGCAACAGGTGGGGAATGTAAAAAAAAATATTAAAAGTCTTACTTAGATGGAGGTTTTAGACCACCCTGAGCACCACAGAGAGAGGGGCTGATGAAGTGCTGTTACACATTTTGCCATATAAATGACGTTTCAATTGTCTAAGCGTCCATTCATTGTATTTTCTTTCTATTTCTATCCTGGGGCAAATCCAATGGGGTAATTAACCACAGTGCTCTTGACCAAAGGGTATCCGAGTTTAGATGAGCTCAGGTATGGACTCATTGAACTGATAAGTGGCTGTGACACTTACTACTTGCAGCAGCCTCAGTATCAGAGGAAGGAAAGAGAGCAAATGTGATGCCTGTTTTCAAAAGGGCTCAAGGGAAGACTATTTAAAAAAATTAAAATCAGTAAATAATCAGCACTGAGCACTGTGTTTGAAACCCTAATGGAAAAAATATGATTGTAACCTTTGTTTTAAAAAGTCCCACTAAAAAACATTGCCAGAGGTGTAAGAATGACTCTGTATGCTCCTTTTTATCTTGTTCTGTAGTTATCTGTAGCCAACTACAACCACATTGACAAGATCCTGGACTAAACTCATCTTCAATCTGACTCATTCCAGCCAGACTTAGGTCCTTGCAAACCTCCCCAGACACACTCTTCCAGTTATAGCAAAACACTTGAAGGATGTTAAACACCAGGGTTCTGGATTTAACCAATCCCTAAATCCGATGGCTCAGCTGGAAAGCAGGGAAGCTGCGAATTTGGAAAATTATGTCCTGTGGAGTAAACTCTAATGTTTAACACAGCAACCTTAAAGCCCCAAAGCTCGTGAGGCAGGGAGCTGGCACCAGGGAGCGTGACCAGCACAGCACTGACATGGCCAACTCTCTAAATCAAACAGTGTCTCAAATGCACTGGTATTTTTTCCCAAGTATTTCAAAAAGCAGTGATGGTCATTCCCATTTCTGGGTGAGAACATACATTTTGCTTTGGAGCTGTGACATGAAGAAGGTTGCTCCTATAACACAATTTTTAAATGATAACAATGTTTTGTCACTCTTTCTGTAGACCGAATTTGAGTCCAGAAGTAAAAGTAATTAAATACAGGGGTAGAGACACTGAAATCAGTAAGATCTGCGTCCAAACTGACCCCAGCACATCTCCTTTGATTTCCAGGATACCCTCAGCTCTTTCCTGATGGGCTAGGGGCATTTGGCAGCAGAGCCAAGCCTTCCTGTGCTCCTCAGTGGGGCTGGAATGGGCTTCCAAGAACAAATGCTGGACCCTGGCTGTGGCCATTCCTGCAGCAACATGGCAAAATCTGTGGGGCCAGATTGCTTATTCTTTGAAGGTGAGTAAAAAGAAAATGAATGGAACAATCATAGCCACCAAAGCAAAGTCACAACGTACAATTTGAGGCAAGCTAAGGAAGAAAAGAGGCTTTTGTGAGTGCTGTGCATCCTGCTGGCCTTTTGTAGAGCCAGCTGTGAAGCACAGCTGCCAGTGCTGTGCAGAGCAAGGTGTCCAGGCTTCCAGATGTGCAGGTGTAAACCCTGCAGACATCAAAAGGGCTGCTGCTCAAATCCATTACCTGAACACCACCCTGTTGTATTTCAAAGGGAAAGCAGCTGAACTTTCCCTGTAATCACCATCTTGCAACATCCCTTTAATGAACCAGCTTATACAGGATCCTTGTGTCAGCCAAATAAAGAGTGTGCTGGCACTTCATTCTCTTCTACTAGGATCCCTCACAGCCCTGCTCTTCCTGAATTCACCAAGGTTATCCAGCAGCATCAGGAGGGAAAAGGCAGAACCAGCAAAGCCACTTTGGTGGGTATGGTAGGCAAAGCTGTGGTCGTGAGTTGGAAATGTTGGAAGAGGGCCAGTGCTGAAATCTCAGGGTAAGGGGAAACACAAGCTGATAAATTCCTTGCAACTGCAAGGTGGTTTGTATTTGGTTACTTTGCTTTCTGGAGCTTAAGAAGTCACCATTTACCTCAGAATGGTTGAATGTGCCATGACAGCATCAAATGGGACTTGGTAAATTGCCCACAGAGATTTGGTTACTTTGACTAATTAATTAACCTGTGATTACTTGTTCAAACAGTAGTCAGTGGATATTTTCCAATATGAACCTAGGTCTTTGACTGGTACCTGTCTCAAAGAGAAAAACTGTTGAAATTTCTGTATTTAGGATGTGCACATATATGGTATTCCCCCCCCTTTTGGACAAGTGGATCCCTAACCCACACCCTGACATGTCTGCCCTGGGTGAGCAACCTGCGCATTTAAAAAAGGCTCTGTGTTGTGCTTCTGAAGTGTTCTGATCTACCATACAAACAAACAGTATTCTTCCTCCATACTGTGCACAGGAAATGATTTGGCAATTACATTTGTAATGGTCAGTAACTGAGTGGGTAAAAATATATGAATGGGTGCCTCTATGTCACTTTATTTTTTCCTTTCTTTCATTATAGAAGCAGAGAATCAAGAAGGGACAGAGGGTTTCTGTGGACAGGAGATTTAAGACCCACAGTCTTAACAAAACCCACATGAGGTTTAACAGAACTATTAAGAAAGTATCTTGCCTGGTAATTTTATGGTTGAGAAATTAATTTCACAATTAGCTCTGACTTACTGTGTTGCATTCCAGAAAGGAGGTTCTCTCTTTAAACTCTGTTTGTCTCTTCTAAAGTCCCAGAAATAATTAAGAACTGTAAGCCAGCTGTAAACAGTGGTATCTGTCCACAATATTTCTGAGATATGTGACCTGCCTCATTTCTTTGTTACGACTTTGTGCAATTTTCTGGCTGGGAAAACTGTAAATTTCCCATGAGGGAATTCAGGGGTTTTGCCACAGATTTCATTTTTTTTGATTCACATTTTGTTTTTTATTTTACCTAGCAGCCTGTTTTGCATTGTTACATTGTCAGCTTTCCCACAACTTAGTAAGAAGTCAGTGATAATCACCCCATAATTCCTTAGACCTGTGGTTCAGAATCGTAGCAACAAAGGGGTAGATTTGGAATTACTGAACCTGCTGTCTGTCACAGAGGAAAAAAAGTATTTATTTAAGAAAACAGAAGATGGTATGGATGTCCTGAATTGTCCCATCATTTTCCCTGCACAATGTCAGGGGGCTTCACTGAGCACAAATCCAGGCCTGGTTTATTCCAAAGAGAATTCAGTCCCCATGCTCTGATGCCACTTACACCTAAAAGCAAACTGAAGCTCAGCAAGGAGGGAAATCTTTTCCTTCAAATAATTTATTCTGATTCCACCTAAAATGCTGCTGAAACAGACCTTTTTTTTTTCCACTGCACAGAAACAAAAGTCAAGTTTCACTGGGCTGTAGAGTGACATCCCACAGACACTCATGTGAGCTGCTAACAGGAATAAGTCAATCCACCCTTACCTGAGAGGATCAGTCCTGAGAAGCAAATTTTTCTCCATATTTGAGCCCTGTTTTTAATTTTTTAACTACCACTTTAATGAGTAAGAAAACTAGCTTACTTTTTTATGTCCATTCATCTTAATGTTTAGGGGCTGGAGAGGTGGCTATAGATCATTCATAGCTCAGCATTAATAGCAACATTATATAAATGCAATCTGATGAAATATATAAGTTTAAGCACTCCTTGAAAACCATGGGAAGAGGAAATGTTTAGCTCTACATGAGCAGCCACTGGCTGGCTCATAAACAAGTTCACAGTAGCTTATTTAAAGAACATTGCAAGCCCTTTGGACAATGTGCATTTTATTAGGAAAAGGAAGATCTGAAGAATACACACAGCAGGAAAAAGTAAACGCATTAAACTGACTTTAATGCAGATAAAAATGGTGGCAGCAGGGAGAAATTCTGTTCCAGAAAGGTCATTCCTTTGCCTCTGCATTCCTTCCCCACATTTACATGCTGCTCACTGGATTCATCAAAGGTCTTCATTATTCCCTCTTGGCACGCATGAAACAATCACTTTCAGATATAATGACCTAATTACTCAAACAAGACAAATGGGGAAAAAAAAAAAAAAAAAGCAGTTATTTACTTCAGATGTTAGCGTTTAGCAGCTCTGCAGAAAAGCCATTTAGAGGACTTGTAGCACAGAGTTAAACCTCCAGAACCAGAATCACCTAAAAGGGTGGAGTTTGATGACTACAAGCACTGTTGATGATTTCCTTCCATTATGACTCAGGCTGTCCCAACTTAAACTCCTCTCCCTATGGACCAGGCAACCATAAACTGCAGAACAACGATGTTTTCACCATGTTTGTCCCCCAGCTTCCCAGTGGTCAATCTCAGCTCATCCTGCAGGCTCAGGGCCAGCCTGGGGCTTTCAGTGACACGGGGACCACAGAAACCAGATGCACCAAGAGAAAATTTTAGATCAAATATTGGTAAATGAAGGCATAACCAGGGCCATTTATTACTCAGATTCGCTGTGCCTGAAAGGAGATCTGTGTCCAAAAGATCACTGTGGTTCTTCTTTATTTTGTGGTGTTCTGTAGGATGGCACAGTAGCAATGATGTATTCACTACCAATAAATGTCCCAGTCAGGCAACGACTCACATTATTGCAGAAAAAAAATAGATACTGGTTTTATGATGATGCTTATCAGTGCTGTGTCATATACATGACCATATAAATTGTCTCAATTAAAAAAAGTTGATTCTGGGGACAAGAATCGGAGTATGAACTTTTGAGCCTCTCTGCACTTTCCTCTACAGACATGTACTTTATTTACCTCGCTGTACCTCTGCAAGTGTGGGATATTCATCCAGTGTCAGGAAATGTTCCCAAATATTATGCTTGAGCCTGTTCCATTCAACATACACCATCACAGAGAGATCCAGCTCATTTCCTAATTGTGAAACATTTCATACTGGATGTCAAATGAAAGCTTTAAGCCCCAGTGGGATCGTGTCTGACGTACAAATAACTGTTTGACACCAGAAGGTTTATTATCTCCTTGCAGGAATGAGAAGCATATTTCTTAATAGGTTCCTCACCCTGGGCAGTGCAAGCCTTCCTTTGAAGAGTGTCTCTATGGTAATTGATGTTAATGAGCAGCAAGTGAAGGAGAAACACTGGGTCACCAGGTAGGAAGCCCCCCCAAGAGATAATCTAATTACTCTCCAAAACAAATTACTTTCAACCAAAACAAATTACTTCCAATCACTCTGTAACAGATAAGATCTGTAGAGGGGGCTCAGAGCTGCTGACAGCTGGAGACTGAGGCTTCACAAGTTTATGGATTGATCGCTTTTCTCTTTGGCCCGTTTTGTTGAATGACAATGGGGTGACAGAAAACTGGAGCCAAGAACTGAGCTCCCTTTCATTTCATTCAGACGAATGCAGGGGACCTGCCAACTCCATGCTCATTGCTGGGTGGCTCATTGATCTGAAATTGGCAAAGCTGGAGCCATGTGTGTCCACAGCTGTAACGGCAGCAAGACTCTCTAGGAACAAATGTGCAGCCTGGCGGACTACAAAATCCACTCCTTGTGCATCTTGTCTGCAAGGAAGGGAAGACATGACATTGTTGCTTTTTTTTGCCTGCTCATGAGATGTGAGGCAAAATGGAGCCTTCATTCTCATGAAGCCTTAACAGGACTAAACTACAAATACTAATTTAAATTGCAACCCTACAGGAAATGTAAGTCAGGCAGTTGGAGTGAGAGGTGAATGATTAATCAGTGGGGTTTTATATCACTGCTATTTGCTGTGTAGAGGTATTTCATTGCTGCCTGTGTGTGTGTTTGAGAAAAACCCATAAATTTGGTGATTACTGTCTTTTGAGAATGGGATGCTGATATTGCCACCAGGGCCATGACCTGAAAGTGTTTGTGCCGGGCTCAGTCACAGTTCTACTGCTCTCGATGTCATTAGCCTTGGCTACTTCGTTCTACAATATTATAAAATCAATGGCACATCTGCCTGGCTCGGTCCAAGCCACACTGGTGGTGATCTGTGTCCTGTTAGTCCAGGGAGTGGAAAAAGGACATCTCTTGCCTTGCAACAGCAACTCTTCCTTGGAGTGAGGCTGCAGTGGTGTGAGCAGCAGCTGGTTTGTGACAGGCTTTATCTGCTGGAGGCCTCTGATAAAGAGCAATAGACAGGTCTCAGGGAGCCTTTGCTATTGATTGAAACCTTTGTGTCCCACGCAGGGAAAGGAGGACTCCTGCCCTGCTATGGAAATGTTGTGAAACAGGTTAAATTGTGAATTAATTGGGGCATGTGTGTGTGGTGTGTGGTTCTCTTTACAACCCACTTGGCGAAAGGAGTGCCTAAATCAAGAGATCCACAATCAGGAGTGTAGGGACTCCACACTGATCCGTGTGAAAGACGCACCATGAACTCCACTTTTCTATCCTCAGCACGCCGGTCTGCTTTGCTCACTTCGGAAACTGAGGGGTCTCAGCCTCTGGTCATGCAAGGATCTTCCTGGTACCTCCAGACATGAAAGAACCAGAGACTCTCAGTTTTGCCTTGAAATGTTTAAGGAATTTTGTTTTCAGAAAAAGGAAAAAAAATTGAAGATGAATTTGACATAAATAATACGTGGCGTTCAAAAACTGTAAAGTAGAAGTGTTCTGATCATTACATTTCTGATCACAGTTGTAAATACACATTAAAAAATACTGATTTTAATTGTACTTCTTACATCAAGTCAATGTATGTAACACACAAAAGCTAGATAGTGGGGGATTTTACATTCCTTTCAATATTTGTGATGTTTAGATAGATAAATACCTTCTTGTGATGCATATATTTCATTTCACTTTCCAGTGATGCTTCAGATTTTTTCTCTTGCTGAAACAAGTTATTTAATGAAGCTGAATTACTTTTGGAGTAAGACATCCATTACTCACTCGTTTCCTCACTAGTCAGATGTGTAAAACCTAAGTAAACTTGAATTACTTTCTAAAGACCATCCAGGCTCTTTCCGTGCTGATTTGTTCTGCTTCTCTTACTTTCAAATGGCCTTTTAATTGGCCATTAAACCAGGAAATTATGGCTGATTAGGATCAATCCAAATGCAATGTTTTGGATGGAGTGGCTATTTGAATACCGTTCTTTTAGTTCCCTTGTTACTTCTGCTTTGTCAACTAAAGGCCAGTTTTAGCTGCAATGGCAGGATGCTTCAGTAACCTTTGCCCTTCAATTCTTGACCCCAAATGTCCCACAGCCACGTTTGGTGGCAGCAGAGGAGACCAGCTGCAATAAGGAACATCAGAGAGAGTTATTTGGTTTCCCAGTTCATGGCAAATTGTGCAGCTATTACCAGGCTGTGGTTTAGGCTTCCCATCAGCTGAAAATTACTCCCCATGACCTCCAAGTGGAAGAACAGCTTATTAATAATCTTCATCTCTTGCCTCTTGAGCAAAGTCCCTGTAAAAACTTCCTATTTGGCTGTCACCAATGTTAAGGATGGAGTCTGGGTGTCTTTTGAAAAGGGAGGCAAGACACCACCACACTTTTTAAAATCCAGGTGAAGGAACTCCATGCACTAAACAGATTTTGGAGGAGTTGAATGAGAATTTTATTTCTTCCAAGATATTTCTCCAGGTTTAGGCCCAGGGTATGAGCTGGAGTGAAAGATTATACTTCTATTGATTCAGATGAATAATTTTGCTCTCTCTGTGTGCAAAATATTCTTAACAGCCTTAAACCATTAGGAAACTTTGTACTACACTTTTGAGTTTATATTTGTTCGGACTGTTTCATAAAGGGCTTCATCATTTCAGTCCTTCCTGCAGTATCATCATAATCAAAGGTGATGACAGCAGGTGAATAAGCACTCGTGGGCTGAATTTGATAATCATTTACATCTCTTAACAATTTACACAGTTCTGTTGGTGCCTTGCAATTCCCAGTAGTGATAAGCAGCAGTGTAGCATGAAATGTAAGACAGCAAGAAAACTGTGAATCTTCCTTAACTCCTTTTCTACCTCTTTTACTCCACAACATGGTAAATTGTTGTAATGTGTTCAGCACACACTGAATTTTATCCTATCTTGATCAAGTATTTGAAGACCAAATTTAAAAAATAAAAAAAAAAAAGCCACAACTATCTAAAGTGGAAGTTCCCCAGATGGTGATAATTCTTACCTTTCACATCCTTCAGTCTTAACAGGACCGAGCCATCAAGAACTAACCTGTGTAGGGACAATCTGTCCCAATAAATCTGTCCTTATAGGGTGGTGTGACAAAACCAAACAGACAGGCATAGCTAAACCCCTTTCATACCTCTCCTTCTTACTTCTGACTCCCAAATAATCATCATCTGAGCACCCCTGGCTCAGTGTCCTTCTTAACAATGCACCTCCAGTGAAAGTTAGACCTCTGTGGGACAAATTCAGCCCAGATTTCACTCAGTGAAATTGTTCTGGGGTCAGGTTTGCTTTAACGGGCCTGTATTTGTCTTGTTGCTGAAGTCTGCAAATCCTGGCTTCCCACTATGCTCTTTAGGAGTGACTTTGTGGGAATTGTCACTATATCAGGCTGACTAAGGCCACCTGATTAATTCTGCCTCTCCAGATATATTTGAACAGGACCACAGCTCTGAGTGTGCAAATTTGAAGCATTTCTGGTACATCTTCTTGTACTGCCTGTTCTCTGTCTATTAAAATATAGAAAACTATTTCCAGTGAAGCTGGAACTTGTCATAAAGACAGCATTATTTAGTCACCGACAGGAAAAGAACACAGGGACATGCTCCACAGATACCATGTTTGACTAAGGAGTTGGTGATCTAGAGTTATCCTCCTCTGGAAAAGCTTTCCTCAAGGTTTCCACAAACACATTGTGTAAACAAACTCCAGGGGCATTACTCCCTAGGTCAAGATGGAAATCAAAATGTAATCTGTTGGCAAAGAAACCTGCAATTATTCATTCTTGTTGCAGGATGAAGGTTTGCTCAAAACATAATACAAAAATAGCTTTTGTTGGTTTAGTGTAAATAAGGTGCTGGAGAGCTACTGTACCAAATATGAACCCATAAAATCACTAAGGTTTCTTCTATAGCAGAATTATAAAGGATTTCATAGCACACAGAAAAGAAGGGGTGGATGAAATACTTCCAAAACATTAAATAATGGCTTGCAGTGATTAACCCCCCCCCCCACACACACACATTTAGGCTATTTGAAGCTGATGGGAATTTTGTGTGCTTTAGAACAGACTTAACCAGAAGACATCATTTGGCTGTGCAAGCTTCGAGTCAATTCCAGGCTCAGTATTACTCTCTGGAATGCGTCGACTGATAGCAATAGCTAAGGAAGCATTAGATAACAGAATGGTGAGAGATATTTGAAATTTGTTGTTTGGCCATGCTTGTTGGAAAGAACCAGCAACAACATATCCAAATTACAGCAAAAAAATCTCCCCAGTGTGTCGACCTCCCTTAGCAGAGTGGTTTTAGAAGCAGAACCTCTCTGGAAGTGGATCATTTGGAAAATCTCTAAGTATCTGATGCATTTGAATCCTACAAATTCATTGAGGACTGTGGTATCAGGGGAGAGCCTCAGTGAGTGCTCGTCCCATCCCATGACATCCTGTCAGTGGGCGCGCGCAGCGGGAGCTGTGGAATCTCAATTCTGCACTCATTCACAGCCCAGGGAGAAATATTGTCACCTCCATGCCTCTTGGATTGCAGAAGCAGCTGGGAAGCAGAGCAGTCCCTGACATATGGTGGAGTAACCTCTCCTTCTTAGGCAGGTTTTTTAACTTGTGCTGTGCTGATAAGGCTCTTTATAGAACAAGCTCATGCTCGAATAACTGCATATCACAGTGTACTGTGTCTTCACTTCTGCCTTCCCTCATCCTCCTGACATATTCTCCTCTACCAGAGGCAAGAGAAAAGGCTGGACTGCTCTGCTGGCCCTCTGCCATTGGTAAAATAATTTTCTTTTCTCTGTTACTTCTGGGATGACTGGCAGGAACTACAGCAGAAACCAGAAACCAGCGGCATTAGCACTGACATCTCCAGCCCTGCCTGAAACCTTACTGCCCTCACGGTATTTGCAGCCTCTGTGATTCTCCCACCTCTGACTTCAGAGAAAAGGGGGGAAGACTGACAGATCTCTTCTCAAAAGCAATATGGGATTACACTTGTGTGATCCCAACTACAAAATCTGCAGGAGGTCCCAAAGACACCCCAAAGGAAGCAGAAAGTCTTCAAGGTTTCTGTGATATTTTCCTCTTTCTGCATGACTTGCACAACCAAAGCTTTCACCACTATATTCCACAGGTATTCCATAACTGAGAAAATGTCTCTTCATCCTAAACACATATAGTTTGTCACATTTCAACCCACAGTCTTGAGTGACTCACCCATGTAATTTTTCCTTTGATCTCCACCACAAGGTAGCCAGCTATGACCAACTTCTACTCATGGGTGGCTTCTTGCCCTATTTCCTAATCATTTTTGTGGCCACCTTCCTTGATTTCTTTTCAGATGGTTTCAACGATGTTGTTATCTAGTGGAGCACAAGCCCTCTGTTACCTTTTTGGTGTGTTCCAGGATCTCTGGATGTTTGACTTTTAATTATAACTAATTACGTTCTTTCATAACACACTCACTTCAGCTTCATTCTTACCAAAAACTGGACATCTCGTTCTGCAGATATTACACCATTGAAAAGTGCAGTGGAAATAAATGATTCATTACAACAGGTGAAAATGCTTTTGCAAATGTGTACTGTTTGGTCAGGAGGCGTTTTTGTTCTGTAAGACTTTCCTCCTGGGTTTTTTGTTGTTTTGCTTATCCTCATAAAAGCAGAAAGTCCAACACTACCAGGTTTCCTTGTTGCAGGAAGCAGTTCAAGCCCTGGAAGTGATGCTGTGATTTACACTATAATACATTTGTTCTGCAAATATAATTTTTTCCCTGCAAATGCATTTGTAGGAACATGCAAAGATATGTGTCTTTCTACTGAACTTTGGTAAAAGATGCCAATAAATGATAAAGTTCAGTGACACAGACAGGAACTGAAATGAAAATCATGTGTTGCAATTCTTGTATTTTCAAAACAGTGACATTCATTTGCTCATTTATCTCTAGCTAAAAATAAGGCCCTGAATCTGAGTTAATCACCTAAGCTTTTTTTTTCTTTACAGAGGCAATAAAGAAATGAACACTTCCAGGGTATATTTAACCCATAACTCTTCAGCAGCTATTTTGTGATAGGATTGGTACTATTCAGTCCAGTTAAGTGCTTGCAGGCACTTACCTCTGTCAGAGACTACAGGGGAACTTGGGCAAATTATTTAGGCTGAAATCTTCTGCTAACAAGAAAGGCCATTCCAAAATATTATTTAAGTGCTTCATTTTTATTTTAATTTGATTAGACATGAACTCTTCAACATCAGTCCATGTAACATCAGCAACAGCAACAACGAAAATAATTATTAAAGGTGCTGCATCAATTGCTGGGAAATTCTCCTTTATAGCCAACTTTTTTCACTGATTTGAAATATCATTTAGTGCAAGTGATTTGTCCTTTCTGCATCCATTTCTGATCTTCACAGAGAGGAATAAACAAGTTACAAGCATCAATTCCTTCCCACTTGAAAGAAATTTTACCTTCTTGATGAAGAAAATAAAACTTGTGATCATGATTATTGTTCTCACCAGAGTATAGCAAAAGTAGTGATCATAAAATAGCTTCTATTTACTGAGATGCATATTCACTCATTACAGAAAAACGAGCTAAAAAAGCCTTTCAGATTCATTTCAGACCATAACCTCTGCGTGTGTGGTGGGTGCTCAGTACCTTGAAGAATGCCAGGATGAGTTACATGCACAACTGCTGTGGGGCCCAGGGTTGCAGGGCAGTAACTGCCTTTGTAGCAGCCATGTAATAACATCGCAGAGCTCTGCAGAGGAAAAAAATAATTAGGGACTCGCATGCCTCAGTATTATTTACTGGGCTCATAACATTGTGAACTTCTGTGATGTAGGAAAGGCCAGAAATGGTAGGAAAGCCCATGGTTTGGAGGATGAACCAAGAGACACCTGCATGAGAAGTGGTTCTAATGTTTATTAATTATTCAGCAACCATGCAGAGGAAAAACCAGGGTCTTTTCTGGGTGTCTGAAGCTCATCACCAAAAAAATAACCAAAGCTAATCAAAAGCTGTAGCCACTTTTGAAATTACTGATGAGATTCAATCCCTCACTCCCAGTGAGTTTGTTATGCAAGACCCTGATTGTTCAAACTCTGACTGATCGATGACATTAACTCCAGTAAAATACACTGAAGTTGCACATGATAATAAGTGAAAGACATCATCCTACAAGCCTCTGTATTTTTGCATGGTCTTGTCTGTGTGCTCATCCTCATTGAGCTAAGATTGCTCATGAAGAAAAGTTATTTGTGTGAGTGTTTGCAGGACAGAGATGCAAGTGTAGGGACAAAAGGATGAAAGTGAACAAGCAGCAAAATATAAAACTAAATTTTTTCTTTATGAAATTACTAGTTTTCGCTTTTGAAATCTGAGAAAATTCCTTTAATGATCAGTTTGGATGTAGAGCAGAAAAGTTGGCAGCAACCCCGAGATTCAAATAGGGTGGAAACCCCCAAAATGTGCCTGCTTCTTCCCAATCTCTCCTGGTGCACTCGCAGAGCAAGCTCCCTGGGAGGAGCCCACGTGGAAAAAAACCATGCACAGACCAGAAAAAAAATTCTATTTAAAGCTTAAATCGGGCGATACATTGTTACTTCACACAAGATTTTTTCCCCCCCAGTCTCTTTGTAATAAGTGGGGACGAGTGGGAGCTGGAGAGCCCCCCCCGTCAGCGGCTCCGCCGGGGCGAGGCAGCCGCATCCCAAGGGCCAGGCTCCATCTAGTGACACAGCCAGGGATGCCCGGGCGGCGATGCAGCCCGGAGCCGCGCCGGGACATCCAGAGCCGCCGGTACTTGGCCGGACCGGGCTCTGCAGGGCCGGACCGGGCACTACCGGCGCCGTGCGCGGCCGTGCCCCGCCGGCTGCCCGGAACCGGGAGCGGTCGTCCCGCTCCCCTAGCCCTCGGCCCTGAGCGGAGAGGCGAGCCCAGGTTTAGGCAGCAGCTCTTTGATTTCTGGAAGGGGCAACGAAATGTAGCACGGGCGAGGGCGAAGGCAGGGGCTGAGCCGCGGCGGGGAGCGGGGTAGCCTCCTGCCACTGGGTGGGCTGGGGACACACACGCCCACCCGCGGGCCCCGTCCCGGCGCCACATCGGGGCTGCGGGACCTGCAGTGCCCGGGGACCGCGGCCGGAGCCTCGGAGGAGCGGAGAGCTCGGAGGTGCGGATGCGGAGGAAGCGACTTCAGGGTGTCCCCTGCGAAATGATGTCACCCGCTCAATATTTTCGGGGGGAGTGACCGATCCGGCTATGAAATGGGCTCTATATCGGATGCGGTCGGATCGATGGGGCTGATAACGGCGAGCTATAAAAGGCCGGGGGGCGGCTGCGGCCGCGCTACAGCCCCGAGGCGCCGCGCCGGGATGGGGCC
>VZRL01000951.1:129356-142835 GCA_013397895.1 Origma solitaria
GGCAGTGTGGCGGCGCTCGGGCGCCCCCTGGTGGCCTCACGCCGCCATCGCGTGTGGGCGCGGCCTGCCGGGGGCGACGTCATCGCGCGCGGGCCACGCCTCCTCCCGCGCGCCGTCCGTTCCCGGCGTGCCCCGCGGCACCATGGCCGACCTGTTCGAGGGGATCGTGATGGCCGAGCAGAGGTGAGGGGAAAGAGGGGGCCTGGGAAGGGCCCCGGCGCCGGAGAGGGGCTCCCCGGCAGCGCGGGGCTCCCCTGGGCCTGTGCTTCCCAGTGGGAGCTGCGAGGAGAACGTGAAGGGAGAAGGGCCGGTAGTGACTCCGGAGGGGGGGCGGGGAGGGTGGGGAAGATTTGCTTCTCCGCGCGTTTTGAGGGGCCGACCTGCGCGAAACGGCCTGAAGCCGTGTCGGGGGATGATTAGGTTGGATATCAGGGAAAAGTTCCTCGTCCAGAGGGTGGTCGGGCGCTGGAACAGGCTCCCAAGGGAATTGGCCGCAGCATAGAGTGGGACCGACCCCGACAGGCTGGATCGACGGGCCGAGTCCAGCGGGATGAGGGTGAGCAAGGCCAAGTGCCGAGTCCAGCCCTTGGGTCACCAGAACCCCTTGCAATGCTCCACGATAGGAGGAGAGTGCCTGGAAAATAACCCAGAAAGGGCCTGGCGGTGCTGGTCGAGAGTTGCTGAAGCTCAGGTGTGCCCAGGTGGCCAAGAAGGACAGTGGCATCTTGGCCTGTGTTAGTAATATTGTGGCCAGCAGGACCAGGGCAGTGACCGTTCCCCTGTTCTGGGCACCGCTGAGGTCCCACCTTGAATCTTGGGGTCAGTTTTAGGTTCCTTACTACAAGAAAGACTTTGAGGTACTGGAGCGTGTCTAGAGAAGGGAACTGAGCTGGGGCAGGATCTGGAGCACAAGGAGTGGCTGAGGGGGGCGCAGCCTGAAGAAAAGGAGGCCGAGGGAGGACTTTCTCTCTGGAGCTCCCTGATAGGAGCACCCCATATGGGGGTCAGACTATTCTCCCAGCTAACAAGTGACAGGACAAAAGGCAGTGGCCTAGAGCTGCACTAGAGGAGGTTTAATGTAGACATAAGCAGGAATTTCTTAATGGAAAATATTTCCTGGCGCTGGAACAGGCTGCCCAGGGAGGCGTTGGAGCCACCATCCCAGGATGTGTTCAAGAAATGACTGGATGTAGCACTCAGAGCTCTGGTCTGGTTGACCAAGGTGGTGATCAGTCAGTGATTCTGGAATTTAAATCAATGTTGTTTGATATTTCTACATATTGGTATTTCGCTTTGGAGGTGATGCGCATTTCTGTTCTCATGAGCTGCTCGTGTGCAGTGTGAGCTCAACATGAGATTAACAAAACTGTAATTCTGTGTTCCCAGGTTCCACGGGGAGGGGTACCAGGAGGGGTATGCAGAGGGCAGCCACGCTGGAATGGCTGAGGGAAGGAGATATGGAGCACTCCACGGAGCCAGGATCGGCTCAGAGGTAAATGGAAAAACACTTCAAGACTGGAATCTTCTTGTCATTAGAAAATGACAGCCACTCAGAAACTTTCAGGCAAAGCCTGATGCACAGGCAGTCTGGGGCCTGCTGTGTCCCACTGCTTTGTCTGTGTCCAGGAGAACCCATAAAACTGGGTTAAAGGTGCTGTTTTGATTTGGAGAGTTAAATAGATGTGCTTGTGTTTTCTGAGCTTATTTGCTGTATGGGGCTTTGGTAATCTTTTTTTTTCCCAAATTTATGGCTAGAGGCCCCCCACTCCCCATCTAAGCACAGGGAAAAGATCAGCATAGGGAAAAGCTTGGAATCTTGGGACATAACGAGGCAGTTCTGTGTGCCTCTTGCACTCTTTGTTAATTCTAATGAACAAATTGGAGTTTGTGGCACTGTTCCTCTTCAGCACATGGAGCCAGTTCTGTGTGCTGGCACACCTGGATCAATAACCATTCCTAGAAATTCAGGGGCTGGAGAGTGGTGGGGAGGCACCTCAACTTGTCCCATATGTCCAGCTGCAGTTTGTCATAGTTCCAGGATGAAAATGCCAAACAGCAATCTCCAAAGCTGCATGCTTTTGTACTAAATGGTCCTGGACAGACCATAAAAGAGAAGTGTTCTAATCTGCTTGTATTGGGAAAGCTCCAGAGGGCAGCAGGATTATAAGCAGTGACTACCATTAAATGAGAGGCCGACTTGGGTAATCTTACACCTGTCAGCCTTTCCAGCTTGGAATGGTGTTGTGTATCCAGAGTTTTGTTTCCTGAAGAATGGAATGCAATGTTATGCTTTATTTTTGTTTCACTGTCTATGCTGTGTGTTGTTTGGGGGTTTTTCCCTCATGACACTCTTTTAAATTCACTTTTAGATTGGCTGCTACCTTGGGTTTGCACTGACGTGGCACTGTCTGCTCCAGAATTGCACAGATGAAAAGAACAGGTGAGGTTAAAAAGTCTAGAAGTCATTTTGCTGTGACTTTTATTCTTTTCTTCGTATCTTTTTTCCTCTGTTTAGTTTTGATTAATCTGTCTGACAGAATTGCCTTTTTGGTTGCATTTCTTTGTTTTGCGCAGTTATCTAATCAATATATTTGGTGATTCTTAAATATTTCTCAACTTTGGGCTGTTAAGTTGAAAGGGAGACCTTAATTTTGGCAGTTGTGCTTAATTTCTAACTTGGAATAATTCCTAGTTTGGATAATTTCTTAAATATGTATCAAACACACCTGACAATGAACTAAATGAGAAAAGTTAAGTAAAGGAAGGATGGAGGGCTGGGTTCTATGCTCTGATTATTATATATCAGTATAATTTTCATAGTGATGGATTGGAAAAACTTCTGTGGGAGCATCATTGGGTTTTCTGTTTTGATTTGATTATTTGTTTTTTTTCCTAGCAAAAAGAGAAGGGCTCTGGATTCATTAGTAGGGATGATTCAGAAATTCCCGTATGAAGATCCCACTTATGATAAGCTGCAAGAAGATCTGGAAAAAATCAGAGGAAAATTTAAACAGGTTTGTAGGATTAAGTTGATATTTTAGCACATAAATTCATTTTTGAAGATATTTGGTTTCTAAACCCATTCCAAAACACAGTATTGGTGTGGAGCAATTATTGCTCCCCTTCTGCAATCATAGCAAAATACCTGAAGTGAAATGAATTAAGTGAAGGTACTTGACAGTTGGAAATTCCTCAACCAATAACAAATGCAAAATAAAGGAAAGAATATTCTTTAAAAAACAAGTTGGAAATAATCTTTAACAATTTGAATTACACGTGGGACCAGAAGAAGAGAAATGGAGCAATTGGGAGTTTTGTTGAACATTTTGCATGGAAAATAGACCCTTTGAAACACTTCCATGTGTTCTTTTTTAGGTTTGTTCAATGCTAAATATTCAGTCTGATTTTGGAATTGGTACAGAGAGATCTTCGCTAACATTTTGAATGCGGCAGATGAAGATAAACATGGATGACCAAAGAAAAAAAACCACATTAAAAGAACAGAACTGGAAAAGTGTTTATCTGCTTTTATGAAGAGATGTTAAATACTAAAGGAGAGAGGGAAAATCACTGGACTTGCAATGTCATTTAATATTTATTATATCCAAGTTTCATTTAAGATCAGTGAAACTCTAGTGTGTAAATCTGTTAAATAGAAATACTTGTTTTAATTCTTTGCTAGTCTTTTCCTTTTAATTTAATTCCTCAAAAGGAAAACAAGCATTTGCACAGTTTCCGTGTTAAAAGGATGTATGTTACTTAAAAATCTGTGTATGCAGATCATTCAGTTTACACAATGTGTAGATGTTGTAGGTGAAGGAAAATAAAATCAATTCCCTGCAGACTTTGCAGTAGGAAACATTTTTGAGGGCAGAGGATGGAATGACAAAGGAGGTCAGAATGCAAGGGAAAAGGATTAAGATACCTGCTCATAAAGCAGCTGCAGCTCAGAACATGGAATTTGCACCTGGATTTTCCAGTAGTTTTGCAGACTGATGGGAAGAAGGGAGCAAACTCAACAAAATCTAACCTCAAAAAGTTACCAGTTTAAATGGTGGGTGAGAAAAACTCCACTGCCAGAAGAGCTGTGATTCTTGTTGACTGTATTTATGAGTACCTTTTATCACAGACGAGCTTTTTATTTGCCAGCCTTGAAAAATGACCTCTTTAGTATCATTCCAATTAAATACATGCCAGCTGCATGTTTTTAACTGCGTTAGTTGAAGAGAAATACCTGGAAGAGGCTTTACCTTGGGCTGCTGGATGTCTTTGCATTCCAGTTCTGTAAGGAATTCCAGCAGACTTCTTTTATCAGCTGTACCCTTCATGTGCCTGGCTGTGTCTGCGTGGTGCAGTGCAACCTCCTGAAGACAGATTTGAGGTTTCTTGTTGGTTTGATTGTCTTACACATGAGTTTTGATACACACAGGCAGTGTCAGAGCCATCTAGTGGATGTGTAGGATTGTAAGAGCTCCCAAATATTTGTGTAGGTGAAGTTATTAAAATAGAGACTACAGAACGTATGCACTCATGATAATTCTAGTTATGTGGAGAATTTCTTTGAAATGAAGTAATATTGGGGTAGGATTCCTTTGTACTTGTTTCCTCATTTGCAAAAATGTCCGTAAAAGCAAGGGCAGGATTATGAGAGCTCAAAGTGAGGCATTTGTTTAATAGAAGTGTGTGATATGTGAGTGACTATCCAAGGTGCTACTCCAGAGATTGTGTCAAACACAATTATTTTTGTTTAGCTCAGTAGAGAAAGGGTCTTTGGCAGTCAAGTGGTCACTGACTGTTATTTTGAAAATTTGTTTGGTGGCTTATTTTCCTGTATTGCTTTATTTGTGACAGTAATATTCTTATAATAAATTCTTATATAAATACACATGTATATACATGTATTTAACTATAAGTATTGTATCAACCAGGATTTCCACCTGGAATGTACCAAGTTTAGGGTTATCTATCAGGTCTTTAATTCAGTTTCATTTGTGTGTACACACTGATGGAGTCTCTTCTTCCACGAGTTTATTTTTCTGAATATCTGCTGTTTCACACCTTGTATGGGCCTGATTGGGTTTATTAAATGAGGTACACTTCAAAATTCTGTTGGATATGTAGTCGTGTGCTTTCTTCAGTGCCAATTTTTTTAATTGCTTTCTGCAACAGAATTGTGGGGGTTTCTGTGATGTTCAGGGCTGTGACAGTGGAACATTGAGAACATTCTGTAGAGGCATCTTTATGCCTGATTTACAGCCCAGGTTACACCCAGAATATTTATTTGTCTTAGGCTGGGTCACAAAGATAAGAAAAAATATGCAACCTTGTACAATCAGCATCAATTATGCTATTGGTTATTAATAAAGCAGGACATAGACATTATGGCTTGATGCTGCACTGTCCAAGGAGTTTGAAATTTTGCACAAGTACTTACCAGTTAAAAACAGTTAAAATGGAACATTTCTGCTAAAAATATTGAAGTTAATAAGACTTAAAAATATATCTCTCTATTCACTCACCACCCCTACTTATTGCTCAGCAGTTAGGGAGGAATGTCTGAAACATTTCACTCACCAATTTCTGACTTGCCTGGACTGCGTTCTAGCTTGTTCTGTCTCTTCATGATTATCTCTCAGCTGAGCCTGTGGAATATGGAATTTCATTAAAAGGTGGATACACAGCTCATTGCTTCTAGGCTGCTGAAATCATTGCAATCCAGAAAACTTGTAATTTTCCTTTCTGGAATGTGTGATGAATACAAGAAATAGTGAATTTTGAGGCATCAGCAGAGAAAGGTAAACTTTGAATGCTGCTTGATAAAGCTCCCAAGCACAATTCTTGTTCTGTCTTCATTAAGCAACTTCCTTTCCATTTCTCGTCAGCTGTACTAAAGGTGTTCGATTCCAGCTTTGAATGTCTATATGTAATCAACAGAAATGGGTGAAATAAATCAGAAAAAAGAGAATTGGGGTGTGCAATTGTCTGCTTCAAAATCAGCCCTGTAGAGGTACTCTTGCTCATTTGAATCCTGTTCTGTTTTTCTGAAACAAGGTTGTGATAATTACACATGAGATTAAATTAGGAGTTTTAATTTTTCAGTAAAACAGTTTCAAAGTTTACATAGATTTTGGATTTTGAAGAGATGCAAGAGAGAGTTTAAGCCTGCTATGTATTTATGAATGTTTATTTACACTTTGGCTGGAAATACGACTTCCTGCATTGGAATAAAAGGAGATCCATCTCTTAAAAGTGTGCCTGCACCTAATATTCCACAGTGCTTTAGAGTAAGAATTTAATATTTCTGCAAATTTTATAATTCTTTCTATTCTTCGTGCTACTCAGTGTCAGTGCCTTTTGAACAGTGCCCTTTGCAACTTATGGCCATAGGTTCTGGTCTAATTGCAGCCTGAAACTTCAGCTTTCATAGTTTGGCAAGTAACCATGAAGATTCTCATTTTACAGTCTGCCAGAGTTGTTTTTCTAATGGATAAAGTTGTGACAGTACACATTCCCACAGAAGGAGATGTATCACCAGGGAAAACAGGGATTTAGGAGGTGTGAGAGGAGTTCTGCAGCAAGTTTCCAGTTGCAAGTTGTGGTGTCTAGGGCTGAGGTATAAAGGCCAACTGGACTAACGCACTGCTGAAGCACTTCAGTGTGTCCTAGGGCTTGGAACTGCAGGACCAGTCTAGCCTGGAGTGATAATAAAAATAATAATAATTAAAAAAGCTCTGTGTGCTATTTTGAAAGCTTGCACAGTTAGTTCATTTGTAGCTAACCTGAATATCTCTTTGGCATCACACTGTGAATGCTCCTACCTTAAACACTGGAGTGTTTGTTCCCTAAGTGTAGTAATTAAATTTTTCCAGCATTTTTCATCCTAAAATTCTTTAGTACTATTTATCAAATGATTCACTACTGTGTGGAAGGAGACATGATCACTAAGCTCATCTGAAACATCCTAAGTCCATGGAATACATGAAAGGTGAAAAAACCCCATGCAAAGGTGAAAAAACCCCATCACTTCATTCCAAAACAGCTTGCTGCACAGTGTTTTAAATTATTTTATCCTATTTTATATCCATAACTAATTGACCACTAGTACAGCACTTGTGTATCTGGTTTTGGGAAGATTTCTGAATAGGAATAAAAAATGACATAAAGCTTTTGTCTTGGAAAAACTAAAAAGCTATATTACAGTTGTGCAAAATCTGTTTGGGTGACATCTGAAATAGTGGCCTCCTGTCTGAAAGAATTTAAGTGATACTTGTTCCTAATAAAATTGTGGAGTTTATTTGAGCAATGTTCAGAAAGGAGGTTGATTATTCAGTCCCTGCATCCTGACTGTGCATCAGACAGAATCAACATCAGCGTTTGTCACTGTCTTTCATTTCTGATTTTTAGCCCCATATTTCGCTGCTTTATCTCAACAGTTTTTAACCTTCAGCATCTTCAGGACTCTGGGGAATAATCAGCGCTGCGTGGAATGTTTCTTTATAGTAGGAACTGTGAGTCAGCAACCCTTTAATTTTTTTAGTTGCAGCCATTGTTCCAGCAGCAAGCTTTGCTGCTATTGTCCACTGTTTGTCCAGCTCACGTTTACTGGACTGTGGGAACGGATTAGGGTTTCACGGCTTTTTTTTTCTTCTTGCATAAACTCCTGATCAAAGACATTCCTTGGATGACAAAACACTGTATACTGTGTCACACAGCCCTGACCAGACTGCACGAACAGTAGTTTAAAAACACATGCCTACATTGTTCTCTAAACTGGCTCTTTTTTTTTTTTTTTTGCAATGTATGTGCAGACATTGAATTTTTGAGACCCCATTTAACTCCTTTAAAAAACACATACATACAGGAGTTGTTAATAAGCACTTGACAGTTTCTGAAATACAACTGAAAACCAAATTACTCTGAGACTAAGAACTGACAACAGAATGTCATTTCTAAGCAGAGCTAGAGGTTATGTCTGCAGTGTATTTCCTTCCTGAGGAGACCTTGGTCGTGGGGCAGGTAGTCAAGTGCACTAGAAACCTAAACCCACACGGATTATAGCATCATTTGATGTGTCATAGCCAGAACACCTGAGTAAGGTGCAGAATGATTTGAGCTTAGTTTGGGAGTTCATTTACCTGCTTCACCATAGGTGCATTGTTAGAACCACATTTTGAGAATCTGGCTTATTATAGTTATATGTCTTGGTCTCCATTTAAGTTCTCTTGCACAATAGGAGGAGGACAAATTTCAGAAAAATCCAGTAGCATCATTATTCCTCAAACTAATGAGAAAGAAACAAATGGTGTTAGAGAAAAACATGGAGAGACTTTTTCACAGAGCTTTGCCTTGTGATTTGCCTGAAATTCTCCTTCAGCAGGAGCATGGGAGAAGGAGATTCCCGAGGACATGTTGAGTGGGTTTGCAGAGGGATGTAAAAACACAGAGGGCTGAATTTAGGCGATTGGATAGCTGTTTGGGGATGAGAGAAACAACGTTCCACAGACATGTAGGGCTTTGCATCATTTGACTCAGCAGCACTGTCGAGCACTGTCATGCAGAAGTGAAGGCAGATGAAACTTCTTTCACTTATACTGGAAAAATATTATCCATAAGGGAAGAGCCTTTCTGATCCATTGCACTCCAAGGGTCTCCATGGAAAGAGACACCTGAAAAAATATGTGGCTGATGGATGTGTTGTCTAAAAGGAATAAAATGATCATAGTGAGTGTCTGAAAGAGCTACAGAAATACTGAGTCAAACCCACAAAATAAATGTATTACACTTACAAGAAATAATGTTTACTTATGAGTAAATAATTTATGATGCCTTCTGGAAATTTAACAGCATACACTGGCTGAAGGTCTGCTCTTCATATTTAAAATAACCAAATGTAAAGAACTGTGGCCTGTGGGTGTTCATGGAGGAAAAAAAGCTGTTCAAAAATAATACACAGTATTTGAACAATCTGTAGTGATACAATCTAATAAAGGGGAGAAATGAAACATCAAAAAGCTCAATTGCCCGTTGCAGACAGCTTGCCATCGTAGCAGTGGCTTAGGACAGCAGGTCACTGCCTCAGGCTGGCTCAGGGGAGCTGTCACAATGCCCTGGCGGTGCTTTCGTGGGCCTTGGGCGAGGCTTTGCCCCTCTCAGCCCAGCTCCTTGGAGATTGCTGCTGGTGTTACAAATCACATCCCGCTCACACGAACAGCGACGCGCTGGCTGCCACGGGACACCAGGCATCTATGGAATATGGCTTGTGAGGGGATTAAACCGAGTGTCACAGGGCTGCTGCCAGGTGGGATGGGTAAAATAAAACCACTCAGCAACACAGAATCTCAAATTTATTTACTCAGCAGAGAAGGATGAGTGGGGAACAATTTCCATTTTGTGATGCACATGCTACAGGCACAACTCAGCACTGGACTTTTGTTCATCACCTGGATCCAGAGGAGGATTCCTGCTCCGGCCAGCCCATGTCAGGCCCTGACTTGGAGCTTGGCCTCTGCATGTCCCAATTCCTCCTTTGGTTCAGCATTCCTGGTGCTGGTAGAGATCTGTATTGGGAGCTATCTCCAGCCCCGAGGGATTGCCCTCCTCACCAGTTCCTGCTCCATGTGTCTCTCCACACAGGCACTCCCAGGCCATTCTGTTTCTCCTCACCTGAGGCCGGTTCCTGGTGGGGAGGAGGCTTCTCTGGCCCTCTATCACCCACCCCAAATGTGTTAGAAATGTGATTTTAGCAACTGCTGCCTACGGAAGTTCTTGTTTTCCCTCTGTAGTCCAGGTCCTGCACCAGGCAGGGCCCCCACAGAGTAAAGATGCTGCCCGTGTGCCTTATTCCCAGTCTGCCATGGACACGAGATCTTTCTGCCAGTAATTCCTTCTCCATGTAAGAGCCCTCAGGAAAATGATGCCTGTGAATACTTAGTGAATTCCCTAAAATATGAGACTTTGTAATACCTGGTCTTCACACAGGCAGAAAGGACAGGTCTAGGTAGGGCTCTGCTAGTGCTATAGGATCAGCAAGGAATGGTTTCTGTTTTCACTTTTAAATGTTTATCACATTAAAGAAGCAAAAGGGTCACTTTTGCCTTCCTCCTAAATTTGGTCCTGCTTGGCCATAAAGAACAAAATCTGAAGTCTGGAAAATCTCACATTATCAGTGCAATCCCACTGACTAATTTGCAATCCCTTTCTCATTACTTGATTGGAATATTGTGTGGAACTCAATCAGAAGCCAGATGGGAATCTCTGTTGGCCATGCCAATGCAATCACTATGATCAATTATATTTGAGGGATCGTAAAAATACCTTGTTTGTCTGAAGAGATTAATTTCTCATATAATTACGATGACAGGAATTCATTAAAATGCCGTCATTTGCAGCTTTACTGCCTTTGTCCCATTGTTGGAATCTCAGAGTATGTAGCCCATGTGCATGGGTCATTCCTATGACTCTTTTAAAACAACATCTCCAACCTTCTCTTTCTCCTCTGTCTTCTGGAGTTTTCTATCGCTTAAAATGCCAGGTGTGCTTGAATGCAAGGAGAGGATGAGTTTTTACATTTAGTAGATCTAGTTTATTCTTTAATAAAGATCATTTGAATTTAAGTGTTCATAAAAGGTCCAAGATTGTCAAATGGCCTGAATTCAGCAATGGAATTGGGGAGGATTTTGGGAGGTCTGTCGGAGGTTTTCTCTGTGTACATGTCTCAATTTGATGAAAAAAAAATATAGTAGTTTTCCCTTTAATAAGCTACAGCATAGGCTAGCTGAACATGCATATTTTTTTACAGCCTGTAGTAAATTGTTTTTCTTGCTACATTCTTGTCTTTCTGCCCTTTGCAATGTGAGTAATACTGGCATAGCTCACCCAACATTCAAGTTTAGGAGTCTGCATTTAGAGATGATGTTCAGGAGAAGGAAAATGTAAATAATAGAGCTGACTATGTGGGCTTAAACCTACTTAAGTCACAACACTTAGTCAGTTTAATAGAGTTTATAAAACAGATAGGAATGGCAAAACCTACTTAACACATTCAATCAAACACTGGTTTACATGTCTCACTGAATCATTGTAATGTTTTTATCAGCACAAGATTTTTGTCAGAAATCAAGATCCCCTAGGTGTGTCTTCACTCAACTTTCAAACATTTAAGATGAGAGGGGTGAGCCATTAACCATGCAAATGCAAGTCCTCTTTTTTTTCTGTTTGTGGGGTTTTGGGGGGTTTTTTGGGTTTTGTTTGGGTTTTGTTTTTTTTTTTTAATATGCTGGGGAGAATGAATCTTTTTTGGCCCGGACCAATTTGAGCTTTGGCTTGACATGTTTTTGCAGTCCCTGTGAGTTTAGTTCAGGCCATCTTTCACTGTCATACAGCTCCCAGTGTAACTCACTGTACAGAGGCGCTGCCCATTTCAAACGGAACAAACCGGACCACGTTTGCACTCGTTTTATTTCACCTACCTGCTCTGGGATTTTGCAGCAGGCTGCAAGTTTCTGGCTGAAGTGACTGGGAAACCACCAAGATCACACAAGCTCGTCTGGGATTCTTCTGATGCAGATGGTTTCCCATCTAGAGGTTACTGCCCTGAGAGAAGCTTATTTTACACTAGACAGCGATGAACACGTTAGAAGTGAGCTCTGAGTTTCATTTTTCATTTCCTGTGCTGCACTCACTGCACAGAATCAGTTGTAACGTGCAGGTGAGTCAATGGGAAACTCAGAAGGCAGATACTGAATTTCTAATTTGTGACAAGAGAGCCAAGCAGTTGACCTTTTACACGAATTTTTTAAAAGGCAGAAATAATTTCACAAGATAAATAATCGAATACATAGGTTATAAGCTTGACCATCTCCACTAAAAATAAGCTGTTTCTGCTGTGTTCAGCTCTGAAAATAATTGATAGTGTGCATCTCCCATTTTCAGATATATTTTGGAATGTGAATTGGAACACAGGTCATAATTTTTTTCTCATTTGACTTTCCAGTAATACCTAATTTCTGTCCTTCTAGGTCCAGTTCTTGTTTTACATATTTTTAGTAGGCTTTTATGCTTTTCAGGTTTATTCCTTACTACCTCAGCTGTTAAGATGCAAAAGCTGTGTGTGAGGGGAAGGCACAGAGAAGAAGGCAGCTTACCCTACTGCCTTTAAAACCAACTGTATTCTGGAAAGGTCTTCTAGGACACAAAGCCTTACACTGATGAGAAAATATCAGCAAGCATTCTGTGCCGTCCAACACCTACTTTATTTTACCCTTTATTCACATGAACCACCAAAGGGCATTTTACTCTGCCTAATTTCCTTTGACATTAAAAAATAAAGTCTTCAGCAAAAAAAAAAAGAGAAATATTTTGCTTCTTTAAAAAGACACGTTGGTGTGAAAGGCAGGCAGTCACCTACCCATGGCTTGAAACACCCACGGTTTCCTAAAATAACAACAAAAGGTCTTCAGCTTTTAAAATGCGGAGAGTCAAACCCAGAGAATGTCATGTGCTTTACTCACTGCACTGGGGAGTTACAACCATTCAGCATTTTCAAGGCAATTAAAAAAAAAAAAAAGGAAATTAAAAGACAACAACAAGCAGACATTGGGTTTTACCAATTTTATTTCTAGACTTTAGTTTTTTTTGCTGGAAACTTGTCTGTTACAGGTCTGTTGGTGAAAATGTGCATTTCAGACCAGTGATGCCAATAAGTACAATATAAAAATGTACAAATCTGAATTGCTTTTGCTTACTACAGATTGTTATAATAATGTGACAAATAAAGCATCTCTGTTGGCACGTGAACCCACTTATCTGGATTTGGCCTTTTTTTGTACATACAATATTTTAAGGAAATTTGCAGTACGCACTGCCACTCAGTGTAACACATAATAAAACCAACAAGCACTAAACTCAATAATCATGTTTGGTTCAGAGACACAGAGATGCCACAAACAGAAGTGTTTTTATGAGGTAAGCAGTAAGAAATGTTCCTGAAATTTGGACAGAATGTATCCAGTCCTCCTGGGTCCTGCGACTGCTAGTAGCATTGCAATGCTTATTTATGCACTAAGTAGGATCTTAACTGCATTTGCCTCAAAATGAGTTCTAATTCTGTTTTGGTTTAGCAGCATACAGGCAACAGCTAGATTATTCTTCAGCATACAACTCTGTTAGCTGGCTTATTTATGAGATTTACAGGCTTTTTTAAATTAGCATTATGCTATAATTAAAAAAAAACCAAACAAAACCAAAACAAACAAAAAAACCCTATTATATCATAACAGATTAAACACACAAAATACTTAGAGTTCCAGAAGATAACCTATCATACCAAATGATGTGTCCCAGCTGAGGGGGAAGCACATCAGGTGGCACACAAGAGTTATATTATAATGCACCTTTCATATATCAATGTGGCTAATAACACAGCTTAAAACTACTATGATAATAAACCCCAGATCAGACAATGTATCCAGCTTTATAAAA
>VZRL01000951.1:142900-155912 GCA_013397895.1 Origma solitaria
ACCAACCCAACCAAAACAAACAACCAACCCTTGACATTACTTGATCTTCTGAAATGTCTGCTGTTTTTTAAATTAATGCAGAGACCCATTCAGAGCAATGTTCGATGCATTTCCGTTTGCAGTAGAACTATGAGGCACTGTAAGAACATCAAAACCTGGTCTAGACACGGGTAACTGAAGTATGAGGTATTGTGAAACAGGAACCTTTTTTGGAATAGAGCAGTAATCACATTAAGTAAAAATTGATCACATAAAAAATCTACCAAAAAAATGATGTCAATAATATAATTTTCTATGAGAAAATTAAAACCTATAACATGGCAGTATATGACATTGTATAACAAAAAAAAAAAAAACCAAACCAAAACTGATCCACAAAATAGCAGCAAAACACAATGACAAAGATACAGAAAAGCAATGTTAATTTTTTTTTCAAACCATGCTGGGAATTTATCCATAGCAGCTCAATAAAAATGGAGCATCCACTCCTTTTCTTTTCTCTTTTTCTTTTTTTTTTATTTTGAATTTTTTTTCTTTTTTCCTTTTTTTGTTCTTTTTTTTCTTTGTTGCTGTTTTGTTTTTTTTTACAATCAACACCTTAGCGGCAGTTTTCTCACATACATTTCACCATCACATTCTCCTCGAGCATCAACTTCAACAGCTATGTCCACGTCCCTTCAGCTACTTTCTAAAATAATAATAAAAAGATACATAGCCAAGATGTGCAAATTTTCTATTTGTAGCTAAATAAAAAAAAAAATGGGGCATATACTGGAATAAAAACTTCTTTCAAGTACTCCAATTTTCATATCTATTAACTATGGCGTTTTTTTCATGGTTAGACTGCTTTTGAAAATGTATAGGAAGGGGCCAAGTAGACTGCTTGGTTTTGGGTTTGTTCTTTGAAGCGTGTCCTTTTTTGCTTTAATAAGCTGGGTTAAAACTGCAACATCAAGGGTAGAAAGATTTTCTTTTTCAAAAGGGGCGATTGCATTTAATTTACAAATCATACTGGCCTTACGAACATCCTCTGCAATAAATATTCTTTTTAGCCTTAACTATAAATTATATATTTTAGTGTTTAAAAACCTTCAGTTGTAAAACATCTAGCGATAATCCTTAAAACTATGTGTCCTATATGTGAACCTTTAAGGCCCCTAATTTATAAAGATGAATTGGCACCAAAGGATTCTAAACTTCAAAACTTTTCTATAGAAAAGGATAGGAAGATATCCTGGCAATTTGTGAATGCAATTTTCTCTCACTGGAACACAACCTTCGGAAAAAAATAATCACCTCTCCTCTAACACCATAGTTAAATGCACTTGCTTTGCAATTCCAAGTTTGCCAACAAGCACTTTATATATTTCCAAACCATTCCATTAAAAAAACAAACAAAAAAAAAATCCCACACAATAAAAGAATGTATCTCCTATAACTAATGGACTGAAAGTGCTTTGAATGGAATGGTTTTAGAATATTANTTAAAAAAATTAAAAAAAAAAAAAAAAAAAAAAAAAAAAGACTGAACTGTGGATTGAACCTGACCATAATTAGGCTGAATATCTGTGGGGTCAGACCAGCATTTTTACACAGGTAACTACAAAAATAGGAAGATTACAAAAATATAATATATTACGTCACTATTTCGGTTTCTCTTTATAATAGGGTACTGTATGAGTAGTACATTGGCCTTTCCCAACCATGCTAAGCTGGAACCCTACAAATGCCTCAATGCACAGGCAATCCACAGGCACCAAAAAAAAAAAAAAAAAGATTAACATATAATAATGCTGCATACTAACATACACTAACTTATGGGTTACGTTAACCATTTATAAGGTGAAGAGGATAAAAAAAACCTAAGGAAATAAAATAAACATTTACAGATGAATTATAAAGTGACTAAATGCATAAGCAAGCAAGATACAGAAAAGCCTAGAACTGCGTTAAAGCTATGCTTTTTAAAGAAAAAGAATATTTCATTTACTATCTAAAAAAAAACCCTCTTCTACTTTAAAAATGGTTGGTTGGTTTGTTTTATATGTAAGAAATCAAATCTAATACCTCCCCTGGAGACATTTTGTGTGTTAATGCCTATTTTTACAACATACAGACAAGAACACTTTAATATAAAAACTAGTTGATTATTATTGTATAAAATCCTCTATTTTTGTAGCACAAACCCCTGGGGGTAATGCAAATACTATTTTTTTCTTTTTTTAAGACAGTTTTTGGGGTATTTTTTGTTTATTTGTTTGTTTGAAGTCACAGATGGAAGGGAGACAGAGCGAGAAAAAAATATAACAAGACTGGTTTTCCCTTCTGGTATAAAAATGTCCTGGAGAAAAGGGTTTCTGGGGGGGAGATCCTGATGCCGATTCCTTCTCAGATGCCCTTTCTTTTGTCTGCTTTTCTTGCCAAGCAAATCCATTGGGAAGAAGTCCTCTTTAAATGTTCACATCTCGCACATCAGTAGGTGTGCAGGAGAGGTCTGCTTCGTCCTCTACAGTCTTTGTTTCTGAAGATACGTTGTGCTGCTGTGCCTGGCGTAGACTGGACTCGAGGAGGGACTCAATCTGCTCCTGGCAGGCTCGTAAACAATCCTACAGAAGGATGGAATGGAAGGAGAGAGAGACCCAAGAGTCCTTTAGAAAGATCACAGGCTGAAATAACCTTTTCTTGCTAAAACAAGAGAAACGTAGTCAGGTTATGTGGGACAGCAGCAGGCCGAGAGGAGGGTGGGGAGAGCGAGAGAAGCACCAAACAGTAAAAGGATTAGAGGAGCCACCCCATTTTCTGTGGGATGTATCTTGCCCTACTGCTCCTCTGCCTGTGCTGTTTGCAGTTGATCACAATTGCAATTTCTGCTTTCACCCCAGGAATCCTTCAGCAGCAGAGTCTGCTAGAAGCGATGGTCATAAACCTTCTCCCCGGGCCGAGTTGCAGTAACACGAGGTTCTCGGACAGAAATGCCGTAAATATGTTCAGATGCCCATGCCCACAGCAGCCGCAGTGTCCAGCAGTGGGCAGCTCCAGGCTGCTGATGCATTGCCAACTCCGAAAGCACCTCCGGAGAGCAATGCCCGCACCGTGCGAGCCCAACGTGGAGAGCTCTCAGAAGCACCACAAAGCACCTCCCCAAGCACACACCACCACGGCCACCCAAGCTTTGTGTGTGCTGCCACATCCTCCTGGAAAGCTCAGTCAGGGCAGGGTTTTTTTTTTCCTCAGTCTTCCGCAGCGTTTTCTCTGGGCTGGATGAGCACACAGCGCTCCTGAGGGCCCAGGAGGGCACACAGACCTCGCCGGGAATTCAAACCACAAAGCACCGCGGAGGATCCTGTCTGTGGCGGGGAAAGGTGACTTCCCCCAGGCATTAAGCCACACCACCAGGAGATGTATCGGATTCCCAGCAGCTAGAATTGGAGAAGGCCTTTTAGCTCAGCCTGCCCAGCTTCCTGCAGGTTATGGGAGCCATGTACAGCCACCGCAGTGACACTGAAATGGTGCCCTAAGCAGGCGAAACAACCCCACAGCGTTTTGCCAAAACTCATCCAGCATGCTGTTTACCCTTATCTTTATAACAAACATCGTAAGCTTTTTCCCCCAACATCTTTAACTCTGTGTATTAAGGACTTTGAAGTTTCCTTTCAGCATTGCCTTTTCTGATTTAACCTATGACATGTGTTAGCCCTTGCGGTGAACCCAGTCTTCCATGATAAATTGCCGTCAAAAGTGTTAGGATGTGCATGACTGAGAATGAATGTTGTTTTCCTGAGAGGGTGACCTGCCTGCTGTTTTCTTTATTTCCCAGTTTCAATTCTGCCTTCATTCAGAAGCTTCTTGTGTGATCTACCAGCTTTTCACTGATTCCACTACCACAAGAATCTCCTCTGCCACCAATGAGGGCACATGGCATTTGGGGTAAAATAAGATTAGAAACCCAAGCAAACAATTCTCTGCAAGTCCTTTCTGAGAGAGAGGGAGGTTAATCCTACCTCTAAGCAGATCAGACCATCAGTTACAGCTCACTGAAAACACATAACCTATGACCTTTCCTGGTTTAAACCCTAGTGTAATATTTCCTCTTGACAGAGACACACAGCGTTTTAAATGACAAAAAGAAACGCCTCATATCCTAAAGTCATCATGCCTTTGGCTCCTGCATACCTCTGGCCTCCACAATAAGGTCTCTATGAAGTCCTTGCACCCAGCCCTCCTCCAGATATGACGGATCAATCCTGACTGTAAGGCTCCACTTGCAGCACGAACCTCCCTCGCTCTTGCAGTCAGGCGTGTTAAAGAGGAGCACACCAACACAGGTTGAGCTATTCCTGCGTTTACAAAGCCACTTCTGAGGAGAATTCTCTGTTAGCACGTTCAGTGTTCCAAACTGAGAGCAAATTTATTCTTCAGAGCAAAATGAACCCTCGGGTTTTGTTTAGGGTTTTTTTTGGGTGAGGGTGGATTTTCTGGTGAGGTTTGATGGGAACTTTGTGGGGATTTTTTTAAAATCCTGACTATTTGCATATAGCATGTTTGAGCTCTGAAAATCAAAACCATTCAAAAGAATTTCTATAAATACCTATTCTTCTCCCTCTGGAGTCCAGTTATGAATAATCACACAGGACTATGTAATTTAAAGGTACTTTTTGCCCACAGAATTTTCTTTTCCACTTAAAATTCTCAGAGTGCAGCATGCTGTAACTGTATTTTTTAAAAACAATCTTTACAATTTATTATTAACAGATTGTCTAAAGCTACAGTTGAACGAAAAATATTTTTTACTGTTTTAGGCATTTTGTCCATGCCATTCACATGACTATTAGATAAATAATTTGCCTTCAGGAATGCATTAGACAGCTAGCAAAAGTAACTGCAAAACATAAAATTCACTGTGAACAACCTCACCAAAACTGTTTGCATTCTCAGTACTTCCCGACACTGAAAAGCAAACACAAAACTTGTGCATTACTCTGATAACTTCTCCCAACAACTTTTCTGCTTCACTACCCAAATTTTCAATGCCCACGGTTTGTTCAAGGTCATAAACCCTTCCTGGATTAATTAAGCTCCTCAGTGAAAAAAAAGAAAAAAAAAAAAAATACTTGCGAGCTTAACTGATGTGGTCAAATACCTTTAAGACACAGTGGACATGATCAGACTCCAGGGTCAGATAGGAAAGGAAACAAACAACAACAAGAAAGGAACTGCTTGGAAATCCTTTGTTCCTGCCTGACCCATTCTGGATAACAAGCACATGTTAGAAGGTGCCTCTGAGAAGGGGCAGGCAGGAGACGAATTCCAATGCACTAACAGACAGCATGGAGACCCAATCTAATCTAGTTTAGCAAATTTCTGGCCTGGAAATGAATGTCAGGTAAAATTCCATCTGTTTGGATGATGGGGTCAAGAATAGAATGATGGAAGACAGCCCAAGACGTCTAATTGTGATTATCTGACTTCTAATTACCCCTGATCAAAGGCAAAATGGGAAATTGGACTCCTACCAACATATAAACATGAACCATAAAGGAATTCCAATCAGGTGATATTCGTTTTACTTCAGATTCAGCTTTCTTTGAGACTAAAGGTAAAAAAGTGTAATTATGTAACCTGAAATCCAACAGACCTGCTGCTCCAGCTAACAGATAATCAGGGGGAACACCAGCCCTGCTCAAAACAGTTCAAGTCAATCCAATATAAAACATATTCCCTGACAAGGGGAACCATCACTGGGGAATAACACACTTCATACAAATCCTAGTGAAATGGGAGAGTAGGAATGGCATTTGATACCATGGATTACATAGGTATTTTGGGAAAGTGTCCCGGCAGGGAAATCATGCTCTGTATGAAACCAAGCAGATTCCTCTCTCAGAACAATTGCAGTGGAAGTTGCTGTTCCTTTATTCCATTCCAAACACAACAATATTCCCATACACACACAGAACTTTAAGATGCTGATCTTCTGCAGCAATCCACGCGAAATCCCTACTTCTAACCTAACATGTGAATATATTTAGCACTGGAAGTATATTTATATTTACTTCTTTTTAAAGCTGTTAACCAAGCTCAGGTCAAACAGATTGTGGCCTTCCAATGATTCCTGACAATAAAAATGAAATAATCAAAAATCCTCTTTCTTCAACAACTTTGTTTTCTTTTCAAAGAGCTCTCTCATCAACTAAGTCAAGTTACATAAGGACAGGCTGTTGTTCTCCACTTCAGGAATGGTTAAACCATATTGTTTGAATCAAGATGCTGCCTGAACAGATAGAAAGTATTTTCCTTCAGTACCTGCTTCAAACACCTTGCCCTGGATAGTGGCCAACAATACACTGGAATTATTTACATTGTTCACAAACTAAAAGCATCACACATGCATACCAAACTGAGCAGCCCATTATTTCAGCATTTCTTTCAATATTTAGCATTTCAAGTTCTTAGAGTATTTAGCACTTCCTCACTGTATTACGTCAGCTACAGTGATATAAGTGGCAAAAATAGAAAACTCAATGCTTAAGGCACTGTTCAGGTGATCAAAATAACAAGCTGAGATACTGCATTTTTGAGCAATTGTTTCACACAGTCTATCAAAAGTAAAACATTCTTTTGCGAATAATTAATTGCAATGCATTCATCTTTCCAGAAATCATTCAGTCCTGTCAACAAAGCTCAATTACACAAACCCAGTTTTGCAGTGGCTGGACTGGGACAGTTTTCTATGCATTTAAATTATTAACATGTAAAATAATTTAACCGCATCTCCAAGATTCTGCCCCTAACCCACAGAGTTGTCTTTATTTGACTCATTGTCCAGCGCTTGGAGACCTCACAAGAACCTTTTTAAAGCATCTATTTATTGGTCTTCCACATTGTTACAAAACAAAGCTCAACTCTGCCCCAACTTCACACACCATTATGACATGGATCATTGACTTTAGGTCTTCCTTGTAGGCTCCCTTCCTGGCCCATTCACTCATGAAAGGTTTATTGCTCACTAGTTACTGATGTGCATCTCCTGGAAGCTGCAGGGCAAAATGAGAGTCCTGTGAGGACCATCTACCTTGTCAGAAAGTCGTGGGACAAGCATTTGCTCCGAAAAGGAATTCAATACCAGCTACTGTGCAGGTCTAGCACGTAATAAACCGAATCAGATCATTAGAACTCTTTTAAGAAGGGCTTTTTCACACCACTTGGCACAATAAAAGGCCTCAAGAATGGTCAAAGATAAGGTCAGAGATACCACAGGGTCTCAGTAACTGTTTCCTGGTCTTATTCCCCAAGTTTTGTTTTACAGAGGCTCCTGGTTTAATTACCCACGGCCAAACACAGCCTCTGCAATGTCCTAAGTCGATGCAGGGCTCCCATCTCTCCCAAACACCAGATCTGGATGTGCCATTCCCATCTGGGAATCGCAGCAGCGTCATCACAGATTATCAGTGGGCATCACGACAGCCAAATAACCAGGCTGGGCACAAGAGAACCCATTGAGAACCCCCACTCCGAGGCTCGACCTTTCCCAAGATTTACTGTCAGATTAGCTCCCAATGCAGTACGCAGGCATTCATTCTTCAAAACTCTTTAACACAGGAGATCAACCGAGAGGAAGAGTCACTTACCGGATCACATTTGATAACTTGTGATAGGAAATGTGTGAGGCATTGATAGGAGAGGAAAGTGTTAGTGTTCCCCAGATGCAGACCTTGCACAGCTGCTACCACGCTGCCAGCTGCGATCATGGAGGGTGGGTTTGAAATAAATTTAATATCTGTATGAAGAAAGGAGAGAAAAAAAAAAAAAAAAGACTGAAATGATTGCTTTAGGAGAAGCCTGTCCATACACATACACTCTTTCTACCAGCATGGCTTCAGCTGCCAGCTATTGCATCCGAAAAGGCAGGGAGAATAGTGAGCAGAAAGGTGCCTCCTGCTCTGAAACTCTTACAGGTCCCAACCTGCAAACACTTATCCACATGAGCAACTGTGCTGCAGACAGCGGCCCTTCCTTGCTCTGAGCCTGGGAGGCCATTCATCACTTCCAGGTATTTTTATCATAAGCAGGGTCCCCACTCTTCAAATGTTAAAATGCTCTCCTCCTGTGAATAATGCCACGGGGGTCAATGGCACTGCACATCTGAGAAAACCTGTTCACATCCTGCAGGGTTTTGCACGGTCAGATCCAAGGTGCACTCTAATAACGAGTCCTAGGGCCCTTTAAAGCAGAACCCTTTGCACTGACACTCAAAGGAATATTGCTTTAATGAACAACAACATCAACAAAAAGAAAGAAAAGAGAAAGACTGCTTAACCCTGTCAGGAGGCAGATAATCCATATTTAAATTAAGGTTTCATCTTAAAAATGCTTTGTCTCAACCTAGTCTCTTGTCAGTGGCTGCCATCCATCCTGGCAACAGGGATTTAATGTAAATGTGGCATAACTAAGTGACGGGGGTCCCAAGAATTGGCGGACAATCAGTTACATTCTGATGTGACACCATGCTGACAAGAGGCTGGGCCCCCTTCCAGACTGCATTGCTGTAGGTCTCTCCACAAAGCCACTCCCAGGATCCCTTAAGGGGCTATCTCTGCCATTGAGCATGTTTTTCCTTTGGGTTTGTTTGGTTGGGTTGGTTTGAGTTTTTCCAGTATTTTTTAGTAGTAATAATAATAATAATAATAATAATAATAATAATAATAATAATAATAATAATAATAATAATAATAATAATAATAATAATAATAATAATAATAATAATAATAATACACATTTTAAAGACAAGACTCTTTCTGCTGAACAGGAATGTGTCTGATCCATGGCAGTGAACACCTTGGAGGAGAATCAGGAACAAAGGAAACAAGTGGCACAAGTAAAGGTCCAATTTTGTGAGGGAGAAAGGGAAACGCTACAATGTACACCAGAACCTGAGATACATTCCTTCAGCTTTTATCAGAATACAACTTCCTCTGGGTTGGAAAAATATAAACCATCTGTCAAACCCCTGAATGAAATCAAAAGAATGGACAGCTTAGAGGGCTCAGTGGAACAGTTTAAGTATTAAGTCATGCATCTCCTTTATTATGATAAAATAACTTTTGTGTAAATGTTTTACCAGTGCAACTAAAGCCTTCAGGACTCCATGGAAGCCCTGGCTCTGAATCTATTTATTCAGACACCTCTGACACTCCATTGTGGCCCTGACCAATACCCACCTTCAAAGGAGCATTTGGCCCCGTGTTCTACGAACATCCAAAATTAAACTGATATGAGGAATTCTGGCCAAACTCTGGTGATGCACTGCCAGTGAAAAGGCAAGCTCGAGCTAAAGTAATCTTGTTTATGCTAAAATAAACATCTTTAAATAAATTTGGTTCATCCCCTTTTCCTAACCTGCCCATTTCTGAGCAGATACAAACACTCCCACCTTCCAGCAAGCTGCTGTCATTCCCAAAAAACCCAAGCAGTCCCAACTGCCTATTGGCACTACACCCATTCCAAAGCCAGCCCCCAACTGAAATAGTGTCACAGAGCTGCAGGTGGACTTTGGAAACAGGGAACTCTGAGCATGAATCCCACAAGGATGGGGTTGCTCGGAGGGGTAGGGTGGCAGTGCCTTCCCGACACTGTTTATCGAGCTCCACAAACGGGACATGACCAAAACGTGTCCCTTTAGTGAGCCCGTCCTGACAGGATCACGTTTGGGATTAATATTTGCGTCCTTCTTTTAAATGGAGCAGTAAACAAGAACATTAATTCATAGTCACACCCTCATTCTTTCCAAGGTGGAAAAGTGATAATGAAGTTTAAATGACCAGTTTGTGTCTGTCCCTATAACCACTCCAGACAAGCAGCATGGACTGCCTTTTTGTTGCAACTCAACAAGGAATTATTTGTGGCAGAGGCCACTAATTTCAGCATATTAATCAGGGGGCCCCTCTCGCCTGTAATTGGATGCCCCCAAGTGAAGAGTGTGGCATCATTGTCAGCCTCCATCGCCTCATCTTGCGCTATTGAGCGCTCAGGAACAAGGGGGCTTCGGTGAGATGAATTAGACCTGACACAGCCACAATGGGGTAGGGGGCCCCATCAATTGAAGCACACATCCCCAGTAGCCTATCTGAGACTTCATCCAAAAAGAATAAACAACTTCAGCGTTGTTAAAAAGAGAGAGAGGGAGAGAGAGAGGAGGGGGAGGAGAGAGAAGAATGCCAGCCACCCTGAAGGGAGGACAAAGCAGGCATATAGGCGCTGCAGCGCTTTAAAAAAAATTCCTAACAAGGCGAGTCACCCCTTTTCCTTTTTAAATGGAGCAGCAATTCCATCCGTCTGGAGAGCTGGGGGCTATGAATGAAAATCTTTTCATTGAGGCAAATCAAAACTGTGAACATAAATCACTTGCTGCAAGATGCAACAGGTTCCAACTGGTCACATACCTTGAGACTTCCAATTTTATAAAGGCTGGAGAATGGGAGAATTGTGACACTCTCGTTACAAAGGGGGACCTTTCTTTCTCCTTCCCAAACCAACAACAATAATAGTATCAATAATAATTGCAATAATAATAATAACAATAAAAGGAGCATGGTATGTTTTGATAACCAGAGGAACACAACAAAATGCTGAAGCTCCAATATTTGTTGCTATTCATTGTTATGCTTGTATAGAGCTGCAGCTCTCCCTCAACACTGGTCTTAACTTGGGCCAAAAGAGGCCTGCTTCCTTTTGAGCTCTCCCTGCCTTGCTCGGCCATGCCAAGGCCCCATTCATTACGCTCAATTATGTGTTAACTTCAAACAACCCCTGGTAATTTTTTTTTTTTTCTTTTTCACTTTTTCTCCCGAACCTACCACAGCACAAAGGCATCCTTTGGTGGAAATGGATTTTTCAAAACCCAACCAAATCAAACAAACCCACTTCTACTAGCCAGACAACTGGAGAGGGAGCTTAGGAGGAATTCCCCTCTACTTCACCTTGCAGCGTAACCTTCTCTTTCTGGAGCAAACACATACACACTCATCTACAAACACTTCCACAGCCTTCACCTTGGTAAGCCAACTGGCCAAGGGTTTGTTTTCTAAGCAAGCATTATTTTGCAGTCTCTTCTTCAGAGCACCTCCTTTACAGAAGAGGACACAGGCAAAGGATAGACTGCGCTTGCCCCTGAGGCCACTTAATCGAGTTGTCAGTGTTTCCAGTGGACTTTGGATCAGGCCCCACAGAATCCAGGCAGCACAAGGCATTTGCAGTCCATCTAGGTTCGTTTTGGCGAGGGGAAATGCAGCACAACCCAGCAACAGCAAAGCAAAGTCCAGATGCTACTCAAGCCACATGTGATCTTCACTAGCCAACAAAGAAGTCATGAGAAAAGCAAAAGGTAGAGAAACCCCTGACATCCAAAAATAACAATAAAAACACAGAGCCTAGTGGCAGCCTTCCTGAGCGCTCCTTCCCCAGGCAATATTCCCAGCTTCAGTAGGGAGCTGAAGAGGGCCCCAACTCTGGTGAGCTCAGCGCTGTTTTTTTTAAAAGCTAAGTAAAACTCCCAGAACATGGTTCTCATTTACTGATCCATTCTCCAGCTGTGGTGTGTAGCAGTGTTAAATAAAGGCTCTGGATGTGCTTCCTAAAAGAAACATAACAACACCGACAGTAGATCAAAGTACTGGACTCTTAGCAAGTCTCCAACCTTTGAACTACTCTTGTTTTCATCCCTGTCATTGCCAACACAACAACCTAGGTTAAACATCCCCACATCCAAAGGGGGAGGCTGGGTAGCCGCTCTTTTTAGCTTCAAACTTAGCACATCATGCCTCCAGAGTCGCAGCAGCCTTCTATCTGGTAGAACCTGGCATGGAGGGACACATTTGACTTTCCCAGAACGTTGCTGCCAGTGGTTTGAAGGTTGTGGCGCTCCCAACATTGAGCATTACTCCAGGCAATCTCACCTACGAGCTGCCCTGCTAGGCCCAAGATGAAGAGCAATGCCAGTGTTTATAAACTTCTCTTTTATGGCTTGGTTGTTCTATCTTTAGGCCTTGCAGCAGGGCCGGTCCTGCGAAATAAAACTTTTTTTTTTTTTCCCCTTCTGAGCGCCTGCCATCTTCCTCCGAACCTTTTCGTACCAAGTCCAACCTCTGGAAAACAAGCTACACGGCATTAACGGGCGCCACTGGTCATGCACGTCCCACCGAGGATTTCGAGCGTGGACACCACGACTCTTTGGCGTCTTTGGAGGCCGGCCCTGCTCATGGCTCCAGCACAGCACGTGGTCAGGAGGGTGCAGATGGCAGCGGCTCGGTCCCGTGCCAGGAAAAGCCTCTGTGCCGCGTGGCCCTCCTCCAATCCACCAGCCACCGAGGAGGGAGGGAAGAGGCAACTTGAAGAGGGACGTTTTAAAACCCCCACGCAGAGCTATTCACAGGGAAAATCTCCCTCCGCCTTTAAAAACTCGTCCTAA
This sequence comes from Origma solitaria, assembly GCA_013397895.1. Lineage (NCBI taxonomy): Eukaryota > Metazoa > Chordata > Aves > Passeriformes > Acanthizidae > Origma > Origma solitaria. Next base: position 155,364 of record VZRL01000951.1, read on the forward strand.
AGAATGAATCCGCACGGGGAGGGATTCCCCGCGCGGGCAGTCAGCCTTTTGCAGCCCCCACATAAACCCGGGGTGGGGAGGCGAGGAAACCGTGCCACGCTGAGCTACAGAGAGCAGGGGGCGTCCCTCTCCCTCCCTGACAACCACACAAAACTCCGACTCAGAAGCGAAAGATCTTCTGAAAAGAAAAACTTACCTCTGGCAAAGTAATCCACCTTCTGCAAACAAGGGGCAATAATCGGGGCTTAAACTACCTCCCCGCAGCTCTGCGAGCGCGCCTGAGACCAACAGCTACGGGAAGCTTTACAAGCCGGGGGGTGGGCGCGTGTCGGGGAGCAACGCGCTTTGCGCAACGTGCAGGGCTCATACCTGTAGCGCACAGAGCCACAAAAGTCTGAGCATGTTTACGGATGATCTGCTTGGTGTCCTCTGCCAGAGGCATTTTAGTAAGGAAATGTTCAATGAAATCGTGGGGGGTCATTGCAGCCAGATTCCATTTCAGCTTATTCACCAGCAGCAGCTCCATTTGCTGCAAAGACAAGAGGGAGG
>VZRL01000951.1:161011-183767 GCA_013397895.1 Origma solitaria
TCCCGCCCCCGCCGCTGCGCGCCGCCGCCGCGCGGCCCCGCCGCGGGAGCGCGCATTCCTGGCGTGCCGCCGCCCCAGCCGGGACCCGCCGTAATGTCGCGAAGAGCAGCGCGGCGGGGACGTTCCGCCAAAAACCACCCCCCTGTGTGTCCGGTTCTGGCCTCCTCCGGAGCAGAAAGAGAAGGAGCTGCTGGAGAGGGTCCGGCAGATGGTTTGGGGTCTGGAGCATCTCTCTGATGAGGAGAGACTGCGGGAGCTGGGCTTGGTTAGTCTGGAGAAGACAGAGAGGGCATCTCATCGATGCCTATAAATATCTCCAAGGGTTGCCAAGATGATGGTGCCAGACTGCTCAGTGGTGCCCAGCAGCCAGATGAGGAGCAATGGCCGTAAACATAAAACACAAGGAGTTTCACCTCAGCAGGAGGAAGAACTTCTTTCCGTTGAGGGTGGTAGAGCTCTGGAACAGCTGTCCAGGGAGGGTGTAGATTCTCCCTCTCTGGAGACATCCCAAACCCACCTGGAGGTGTTCCTGTGTCACCTGCGGTGCCCAAAACCCTGGGGCAGCCATGTGGGGAGCCTGTGAAATGAGGCGTTTGAAGGAGCAAAGCTCACAGAAGGTTTCTGTAGGGGAACCATCACCAAGCTGGGGAGAGGCATGAGTCCGGCTGAGGGGGAAGGTGGGGATGGCTGGGGTGTCTCGAGGTGAGGAGGTGTCACTGATGGGACCAAACACGCAGGGACAGACCCAGAGCTAAAGGAATTTAGCCCGAATTTATCCTGGAGGTAAGGAAATTGAGAAGCGAGGCAAAGGGCTAAAGACAGGGGAAGAAAGAAGGAGGGAGCTAAGTTTAGTTTCTTTCTTCATCGAGGGGAACCTCTTGTTAGGCCATGCCAGAAGTGAGCCCATGGAGAGAGAGGCACCAGAGGAAGCCTGGTAGACAGTAACAAGGTGAATAAACAGTGTATTTAAGCACCAACATCCTCAAAGTGAAAGTGTTTGAGTGGAAAATATTTTGATTTCAAAATCAGCAGCTACAGTTTCTGTTTTGCTCAGTTGAGGGTATGTTTTGGTAATATATCAGCATGAAAATGGCCAACATAGACACTGGGGTTTGATATAGATGTGTGAGGTAAGAAAAAGCACATCTTGGCCACCTCGAGCATTTACACTTGATTTACAAAGTAAAGAAACATTTTCCCTATTCCCCAAACTGACGCTTGCTCTTGTAGGATGGCCAGGCCGCTTAAAGGCAAGTAACAAATACTATTGGAAGTTTGTTGTTGAATTGCTTATTCAGAAGGTTTTGAAGTAAAATGTTACTATTTTTTCTTAAAAAAGAAAAAACAAAACCAAAAAGAAACAAAGAAACAGAAAAAAACCAAAACAAAAATCACAGGGAGAAGTTTTGTGGTGATTTTAGGCATAATTCCCCATAAGTGACTGTAAATCAGTATGGATCACATACACTGCAGAAATGCTGTTTCAGAAAAGTCTTGGGTGTCTTTTCATATTTTTCTTGTCTCCCTCTGCCAGAAAATCCCTCTGCATTAGTAATCGCGATCCAGGGTAGGCTGGGCTGGTGGGGTGGCTCCGTGGAGGCAGATTTGCCTCCTGACTAAACATGTTGGCTCCAGGGAGAGGCAGCTGCGGAGATCAGTGAACATCCCTGTGCTCTTTTCTGAGCAGTGAGAAGGTGTGAGGCTTGTTTTGGGACTCCCTGGTCTAAACACAAACGGGATCTGGCACATTTTTGGCCACTGTCTCCACCATCCATTCTCCAGCTCTCCCAGAGCCCAGAACCGAGTCTGTGCAGCCACGCGCTGCACTTCTTGTTTCAGTCCACTGCCCTGTCCACTCTTTCGCCAGGGAACTCTGCCTGACAGTGGGAAATCTGCTCGCTGCATCTTTGCAGCACACCCTCGGAGTAAAAGTGGTGCAAAGAACCTCTGGGGCCAGATTTTCATGGGTGCTCAGCACTTCTTAACTCCAGTTTAAGACAGTGGCAGTTGTAGGAGTAATTTCTTCTGTAAATCACATGCCTGGCGCCCTTGTAATGTCCTCACCTTCTCTGGGCTCCCAGTTCTTAATACATTAACCTGCGATGGAGGGAGAGTCTTTCAAAATGGAAGTCCTATTGAGTTCTGACCCCCACCTAAGTTGCTTCCATGGTCTCTTGTCTTTTCTGCTGACTCAAAGTGAGGTGCTGTTGTTGGGAAGACCCTGGTGTTGCTCTGGTCACCTGCAAGGTGTTTGCATCCCTCAGAGCATTCTGAGAACCTCAGCCACGCTGCTCCTTGGTTGTGAGGTGGATTGGCACCTCTCTGAAGGACAAGAATGCATTCTTTGAACCTTTAGTAAAAATAATTTGGCTCAGAACCAAGTCTAAAACACTGGATTATAGTTTTGACCCGAAGCATAGATGACAAAATGATAAATTTGCAAAAGTCAGGCATTTTTCAGAGCACATGAATTCAATGGGAGTAATACCACCAACTTCAAAGGGTGCAGGATTGAACCTGTAATGTATAGCACTAATGACTGCAATCAAATAAACTTATTTTGCCTGGGTTTTCTACCACCTTTAGCCTCATGTGTGTGTGTGTGCCTGTGCACTTTTATGTGTGTGCCAAAGGAGTGGATCCAGGGTGCAGCCATTTCACGTCTTCACCACTCGTGCTAGATTGGTGAAAATATAAGTAATGATGCAGGGTGACAAGATTTGGAGAATCTGGTCTACTTGATTCCAGAAATCAGGAAAGGAAGTGAAGAAGTAAGAACCTTGAGAGATGTGATTATAATCTTAGTGAAGCCTTCAGAAATATTTATACTTAATTTGAGCTGCTTGTGGAAACCGGTGGGTTTTTATTTACTTGGTGTGCAGCTCAATTTGGTTAAAAATGAGTATGGAGTAGTAGATCTTTGGGGAAACACACAATCCTAGAATTCCATCTTTGTTCCCTATTTATTTTATATTCTTTTTGCTGTGTCTGGAATACTACACAGTGTCAGCTGCAGCTAGTTTGTCCCGTCTGGTTGATTCTTAACCTGACTCACAGGTAGGGACAGAAGAGAATGCCAGGTGTGATAAAAACGTCCTGTTTAATTACATTGGTTAATTTTCATTTATGTTTACATCATTTACCAAATAGCTCAGATTTGCAATCTTGGACTGCAGACACTTCTTCCTGGGGAAGGGAAAAAAAAAAAAAAAGAAGAATTATCTTTCTGAGTGTGTGTGTTCCATTTCAGAGGGATTAAAATTAAAAAAAATCAAAATGAAATATGAATGTCAGTTTTGATCAAGAGCTACATCAAACCAAAAATATGCACATAAGTGTCCCCCAGGCACAAGCTTGCGATGTCACGGTATGAGTGCTGACTGACCACCAGCATGTCTTGAAATAAACAGGTAATGTCCCAGAATATTGTGCTGGGAAAAAGGAGGCTCTGGAAAGGGGGAGTGGATGCATTTTGGCTTGAAATGCATCGTAAAGCTATGCCCCCACCTTATCTCTCCTCTTTAAAAATCTGTGTATAGTTGGAACATATTTTCTTCACAACCAAAGCATTTCATCAAATCCCGGCTTTGCCTTTGAATTCAGGCTGGAGAAGGAAACTACTTAAAAAAGCTGAACCCCACCAAAATGTTGGTATAAAAGCAGGAAAATTTTCTCGATAAATACCAAGAATATTTTTCCGTGCTTCTGGAGTAATCAAATGATGTAACACAATGATTTGCATTGATGGAAATGAGGCTAAACTGTGAATGGTTTAGAACCTAATTCAGGAAAAGACTGAAACATGTGCCTAAATTTAAATAAGTAAGTACACTGGAATTACTCATATGCCTAAAAATTAAATATATGTTTAAATACATTGCTGAACTGGAGCCTAAGGATGAGGTTTTAAGTTAAGGCTAAACTAGTCTAGACAGTAGCTGTTGCTAAAAGTGATTATTCTTCTCCTGGTTTACTTCCCTGAAATGCCTGTCCTGGAGTAAAACCAGCGCAGCTTGTTGACAATAACAGCTACTTCCTCAACAACTTTGAAAAGCATCCATTTCTCATAAAAATGAAAGTAAAAGTCTCAGTTAATGCTATAATCCGTGGAGGTGGGCTGGAGTCAGCTTTTGTGCTAACATGCAGTCCCTGTTTGATTTCACAAGCTCCAGCCTGTCAGAGACAGAACAGAGGGGAGCAGTTCTCACGCTGACTGGGATGCTTTTATTTCCTGTGCTCATGGGCTCTTCCATCCTGCCAGCGATATCCAGGGGGAAGGGAACAGCAGAGAAAATGTGTCAGTGAAACCTAGCTGGCTACAAAGCAAGTGGAGATGGGGTGCTCTGATACGCAGGAGATGCTGCATGCAGGAGATGCTCTGATATGCAGGAGATGGAGTTTCGGGGTGCTCGCCCCTCTGAGTGGGATGCAGGAGATGCTGCAGTTTCAGGGTGTTTGTCCCTCTCAGTGGGATGCAGGAGATGCTGCAGTTTCGGGGTGCTCGTCCCTCTCAGTGGGATGCAGGAGATGCTGCAGTTTCAGGGTGTTCGTCCCTCTCAGTGGGATGCAGGAGATGCTGCAGTTTCAGGGTGTTTGTCCCTCTCAGCGGGATGCAGGAGATGCTGCAGTTTCAGGGTGTTCGTCCCTCTCAGTTGGATGCAGGAGATGCTGCAGTTTCGGGGTGCTCACCCCTCTCAGTTGGATGCAGGAGATGCTGCAGTTTCGGGGTGCTCACCCCTCTCAGTGGGATGCAGGAGATGCTGCAGTTTCAGGGTGTTTGTCCCTCTCAGCGGGATGCAGGAGATGCTGCAGTTTCAGGGTGTTCGTCCCTCTCAGTGGGATGCAGGAGATGCTGCAGTTTCGGGGTGCTCACCCCTCTCAGTTGGATGCAGGAGATGCTGCAGTTTCGGGGTGCTCACCCCTCTCAGTGGGATGCAGGAGATGCTGCAGTTTCGGGGTGCTCACCCCTCTCAGTGGGATGCAGGAGGTGCTGCAGTTTCGGGGTGCTCACCCCTCTCAGTTGGATGCAGGAGATGCTGCAGTTTCGGGGTGCTCACCCCTCTCAGTGGGATGCAGGAGATGTTGCAGTTTCGGGGTGCTCGCCCCTGTCTCCTGAAAGACTGACTGATATTTTTCCAGAATAAAACCACCGAGATTGAAGGGTGTTGACCTGACACAAAGGTGTGTGGCCTCTCGGGAAGGTGGAGGCTTCCTGGGCACACCAAGAAGCCATGGGCTGGGGCAGATGATGTTCGCAGAGCTGTCTATGTTTTTAAGGGTGGTGATAGCAGACCTCAGTCTCTCACTGCAGACATTGAAAGGCAGCAGAAGTCTGAGGTCCCCAGGTATCTTTCTGGCAAGTTTTTCATGGAAGGAGGAAGACTGGGGCCTGTGGATTTCTATCATGGGCCATTTTTGCTACTGCTCAGCACTTGGCTGCCTGCCTGCGAGGACTTTGTATAAGACCCTGAGCAAAGATCGAGCATGCTTTTAATCAAATGTTTCCATTGGCTTTAATATATTGTACCCATCAGATTAGAGTCACTCAGCAGAACTCCAGCCTTCCACACAGTGTCTCATTTATCCTTGTTCCTGCCATGTGCCCAGCTCTGCTCTGCTGACGTTGGTTCTGGTTGTTCAGTCCTGTTGTTGGCGTTTTTTTGGGGAGGGGAGTGGTGCAATTAGCCTGGTTGAAGCAACTAGGCCAAGGAACATCAAGCAGTAAAATAAAGTCTTGATGACATATTTGAACTCTTGGAGACCATGGGTTATCTGATCTGCAAGGTCACTGCTATTCTCTGGGAAAGTTGAAAAGAATCTGCTCCTGTTTCAAGCTTAAAGGGCCCTTCTTGACAGCTTTAGGATGCAAATTCAGGGTTTCTGTAAGTATACACAGTTGGTGAGTGTTTCGGACTATTTAGTACCTGTAGTTTTATTCCCTTTTCTTTTAACTGCTCATCAAAAGCAAACAGAGTAGAATTAGTTTTAATGAACAGAAGGAAAAAGTGACTCTAGTAAGGCTCCTTCTGCTACCAGAACTGAATGAAATGCAGAAAGGAAAATAACAATATGAAAACGAGAAACCTACAAAGAACCTTAAAAAATCCTTTCAATCTTTTAAGCTGTCGTCAGTAGCAGAAATAAGGAATTGTATTTCAGACATGACTTATACCAGGCATGCCTTAAAAAGAAAAAGGCAAGTTGATAGTGCCTGAAGAGTCTGTGCCTGGGAATAAAAAAATGCAGAATTAGGCCCTGGAAAGCCAAGTGTCTTTTCCACTGTTCAGTCTGTAGAAGAAAAGAAATGATGGCCCTTGTTCTTTAGCAGCTCTAACAGATGGGCTTGGGGAAGCAGGAGGAAAATAACATCAGTGAAAGTTTTGTCTTTCTGCATTTCTGGAAAGTCAAAATGTTAGAAGCTATTCTGTTACAGAGATTCGTTATAAATATGATTAGCTTAACAGTGTTCTTCTGTAATACAGATCATAAAGTCCCGTCAGAACGGAATCAAATGCTAAAATTGTTGCATAATAACTTTCACAGACCATTAAGCTTTAAGGCTACAGCGTGGGAGTTTATTACAAAGAGACCCTCTTAGAGCAGATATTCTAAGTGAGAGGTATTTCCCACCCCAGGCTTTATTTGCTGCCAAGTCTGATTTCTGGCTGTGTTTATGCTCCTATATGGGCTGGCTTAGCCTGGCAGTGGGGTTGATGAGTGGCACGAGGAGCCCTATAGGAAGGGATTGGGCAGGCTGTTATTCTCCTTTCATGGGAAGCTGAATATGTTAACTCCTGGCCATTTTATCCTTGCTGGCTGTAGCAAAGTGTCTCCCCTCTGTTTCCCTCCTATTATAGTAACAGCATTATTCAGCAGGATGAGGTTCCTGGTGCCTTTCACGCCACTCTCTGTGCTGTTGGGAACAAGGATAATGCACTCCCTTGCCTCAGGGTTTATGAATTCAGTGTCCTTAAGGAATATGCAGTTTATCTACAAAGCAATGCACTGCTTGTGCCATAAAAATTCCTTATCGCCCAGCAGGAATATGGATTCAGATCCATTTGTCTGGCTCTGTGTAGGTATCAGAGTTTAAGGAAGGGATCCTGTTACCTTGCCTTTTATCTCCTAGGGCTGGTTTTACGCTGGTATAATTCCATGAAGCTGCTTCTGACTCATGTCAGGCAGGTGCGGAATGACTGAGTGCCTGGGCTTGATGAAGTTACAGCGATAGCAAAATGTGAGTTGGAGTCTCTGGCGGGGAAATCTTTCATTTTCCATTGATAAAAAGTTTATGATTAATCACCGGCTTGATTACATTACCCTTTAATTACACTTGTAAGTGCCGAAGAGTGGGGACTTTGGTGTGCTTTTTCTTTGCTATCTCCTGATTGTGGCTCTGCTGGTGTCATTTTATAGAACCATGGGATCATTCAGGCTGGAAAAGATCATCAAGTCCAACTGTTAAAAAAGGTCTTGCAATGATTTCTCTTTACTGTAAGACTTCCCAGGAATTTAAGTCCTATTACTCCTTGCTGATGCTTCCACAGTGCCTCAGTGGAAAGCAAAAATGTAGGTGAAAATATGTGTTGGGATTTTCTGCCACAGAAAACTGCTGATTCTAACCACTGATCGACAGCACAGGCAGCTGATCCCAGCAGCTTGCAGGAAACTTCCTCACACAGGATCCCACTGCACTTCACAGACTCACCAAACACAGCACCACTGACTGCAGGAGAGCCAGGGATGAGCGTGGCAGCTCCTCAGCACAGACATGGATCAGGATAGTTTCATCCAAAGCCATGGCCCCTCCCCAGTTCAGTACTGGTGAGAAATGTCCTGGGAAGGTCAAGGGCCAGAATGGTGAAGGGAGAATTATAGTTCTGAACAGAGTTATCTGGGAGAAAAAAGCATTTCAAATCTCAGCATGACTTCCCTGCAGAAATAAAGGCTGTTGAGGATGTCTGGGCTGAAGGATTTCACTCCCTGAGAGCTTGGATTTTTTCTGACATTGAGCCATTTTAACCCCTTGGCTTTTTTTCCTAGCACTTCTGGTGCTTTTCGCTGAATCATGCCCTTGTGATAGCTGTGGCAGAGCACTATGCTCCTCGAATATTTCCCCCATTCCCACAGTGCCTTCAGCACAAGGAGAAACAGTCTTGACAGAAATCCCAGCAGGACTCTTGAGCTCCTGCACTGAGAAGTGAAAATTCAAGTGCCACATGTGGAATTTGCGAGTGCTGCTTCCCTTGGTCCCAGCCTACCCTCTTGTGCTATGCAAATATTTTTTGACTGGTGGTTATTGTCTTCCAGCAGAAATGTAGAAGAAATAAAGTATTATTTGAAATATCAACAGCCAAAGGGAAGGCCAGAGTGCTTTTTTCGGGAACACCGCAGGAAGCCTCAGCTCCATTTGTCCTGAGGAGGATTTGGTGGCTGGGCTCAGGAATGGCCACGGGACAGGGCGATGGAAAGGGACCAAACCCCCTCAGGACTGGGTGCCATCATAGTGCCTCAACCCACCGAAAAATCCAAACTTCACCCACTTTCACAAATCATTCACTGCCTAGAGAGAATCAATCCCAAACTGGGATAGACTGAGACCTTTGATGGTATCAGCCTGAAGATCAGGATGCCAAGGCAGATGTTGGATTTCCCTGCATGCCTAGCAGGCAGCCCCTGGAAACCAAGTCACCCTCAGGAAAAGTCACTGCTAAGATTTCCCTCCTGGAAAGCACAGGCAGGAGCTGGAAGAGGGCAGGGGTCAGTACCAGGTCTGGTACCTGGCTCTGAGCTCAGCATTTTGTCGCTGGCACTGACCATTGCCATCTGCTTCAGGTGGTGCTGTCGAACTCCCAGTGCTCACTCCAGTGGGGCTGGCTGGAAACACCACTCAGACACAGGTCTCTTCTGCTCCAGTGCATCCTCTTAGTAGGAAAACCAGATCTTCAACTCGGGCTGGATCTTCTTTCTTGCCCTTCTGACAGAAGAGGGTTTAGGAACCCTCTCTGCTGCCTTTGCTCCCAGGCTGAGGGAGCCCAACCAGCTTGGGGCCCTGGCTCCATTCGTGGCAGAGCTATCTCATACCTCTGGCTCAGCTGATCAGGAGAGAGATGGAATTACACCCAGTATGCAATTTTGGACTAGTTTAAATGATAGCACGTAATAATAGTAATGATAATGATGATAATATCTTATGCCATGTGTGAGAAAAATTAGCTATTGTCTCAGAACGTACCTGACAAACAGCACAATGCGGTGTTATGTGTGCAAGAGCGAAAATACAAGTTGCTTCACTCATTTCCATCCCAGCCTAGGGCTTAAATCTGGGAGGGAGAATCATCTGCATGAGAAATGTGGCATGAAGCATCAGCCTGGGCTGATAGGAGCTGCAGGCTCCCACACAGCCCACACCAACAATAGCACTATCAGATGGAAAGGGGTTATACACAAAGTGGAGCCTCGCAGCCTCAGCTGAGTATCTTTGCAATGGTTTCCCACATCACTTAACAGCTTGTTTAACCTATCACGATTAACCAGCAGGCTCTGCAAGAATTTCCCACAATCAGTAAAAAATGCAACAGAAGGCCTGAAGGACCACAGCGGAGGGCAAACACAGTGATGTGTCCATGCCTCTCCTGAAAAGTACCCACAGCTATCTGGGTTCCAAAGTGCTGTAAATTCATTGCTAATATTTTAGTTTCAATCCTTTCCTGCATATATTGCAGTCAGGTGTAGGAAAAGCAGCAGAAATCTTGATTTTTGAAGTCCTGTTATATGTATGATGGAGCTTTGCAAAGCCACAGTTTTTTCTCAGCTGCATAAATAATCAGTTATCTCTCTCTGTGATTCTCAGAAAAAAGACTTGATCATGAAGTGATTGCAAAGAAGTTTTTTACTTGAGTCTGTAGACTTCCATGAAATGGGACGGTGGATAAATGCCTTATCTGGCATGCCAACTTACTTGATATCAAGTTCACCTGGAGAAAGACAGCATGTTTGTTGAGGATACTTTTCACCTCCTATTTACCATGCACCTTTGCCTACTTACTGCTTTGCAAAGTTTGGCAATTTGTAATGGATCTGCCGACCACGCAAGTTAGAAAGTTTCCCTCTCTGTTGTAAATATTAATGGTTTCCTCTCCCTCTAATTGTAAACTGCTTTCTTTATCATGAAAATTTTTAATTTCCATAAATATCCCTCCCAAGCCTAAGTAAGTACTAAACAAAACTAAAAACGAAGTGAGAGGAAGTATGATGTGCATAAATAACCCAAATGCAAAGCCTGAATTCTTTCAGGAGGTGCTGAGCACTCCTGAGAGCTGCTTGCACTGATAAAATTCAGCAATGGAGGTGCAAAAGCATCCTCCAAGGCCTCTTTAAAACAGCCCCTGTCAAGCCTGCCTTCTCAGATCAAAGTCCAAAGCTACAGCTCTATCAAGCCACAAAACTTTAGTCCCAGAGATGCAGGAAGGAAGGGCTGGCAGATGAAGGTGACAGATAGCAGAAGTGTTTCTTAGATGAGAATTCTAGTTACTTAAATGTTGTTCAACTTAAACATTGCCCTTCCATAACTTAACTCCTGGAAACCCAAAAATATTATTCCACCCGGAGAGTTGGCGCGCGATACGTCAGCAGTGATGTAATATTGACAGACAAATACAGCCATTGTATTCGCAAACGTTCTCCTTACAGAGCAAAGAGCATTGTGGCAGCATATACTTACTGCCAGCATGGTAGACTGCAATGTAATCAGTGTCTTGGATGCATTGGGAACACAAACAAAAATAGATTAGCTAACAACCAAATAGTATTTATCTTGCTTGACAGGGCTTGCTCAGCAGTGAGTCACTTTCTGATCTCATGGCGCTGCCATCCCGGCTGCTGTGGGCAATGGCTGCTGCTCAGAGGAGGGCTTCAAAGAGCCCAAATGCTACCGAGGCTGAGGCAGAGCAGTGCTGGTGTGTCTGAGGCAGCAGTGTGACACTGAGCTGATCCCCGGGACGTGCAATGCAACCTTCAGCTGCATTCCCTCAGCAGGGAACACAGGGGGCTTGGCCTGCTGGGGTCATCATGGATCTCACGGGGCTTTTGTGGGAGCAGAGCTGCTTTTCCAGACAGGATCACAGCTGAGGGCTTGGCACAGCCTCCTCGTTATGCTGTCCATGCGCTGCTGTCATGCATCCCTCACCTCCAGAGGCTTGGGTGAGAGGAGCAAAATCCTTGCTCTGCTGACCGCAGGAGCTCTGGAAGCCCAGGGATGTAGCTGAAGGTCAGCTTCAGCCACCCTGCTGAAGCCTGTCTTTCTCTGTCCTGAGGTGAGGGCCTCCCAATCCATCAACCCCATACAAAAGCCAGAATGGTGTATTTTCAGAGCTCTTCTACCTTTGAATATCATTATGTTCCAGTGGCAGGATCAGGGAGGCTGGAGGTGGACAGAGGCAGTGATGCTCCACTGCTGCCTTTCCTATTCTCAGTCTGCCCCTTCACATCCAGCTCTGGGAGGAGATTTCAGCTGAGGCCCACAGCTTACTTTAAAACCTGCCTTTCTTACATGACTCATTCATTTCAGTGTTTACTGGAGAAGGGCGTTTTTTAGAAAATTAAGCAAAAGTAGATATTACTTTTGAATCACTTATTTAGAAGGCTAGGAGAGTTAGTTATGGATGGGAATCTTGTCCCTACCTAGGGGAATAATACAATTTTCTGTCCTATGAGAGTATTTTACCTTATTATTTTGAAGAATTGTCTTTAGTGTGTTTTGTGAAGTGCTTTGAGATCTCAGAGGGAAAAGTCTTATGTAAGAACTCAGCCTTTGGGGGTGCTCACCCAAGCAGCTAGCACAGGTATCGATGGCACAACCAGAGCTCGGGACAGGCCAGCATCCCAAGGTTTTCTCCTGGGTGATTTTGCTCGCCGCAGTCTGCTCCACCCAGCGAGCTCAGGCACATCTCCATGACCCGCATTGCTTTGGGATCCGCAGCACTGACGGAGCTATTTGTTGGTAATCAATGGGGATGTGCAGGAAAGTCTATCCCCCAGCACCGCCGCTTTGAGGATTAAAAGCGCCCCGCGTTTATAATGAGAGTAATTACCTTGTTTGAAAATAGTTGTCAACTTGATGTTAAGTAAGAAAGCTTTGCGCTGAGGTCACTCGGGCTCCAGGTGAAAACGTTCTATGGAAGACAAATATTCAAAGCAAGAATGGGCATGAATGTGATTGGGCTTGGTTCTGATCAAGTTTACATTTGTTTAAAGGCCCAGCCCAAAGCCTGTGAAAGTCATTCGGAATAAATCAGCTGGAGTCAATGGGATTACCCTACTGCCAACCCGGTATGGGTGAGATCAAACCCCAGATCATTATCTTTTTGTGGTTTTCCTTTTCGCACGTTGGGAGGGAGTCGGTGCGAAAGGCCATCGATTGTTTTGTAAAAACATCCCTTGGGTTCAGGGGGAGCCTGCCTGCCCACAGGATATGGCCCATAAAGCCCCCGGGAGGGTGAGGATTCCTCCCTCTGGATGTGCTGCCAGAGGCGATGGGAGAGTTAACAGCTCTGGCACACAGATTGACTGCGCGATGAGAGCCCGGCCACGCATTCAAATATAGAAAAGCATAAGTTAAACCACCGCATTCTTCGCGGGAATGTAAATGGGCGACACTTACCTCTTACCACCCCGGCCCCTTGTTCTTTCATCAGAACCAATTACTTAATTTCTCTCTTTGTGCATGACGATGATGCTTTCATGGAAAACAAGCCCATGGAAATGCTGAACGCCGCTAAGTCAGGAGAAGTGAAGGATGCAAACCTGCAGTTTCCCATGGCCTGAAAATGACTCGCTCCCTGGCTTAGGGCAGCCACAGGTATGCTGTTAATTTTAAATCCTCTTGCCAGAAGGCTATAAAATGTCTTTTCATCTTACGTTACATAAGTATCCAACAAATAAGAAGACTGTTATTACAAAGGTAACCACACCGAAAAAAGGTTTCATTTACTCTGAAAACCGGCATTACAGACTTCTGATGTCTCTGTGGAACTTGTAGGTTGCTGAACGCTGTTGGAGAGGAAAATCCATTGATTTTTTTTTTTTTTCCTTTTCAAAAGAGAAGTAAGGGTAAGTTTGATGCAACACCAAATTGGAATGCTGTGAGGAACCAACCGTGTGATAAATTTACTGCTAATCATTGTTATAATTTGCTCTCAAAGATGATGAGCTTCTATATTCTTTCATTTTAATAGGCAGCATTTTGGAAAACAGTGCTAATATTAAGCACCCTCTAATTAAACATTTCAGTGGTCTTTCTGAACTAGACAGAAAAGATCAATACATGTCAGGAGTGAAAACTGCAAGGTGCTAAGCATATCTTAAGACCCAAAACCACAGCTGAGTCTGATGATGCTCAAGTACTGAGAGAAAGTGCTCAGCAGCCACAGGAAGGGTCTTCAAAGTCCTTATTCTTCTTGTCATCAAGAGAATAATTCTGCTTGGTTTCACTGGGTGCTGAATGGTTGTTTTGCACTTTGCCCCAGTTTTCTGCAGGATAATAAAGTGTGGTTTTGTGTCAGTGAGGCAGACATTGCAACTGTGAGGCGAGGCACAGGAGGATGCCTCTGTGGAGGTGATTCAGCACGCGTTCAACATTCCTCTCAGCATTTCAGGCATCCTTCCTGGAGTTGTTTAGTTAGGTTATACCCTTCCACATCTTCAGAAATTGATTAGCATCAGGTATATTTGAAATATGTCCTAAATCAGTTAACTTTCAGGCAGTAAGGCATCCTCACCTGCTCATTTCACAGGGAAAAAAAACCCCAAACAATAGAAATCTCCATGTGCATGTTGACATCCTGCTTCTGAACCAATATTGTCACAAGCAATAGGCCTGGAGAGAACAGGCCAATCAATGAATATGAACTGACTTACACTGAGCCAAATTTAGCTCCAATATCCTGATTGAAGTTACTACAATTAACTAAATAAATACACAAGCTCAGGTAATTATTTCTGTAGTGCCATGGTGCCTAGAGGCCACATCTGAGACTGAGAGACATCTATACTGAGCACTGCAAATGCATCCAGTAAGATACAACCCTGATCCTGAACAGCTTGCTGCTCATATAGACAAAAGAAACAAAGGACTGGGGACAGGAATCATTCTTTATTGCCTCCATGTCAGAGAAACTGGCCCAGAGAAATTGAATTGTCTTGCCCAACACTGTATAAGGATTATTTGGCAGGACTGAGAAGCAAATGGGGAACATCAGTATCCACTTCACGGGTCTGCCCACCCTTTCTCTAGCACAAAGTCCGTTTTTTTTTTTTTTACCAGGAGGCTTCTCAGACACAAGACAGCTCTGGACTCTTGTTTCTTTACATTACATTATTCCTCTTTTCAAGCACAGCATGGTACATACATACAAGCAGGAGCTTTTGGTTTCACAGAGTCTCTGATGAGCCTGTGTCCTGTCCACCTCCTCAGAGTGAAACACACCTCTGCTCTGTATTAACCAATTCTCTTTCTTCAGAAAAAATTCAAGGCCTCAAATGCACAAATCCATGAGCAGCCACATTTCTGCTGACTGCTTTCATTTGGTTTAAGAGCTCCTACACATTTTTCCTTAAACCTGAGAGTCAAGCTTTGCCTCCTTTGTGTACATTTGTAAATCAGCTGTGCAGAGAAAACTGCAAATCTCACTGCAAGGGGAGCAAATGTGTCTTGTAAACCTTGTAGTGGCATCTTCAAGTCATACAGACCCAAATCCAAGACATTTGCTTTGACCTTTCTACCTCTACTCTCTCTCAACCTCGGTTCTTTCAAAATCAATGATAAAATGTCGGTGGCTTTAATTTAATCAAGAATTTAATCTTCCTCTCCAGACAAGCACTGCATGGTTCTCCAAGTTTTTTTCCCTCCTTTTCTGCTGAGAACAAACCTGAAAATCTGAGGTTTCAAAAGTACTATTCCTATGTCTTTAATCTCAGATTTGTGTTTCAGACCTTGATAGATTAATTTTGCAGCCAATCAATTATCATTTGGGTTTGAGGAGGTTTGAAAAATTGGCTCAAAATAAATAGTCTCTTCTTCTTGTAATCTTAACTATGGAGTTTTCTGTAGTTATGCAGTAATGAAGATTTCTGTTTCCAGCAGTTTAGCTATAAAATATGACTTTATGTGGATCATTGAGTCCATCTGGAACTCCAGCAAGTCAACATCTGTGCCATCTTCCTGGCCATAAAATTATTTTATGCCTCTTTGCCAGACTCAAAGTTCTAGGAAAGGTCCAGCTGACAAATTACAGAACAGTGCATCAAACAATGTTTTTTTTCCCAGATAGCCATATGTCTAAAAACAAGATTTTCCTTTGAGTAGCATGGACATATAATTTTAATACATGCTTATTTCCTAGTTCTGGAATATTTATTTACCTGAAATCCTACAGCTGTAAGAACCATATTGTGAACTGAAGAAAAAGATGGCCTAGACATCTCCCTTTTTGATGCCTCCTGGCTGAGAGAGTGAAGCAAAAAATAGTCCTTTGTGTTTGACGAATGCAAGAACAAGCTTTCCAACCACGGAAAAACCCTTTAGAGACACAAGTGAGGTTTTTGATCCCTGGTCCCAGTGTTATCCATCTTGGAAAACTGTCTGGGTTTATTATTTCAAACAGGTCAGTGAGAGCGAGGTGGGAAATGGGAGTTTCAAAACAGGTAGCACTGCAGAGTTTCAGCAAAATATCGCATGATTTCAAAGGGAAATCTAATATTGGTCCTGGATCTCCTGCAAATTCCTTCAGGTCCCAACACCTCTGCGTGTCGCAGTGATTTGGTGCTCAGACCTGGGGCACGCAGCAGCCCCCTGGGTTGCACGTGGCCACAACAACCCCAAACCCAGGTTGCTGCTGTCAAGAGAAGTCCTCAGCCATGAATGAGAGATATTTCCCAATTTCAGCTCCGTGTCGTATGAATGGAAATTATGCAACATGCTCAGGCTGATGCAGCTAGGGCTATGCATTTGCTGGTGCGAACAGGAACACGGGAGCTGTTTTCTGT
Organism: Origma solitaria; assembly: GCA_013397895.1. Taxonomy (NCBI): domain Eukaryota; kingdom Metazoa; phylum Chordata; class Aves; order Passeriformes; family Acanthizidae; genus Origma; species Origma solitaria. The sequence goes on from VZRL01000951.1 coordinate 177,056, forward strand.
TTCCTGTGTTTGAGCACGGTGCAAACAAGATCCGGGCCTTCCGCAGTGCGACTTGCTGAGACGCTCTTTCTTTGGGAGAGCAGTTCGGGAAGAACAACAAAGAATTCTTCCTTGCAGAAAAGGTTGTGGTTGCCTTGCCAGCTCTCAAAATTAAAAGTATGTTCCAGTCAAAAATGCCTATTCAGGCTGACATCAAAGAGAAAAATGCGAGCAGGTCAGGGAGTTTAATTTCCATGGCACTCGCATTTGTGATTCACATGTCGGGCGCAGTAATGACTTACATGCCCATTGGCAATAATGGAATAGAGGGCCAGTGTGGATACAAAGGGAAAGGATCCCGAGGTAGCAGTCAGGGCTGGATTCCGCCTTGGGTGGGACGCGCGGGGCCCACTGAAGTTGGGTGGTGTCACTCAGAGCACGCTCTGCTGGTCTTTCTCACAGCAGCGTTTCCATCAATGAGGACCTTGTGGAGCCCCCTGGCCTGGGCTGGGGCTTTTGGGAATGATGCTCATGGGGGGCCTGGTGCCAGAGGGCTCTTTTTCACTGTCTAGGGTCCAGGTCCTTTTAAATACACTGAACACAGTGGGTGACTCCCGAAAATCTGGGTCTTGGGGTATATTTCTTGAATCCTTTGACGTGTGTATTCACACCAACTTTGATTTTCAAAATCTCCAGTTCAGGTGAAAGGCTCTATCTTGAGGTTTGAAATCAGGAGGTATGTAAACTTTTTAACAGTGTCTGTGTATTCTCCTACTACTCCTTATTTGCTTTTCTCATGGGACGATCCAAGTAGGCGTTACACACTGTTGATAAATAGATTTTCGGCCCATTTCATTTAACCATTACTGCATTTCCATATCAAAGATTTTACACTTGGCATGCCAGAGCCTATTTTATTTGTAATCTGTTCTCAGATGAGGGCTTTGGAATGTCTTTTCATTATGTGTTTCATCTGCAGTGTACTGCCTTCGTGTTATTTTTTAAGATGAGATCTTCTATGCTACCTCAAGTCATTCTACAATTCATTGGCTCTTATTTATTCTGGCCTCCTAATCTAACACAATTTCTGTGTTGAAACTTGTTGCTATTTTTTTTTTTTTCCAAGGATACACCATATGATGTTAAGCATGTGCTGTATATCAAAGTGCAAATATAAACTAGTTGATAGTCTCTAGTCACACCCTGGATAGGTGTGGCATTTGGGAATTTTTCACTCACTGGCTGCAGATCAGAATGTGCTTAGCATGGTTCCACACACAGGATCTTGGTTGGGAGAGAACTGGTTGGGGGTTTTTGGGGTTTGGGGTGGTGGTTTTTAAAAAATTTTTCATGTATGTTGTTTGAAGGGTTGGGAGCTAAATAGTTGTACTGTTTTCAGAAACAGATTTTTACATGTTTGGCTATATTTATAGCTGCAACTGGGAAATTTGAGGGTATGATAATCCAGTGCCTCACTGCCTTTCCTCTGTCACTTTGTGATGGACAAGCTTAACCCTAGAGTCAGCCTAAGGCATGGCGCAGAGCTGCACCACTCCAAGAGAAACTCCAAGGAGGAAGTATGACTCAGAGAGCTACAATTCCTTCCAGAGTTCCTCCTTGTTCCAGCCAGGGAAGTAAGTTACTTCGGTATTTGTGCTGCTAGGCTAACGCTTGCTTCTCCCCTGGTGCTCACAAGCCTCAGCTTGCAGGACAGAAAGCAGAGGGAGGAAGACCTGCACCAGAACGAGGTGCCACCAACCTGGGAAAGGCCTGGGAACTCTCAAGCCCCCTGTGGGATTTCACTGTCACCTCGCCGTCACCCACCTTTAACACCGAGAGCAAACCAGCCACCTTTTTGTACTTAGAGACTGGCAGAGAATTTATTGCAGGCAATAATTTTCATTCGCAGTGAAATGTTCAAAATCAGTATTTCCTCACTGGTAGTGCATCTCTGAAGCCTTAGAACATCCACTGATGTAGGATCTGTTGGCAAATGGTGCACATGACTTTTTCACCGGCCTTACATTCTGCTCAGCATTGACATGCTTTGGGGAAAAACATAATAATAATAATAATAATAATAATAATAATAATAATAATGATGATGATTAAGAATTTCACAGCCTTTTTTTGGAATATGCTTTTTCGTGTGTGGCAGAAATGCTGTACTATGGAGGGATCTTCAACTGAGCATTATTTTAAAAGAGTTTTTAATATGGCAATAAAATACTGTGTTAACTGAGACAATGTCAACTGAGAGCACCGCCCAAATACTGAAAGATAAAAGGGGCCAGGAAAACAGGAGAGAAATTTATCCATATGCACATCAGCTAGATGCTCCAGGTAGGAATAAGACCTTAATACTTGTTCTGAAACCCTATAGGATTACCAGGGATAAGTTTTGAGGAAGTATTTTGCAGGTTAAAAAACCAACAACAACAACAAACAACAACAAAACCAGGAGCAAGAATCAACTTAAGAAACCAGATCTGGCCCTCATGTGGTGTTCAGCAGCACAGATACACACACTCACACTTCCTGCCTGAGTTATATCAGTTTCAAAAATAGCCCGTGGAAGAAGATTCAGGCTGTTGGAGCAACTTCTGCTTTCAGCAAAGCAGATTGAAACATGGAGCTGAATTTATGCCTCTATGTGTGATTTGAGGTACCCACATGTATAGAGCTCATCCTTCTGCTGTGATCTTTGAATGGCATCAGTGCTAATTCACCTAGGTACCTGACAGAGATCTCCAAAGAGATATAGAAAGAGAAACACTATTCATTTGAGCTGGTCTTTATTCCTTCACTGAAAATAAATGATGTAAAGGAAGCTTGCAGTCCAAATGTGCGAAAGTCACTTTTGTTTTGCATCAGTTTATTCAGGTATTTTAAATAGGCTTAGTTAAAATAATCAGTTGAGCCTTTCTGACAGCTTTGTAGGAAAGCCTTATGTGGCTAATTATTAAATATAATCAGACAGCAGGCTAATTGTTCACATTGTAGCCCTAGGTTGCAGATAACTTCCTGTGTTGAAATGGTGACTTGAGAGTGATATCCCCGTAGACAAGGAAATATCATCTTCCAGTCCTGCTGCATCTTAAAGTAATCTCTGAGAGCTCCATTCAGCTGCCTGCCTGCCAAGCTATTAGACACATTCAGGATGAATTAAACTCATACACCTCCTGAATTACTGGATTGGTTTGGGTTCATAAAGCCAGCTAATTTAGTCATATCTCCAATGCTAACAAAAACTGAATATACTGATCTGCCAGGAATGTTGCCTGTGTAGGTATGTAATAAATGTGCTTGGCTGTGTTGGATTGTACAGATATGCAATGGGCACCTTTGCCACCTTCTGGACTATCTATCCTGTTCTCAGTGTTTAGTCATATCCCTTTTGAAGTGGGATAATTCTTTGGAAGAGCAAACATTTCACGCTTCAGCGGTTCTGAACACGTAATCAAAAATACGGCAACAGAACCTTTAGTGGATCAAAATGTGTACCCTTTTGAACAAAAGTAAATTCAAAATAACTCCATGAAATCAAGACAGGGGAGAACTTACTCTGCCTGGCAAGTAATATAATAAAATTGGCTGGGTGATTTACTGTGAAAAATTCAGTGAAAAATATTACCTGTTTTGTATAGCCTTCCCTTTTCTTTCCTCCATATTCCTCTTTCTCTTCCTCATCCCCTTTTTAGCCTTCTCTGCCTTCTGGTGCCAGGCAAAGAAGACTTAAGAGCCAGAGTGAGACAGATAATAGAGTGAGTGGTTTGGAAAGGATAAAAACAAGCCACTGCTGGAAGTGCAGGAGATGGCAAAATACCAATAATCCATATTGATAGCTGACATGACTAACAAAGGAAATGCTCATTCCTTGTACTGTTTGGGTTCCTGAGAGTGCCCCTTGCCTGCTACATTGTACAATATAGCTTGGACAAAATGCAGCTGCAAGGGGGAAAAGGTGACACTGATCCTGCTCTAAATAGGAGTTAATGCTGTGCTCATCACCGCAGTGTCTGAAAGCAAGATATACTCTTGCTGCTGCAGGACAAAGTTCATGGAATATCAAGTGTTGATAGTCTGTGCTCAGAGTCTGTAAATGTATGTACAAATGGGTCAGATCCACAGCTGGCATCTGTCTGGCTCCAGATCTGGTCCAGTAAGTTTCTAAAGAGTAGTTCACGACAGACCATTGAAAACTTCCAAAGAAAGTCCCAGGGCACATGACAGAAATGGCCAAGTGGGACAGCACAGTAGAAGAAAGAAATCCTGTGGGTTCATTTCTTTAAAGCATAGAAGTCATTAATCATTTCTATTCCTTTCCATTTGAAACAGCTGCCTGCCTGCATTTGCTAAGTAACTGCTTTCCTAACCACACAGCAACTAAGCTGTGGGCCCCAGAATGCTCGTGCTTCCAGATATTAATAAACAATTTCCCTCCTTCACTGTGTCAATGAAAGCACGTTAACATCCTTAGCATCTGGTTTTGGTAGGGAAATAAAACGCTGATGGTTCCACACTTCAGGAATTCCTTTAAAAAAAAAAAAAAAATCTTTCTTACTGCTTATCTTCTCAAGCGGGGCTCCAGAAGTTCAAAACCTCGGCGTGAAAAATCTCTACCTGTCACCTGAGGTGCAGGACGTTGCTCGTTATCAAATTAGAAAACAACCTCTCTCTCTCTCTCTCTCTCTCTCGTGCTTGTTTGCTCATCTCCTTGTGAAAGCGAGTGGCATTTCCCACGCCAGCTCGTCCCTTGCGAGGAGCGGCTGTCCCCGCCGCGGGCGGGCGGCTGCAGCCAGCAGGTGGAGACGCACGAAAGCAATCCCCATCCATCCGCGGGCAGCCCGCCTTGGCATCGCCTTCCCAGAGCCCCGGCCGAGCGCTCCGGAGCCAGAGGGTATCGCCATCGGCTTCGTGGCAAAGCTGGGAGCTCGGATCTCGGCTCGCTGGCAGCACACGAGGCGGAGCAGCCCCGCACGGAGCCGCGTCGCGCCTGCCGTGTGCCCGTGAGTGGCGCAGGGAGCGAGGGAGGGATGCTCGGGGCTGGCTCTGGCCTGACCTCGATTCATCATTCAGTTTGTTCAACACTTTAGAGCTGCCTGTCAGCGTCAGCTGTGCTGGGTGATGCAGGGAGCCGCACACGCTCCGTGCCGTCCCTGTGCCTCGGTGCCCCCGCATGCATTGCCACCTATTTGCTGGAAAAGTGCGGCTCGGGGTGGTGTGAAAACAGCTCTGCTTCCTCTGTTCCTTTCATAACTCCTCCCACCCAGTGTTTCCTCTCTCAGGGTGGAAACACCATTGTAATGGCTATTTCTGAAATATCCCAGCCGAGATCAGGAAGTGCGGAGGGATACGTAATGGTGTGTGTGTGTGGAGGGGGGAAGTAATTTGAAAGTTATTTTGAAAGTTATTTGGAAGTTATTTTGGGAGTTATTTTGGGAATGGGGAAATTGTTTACATGATTTTTGGGGGCAAATCCGTCAATAATTCTATGTTGTCTTCAAACCTTTTGCTGTTTCTAGCTCTAATCTCTCTAGAAATCACCAGAAACCACAGTGCTGGGTCTGCAGAATACCTGATGTCAGCTGATTGTCTTCGGTGGAAATAGGCACACAGTGGGAGCCAGGCCTAAATGCCACGCCACAGAATGCTGGCAAGCTCCTCCCTTACACCAAAAATGATTGCTGAGGCTGTGAAAGACAAATTCTAAGTGACAACAGTGACAGCACATTCCAGTATCTACATGGAGGTATGGAAAGAGGGAAGGAGGTAGTATAAAATCAGGAGAGCTGTGAAAATTGCTAAAATCACCTGCAGATATTTTGAGATATATCAATATTTGAACACGTGGTTTACTGCCAGCTTATATTCATTGTGGAGATGCCTGAAAACACGGTGTCTTGTTTTAGAGCTCCAGACCCCCCCAACACTTAATCATTTGTGGTGAGTTTGCTGGAGTTTGTTATTTTCCATTTAAGTGAGAAAGGCTCTTCAAATCTTGAAAATCTAATTTCAGTGCTCCAAAAGAAATGTAATTTTCAGCTTTTCCATCCTTTTGGATTCTTCTCCTCCCCCTACAGAACTGCCTCTTGCACTCTTGCCTTTGGAGAGCAGAGTTTATCATGCCACTGAGGATAGGCTGCACGCAAAGTCCCTCAAACATAAACACACTTCAGGAGCAGATTCACCCCAGCATGCTTCCAAATGTGGAAACCACATTCCTTCTGCACCCTTCTCCAATGGTCAATAGCTGGGATGTTGGATGGACATTCCTGAAAGTGAAGATTATGAAAACATACATTGCTGCTCGACAGTGATTCACAGCTTCCAAACTCTCTCTGCCCAAGAGCAGCTGAGCTCAAAGTGGCTCGGGCTGGGGACTTTGAGAATGCGGTGCAGGATTTGCTACACTGAGCTGCAAAACTCTCTTCAGGTGACTTCTCTGGTGGTTAAGAAGCCCTGTGTTCATTCATCTCCGGTTTTATTCTTTATTTGCTGTCCTTTTAAAAGTTTGTTGTACCTTAACTTATAAGTTATACATAATTACAAGAGGGGTTGCTTTAAAACCTGTCTCTGATTTTCCACTCAGGTTTGCACCACTGTGACATCAATGGCTTCTGAGCTGTCACCCTGACAGAAAAATCAGAGCCCGTGGGAGTGTGGTTGTCACACGCACTGCTTGATGATAAGGCAAGTTATCACCATTATTCTTTGACCTGTTTTTTTTTTT
>VZRL01000951.1:183774-219367 GCA_013397895.1 Origma solitaria
TTTTTTTTGGCTTGTAAATGACTGGGTCTAAATTCCCAGCCAGAAACTGAAGATATTGTTTATTGATCTATTGTATAGGATTGCCTTGAAAGAGTTAGCATTTGTCTTAGGTGACTCACAGATTGCTCTGATGATGGATGTTTGCTTTGGTTTGCTCTCTGTGTATCTCTCTTGCTCTCTGTGTGCATATGTTCCTATGTCCATGAAGATAAATATATATATATATATGTATATATATGTATTTATATAAATGGTTTGCTGTCATGACATACCATTTAGAGTCTTGATTTTTTTTTAAGGGTTGTTTTTTAAAGAATCACTGTTAGTCAAGCAGACATTACTGAGGCAGATATAAAAAAAACCTACCAAAAGTATTTGAAATAAAGGACAGTTTATCATTTAGGACAATGGGATAAGGGTGCAGGAGAGTGGAATTCAAGTGCTGAATTATGTGGGCACACTTAGTATGTAGTTGGTGAATTGTTTCATCTACATGGTGATTCAGTTCAGTGCTTATGACAGGAGGACAAAGCTTTACCACCTTGTTAATAAAATAAAATCCATGAATCTGTATGAATGAATATGGACTGTGGGCATCAAGGTGGTGGCAACTTCCTCAAAATTTACCCAGTTTATCCCTCCCAGCCACACCTTGCTGTTGGATATAATTTTGGATCCTACCTTAAACAATATTCTGTTGAAAATCTCTTAAAATATTGGTCTCTGTGGCACCTGTTCAAGCTGAAATTAGGTCCTCATTGGATTGTGACAGAAGACAATGAAATTAAACTAATTACAAATGTACAATTTTTGGGCAAAACACCAAAGTAGTTGACCCAGGACAAAATAGGTCTCTCATGGAGATATGTTTGCACCAATCAAATATATCAGTGAAGGAATACAATTTTTTGAAGGATCAATTTGAAATATGTTTTGGAAGCACCTGCATTTGCTATACAATGTTCAGCTGCAGGCTGTGAATCCTTGAGGTCTACTTCCAGAGAGTGTCAGGTACTATTTAATGCAAAATAAGGGTTTTCTTTTAATCTGAAGTTCAATTGCCTGTATTTTCAGATCACTCCATCCCATCCTTAGTTTTCTGAGTCACATGGATGCACCTTATACCTGTACATTAATGGCAACATTTGGTTTATGTTACAAACCTCTCTCCCCACAAGTACGTGGCGGTGTCGTGTAGAACGCGCATTTCCATAATCATTTCATATGTTTTCAGTCTTAAAAATAAAGTTTATATAATGAAAATACAATATAATTATACACATGGGAGTTCTGGTTTGGAAGAGGTTCAGCAGAATTCTTTGATAAAACAAGCCCCCAACCACAAAAGCTGCACGCAGTGATTTGACAGTCAAACATGTATAATCACTTACTCTAAATTAAAGGCAGTGTCACCATGGTAAGAGCAGCACACTGAAACCCCTTCTGTCACTTTTGGCCAACAAGTGACACATACTCTAAACCTAACCAAATGCATCCTTGAATAAACTTTGAGGAGCTTTTTAAAAAGGTGCTTGGGGGTGACAAGTTACATAAGGAAATGGGAGTTGAAAGGATATTTTCATACAGGGTTATTTTATGATACTAATTGAGCTCTCATCAGCCTGGTCTTCTAATTTTTGGGGGATTTTTTTGTTTTTTGGGGGTTTTTTTTTTTTTTTTTTTTTTTGCTCTGCACCACTTTCTAGTACCCTGAAATGGACAATATGAGGGTTGTCAAAGAAAAAAATAATCTCATTAGGCAGAACAGAGATGTCAAAATCTGTGAGGATCAACAGTTTATTGTTTAGGTGAGATGGTGAGATTTTTCTTTTGCTGTTCCTGCTAACATCTCTCCCCAAAACACGTGAACTGTTTTCCACTCCACCAAAGCTGCCGCGTTGTGCAGAAAGTTCATGGGCAAGATCCTCCATGGGTACAGAATTTTGCAGCTCCACTGAGAGCAGCAGGATGATGCTGATTTACACCAGATACGGATCTGTTTCACAGCATGTCCCAGTCTGAATTCACAAAGCATGGAGTAATGTGAAACAAGGAAGTGACTTTTGTGAAAAGCATTTTGGAAAGGAAAACCAAAAATGATGGATGTACCACTGGGGCAGAGAGAGTGGAGCCCGCCTCAAAGAAGACCTTGTAGAGCTGCCAACCTTGCCACAAAATGTGCTGCTGCCCTCAGAGAGGAGGGGGAGGTTTCCCCAGGACAAATTCAGCCACACCAAGCACCCTAATAACCACTTTGTAGACATTTTAATGTACCGTCACATCAAAACCAGCCAGAACTTCCAAAACATTTGAATTTGACCCATCACTGATTAATGGAAGGAGGAGAAGGAGAATGGGTGGGAAGAATAGTCATTGTGAACTGCCATAACACTGGGCAGCAAGCCATGCTATTCAACAAATGAGACAATACATTAAAAAACAAAACTTTGTTTTCAGGGGCCTTCTATATATATCAAGAGCTTGATTCACAGACCACTAAAGTTAATGGGAATCTTTCCTTTGACTTTAACCAGCTACTGGCCCTGCTATTACAGAAGAGACGTTAATACAACTTTGCACCCACTCAGTGTCTCGAGATTACAAAATTGCAATGCTGAACAAAACATCAGTAGTTAGTTACTAATTGAAACTAATTAGTCAGAATGCACACTCATTTTGCCCACCTGTCTCTAGTGCATTTTGCTATTGGAGCTATTAGCATGAACCAATAATGGAGAAAAGATTTAACAATAGACAGAAAATGCACATGATGACAAGAAAAACAGTCAATAATTTATGTTCCACCTGACATTGAAAGCTCTGCTAACAAAATTGGCTGGAGGAAAAAAACCCCTGATTTTCAGATATTGTATATCTTTTTATGGCTTCTTTCTCTTTCTTTCCCTCTGGAAGCAATTAGCTCAATCATATTACAAACCTTATGTCTTCAGCTATGCAAGTGACCATACTGCCATTCCAGTTAAATGTGCAGCAGAGCCAGCAGTCCTTTGTGAGGAGCAGGATTGTTCATTTTAATGGGAGTTTGGGATGGGGAGACAAAATCATCCTCTTCCTGGTCCAACTGTGTGAATGGAAAAGGTGACCCTACCGCTTTTGCCAGGACTTTGTTGGAGGTCCTGCCTCCACCAATCTGCTAGAAGAGAAGGAAGTACGAAACTTTCCAAATTACTTAGTGGTGCAAAGTTAATTTCTCAATCTAATTAGGGGAACTAATTCCTCCTGGGGCCCATAACAAATTTTACCCAAGTTAGCTCATCAAGAAAGACTGAGCTGTGAGGATACCTGGGACAACTCGCTGCTTCCACAGGCAAAGAGGTGTAGTCACCAAAGGAAATGGAAAACAATTCCTCATTCCCACTTAAAGGTATTTCCTCCAGGATGTTCTTGGACCAAACTTCTTGAAATCTACAAGACAGTGGCTTGATCCTTAGACCTGTTCGGCAAATCTCTCTTCATCAAGCTTAAAGTGTGCATGAAACTCAACAGTTTTCGAAATAATCCTGACCGTGTACTTCCATTTTGCAAAGGGCTCCCCTCGTACGGCTGGAATACATCCCACAGAATTTGCTCTCTGACTTTGGGTACTTGAAGTTGCAGCTGCACTGATTGCACCAGATCAGCAGAAATACTTGTGTTTTCCTTCACTGATCACTTCTTTTCTCTCTTATATTTGTGACCTCATTAATAGAAAAATCGATATTTAGTGTCATTAAGGATCAGGACTAAAGATATTTGTGGAGCAGAACTTTGTCAACGAGCCAGTTGCAGCTCAACTGAATGATATTCTGGTGTTTCTACAGTACAGGAAATGCTTGTATCACTTTTCCCCTTCCTCTCACATGTAAATGCAAGCATATTTAATATCCTGGACACTTCTATTTGGTAACATTGGCAGAAAGTGACACTGCTGACCTGAAGTGATCAGTTGACACCGGGAAATCAAATGGCAGCAGCAAATTAAGGTGGCACCAAAGTTACTGTAAATATTGTCGTTCCTTCAGTGGCAATGCATGCCAGTAAAGAAAAAAAAGAATTCTCCTCATCATGCTTAATGTAAATATCACAAGGACTATGTCCGTGTTTCATCCACAAAATGCCAAATTTGGCAATTTCACCGTAGAAGACAGAAACAGTTCATATCTCATTCAATTCTACACCTATCTTTATCTGAAATGCCAGAGATGTAAATGTAGTTTTTACTTGTCATGGCTGAAAACACTGTTTCTTTTATTTTGGCTTTTCTAGTGTTCTTAAAGCCATTTTTTTAATTGGAGAAGAAATGTTTAATCTGTGTAATCTCCTTGTTTGGGGCCAGTAGTAGCTCCTCATCCAAAAACCTGTGCAGAGGCACTCACTAAATCCAATTGCCTTTTTTTTTATTATTCAGGTAAAGGTCTCAGCATGTTCTGAAGTTTAAATACAAACTTCAGATTAAATTGGGGTACTTTCCAAAGCAAAATCCTAAATTATTCATGCTAGAAGTTTGGGGGAAAAAATGCAAGAGAAGCTCCGATAATTCTTTGGAAAAGTAGATCCCCGGAAAAAGGCAAACAACCTGTTGACTTTGCCTGGGTCAAAGGGAAAAGTTGAGTCATGGGCTTCTGCTTACATTTTTTCTTTCATCTTATTGATAGCAGGAATATGAGTCCAGCTCTCCAAGAATTTCTGTCCGAGTTCCTCCCTTTGCTCGCCTGCCTTCCCAAGACCAGTCCCTTTCCTCCCTTTTATCTTGCACTGCAATTTTCAGCTTTGTGTTTTGAAGGCGCTCGAGCTGACTGTGCGCAGAGGTAACGGCTGGTTGAAGGAAGAGCGAAATGTTCATTTATAAAAGCGTTTTGGCACACGAGTAGGTAAAAGGGCTCCAGCTACACTGCAGGAAAACAGGCATTTTCATTCTTCCTGTTTTTCGGTACGTCCTTGAAATAAATGATTTGATATTTGGAAAATGGAGACGCAACTACATCTCTGTTTCAAGAAATTGCCTGAATGGAAATGGTTGCTGCTGGTGAACTTCCTTGGAATTATAGTCAGCTATGAAAGTTTCATGTCTGCCTCACATAATTTGGCCTTATAATTGCTAATAATGGTCAGGGTTTCCACGTAGGAGGAAATCTTCAAGGCATCAGCAGGACTGTGGCTGAATGTCCGGTGGCAAAGCCGGAGCCTTCGGACGCAGCAGAGCTCCACTGTGACGTTCCAGCAGGATCCCTGTGACATTTCCTGGGGAGCGTGTGGGGCTGCTGGATGAGGGGCAGCTCGTGGAGGTGAGACAAGCTGCTGATCCTGAGCAGCCACACACACACCCACGGCACACCCAGCCAGACTGAACCTCCCGTCCTCAGCCTCCTCCATCTGCTCTGTCGATCCCTTTTGACTTATCTCTTTTTTAAAGGCGGCGATTATGCGCAAATCAAATGAGTCTGTTTCTTTAGGTCCATTAATTATTACATTCCATTTACATTTTCTGTTTACTTTTTCCCTTCTCTATGGAAGCTATTGAAGGTCTGATGATTCAGAATGCTCTGGGAACACTATGTGGCTTTCCTTCTTGTTTGCCCATTGTAACGGAGCTCATTTTTCAGTGGAGGTTTCCCATTATTTCCAGGAAAAATGTGGTCAAACCCATGTACTCCCAAACCTTTTGATCTCCTGAATCCTCTTCATATCCCAGATAAAAAAGTCAGTGATTAAGACAGAGTTCCTAAAAGGACACATAGTCAGGTTTCCCTTTGACCAAAATGGTTTCCCAGTGAATCAAACCTTTCTCAGCTCAGGGGGGGCTCGACAATAGACCCTGAAAAGATGGATAGAGCAATTGTCCTGCTTAGTGATCCACGAAAGGAAAGGGGTCCCTAGTGAAGGGAGACCTACACTAAGTCTGACCTGACACTGCAGGAGTAAGACAATGAAAGGTCAAGGAGACTAACAAGAGGAAAAATGCAGACAATGAGTGCCACAGCCAGCGCACAGCTCCTGCCACGCAGACTATGGGGCAGCAGCCTTAACTGCCTCAGACATGTGAAGGGCAACTGAAGCGGAAAGAACTTGAAGTTTCCTTCTTAAGAATTGTGGCCCAGCATCTCCAGGATTTACCCAGGCCTCACAGAGAGGTCAAAGTGATGCAGCTAGGCCGGAGGTGAATGGAAAATAAAGATTATCTAATTGGGGAGGAGAAAAATATAGACATATTTTAGGCCGAACAAAAAGGGCAACTACTTGACAGTTGGGATCTGCAGCAAGTTCCCAAGGCATTTTGTGGGAGAAACCAGAGAAAGCTTTCGCTTAATTATTTTTAAAAAGCCCCAACAATTTGATATTGATGGGACTCACAACCATCATATTTTTCTTCTGTATGAACAAAAGCCTCATAGTTTACAGTATCTGGGGCTCAACTGAATTTCCTCCGAGCACCCAGCAATTGTTTCTTTCTGTGTGTGAAAGAATCCTGGTCCTTGTCATCTGTCTGGAGACAAAAGGAGGAATCTCTGTGGCTTCTGCAGGCATCCCTGTCCTCCATTATCACTTCTTTGTAGCTGGGCCTTGCCCTCCTGAAATAGCCCCTTCCTGCTCAGTGCACATCCACGAGACACTCTTCAGTTGGCAAAGAGCGTTTAAAAAGCCTTGTCAGAGGACTCAGGAAGAAAGTCTACCTCAATTATAGTTGTCATATAGATAGCTGAATGTTTCTTCCATTCTAAACCACATTTTTTATCTTTTCAGTGACCCCATCTTTCGGCAGTGAATGTGAGCATTGAGGTTTGTCAGAGCTATAATTTCTGTGGCAGGAACTGACAGGTGGAATAGACATTTTCTCACCCGTCAAAGCAAAATAAAACAGCATTTTAATATTCCACAGGCTCGGGTAAAACAACTTGCTCTTATTCAGAACCTGGCACAAAAATTGCACATTCCCAACATTGCTAAAATCAGATATAGCTGTGGAGAGAAAGGAATTGGGATGATAGTGTTGGTTAGAGGATGGCATATGGAAGTTCAACAGTACACCTGGATTTTATTCCCAGGTCAATTGCTGGCTTGTTGTGTGATCCCAGACAAAGCCCTAGACCTCCTTCTTCCTCATCATCCCTGCCTGGAAATTAAATCCGGTTTCTTAAGGAACCTTTTAGATCGTGGGTTAGAGGCACAGCAGATGATTACTTTCACCTATGTATTCTATTAGTTCTATTATCGAAGGAAGTGAAAATTTAAGAAGCATGTGTTGGGTCGAGGAATGGTGTGAATTTCAACTGGCATTAGGCAACTAATGAAAATTACAATTTAAGAGTAAAATACTTTTCCTTATTCTGAGATGATGGCTAAATCAAACCCAAATTCTTTTAAAAGCCCTCTCAATTGGAAACTATTAGGTAATTTCTTGAGAGAGTGGAGAAAGGGGAAGACAATATTCCTCCTACAATTACTGAGCCTTCTATAAATGAAATTATCTCTTTGCATTCCAGGGATGACCCCAGACATGGATGAAAGCTGCGTTTCCCATCCGACCTCTTGTTTTAAGTTTCTGTGTAACTCTGCATTGTTGTCATTTTCTCTCTAGGGCCTGTAGGTGAGCACAACACTGAGAGAAAATGAAAGATGGAGCTCTCCTTTAAGGAGCTTGCAGTTTAAGGAACATTTTTTCCCAGAGTTAACTCCATTTGCACTGGAAGGAATTCCCCTCAGGATCCAATTCTAAAGTGGTGACTGCTTACAAAACCTGCAGGGTTCCAAAACCCCAGACAGGGAGGCAAGTAGGTATTTCTGCCATGCTGGAGGGGATAATTTGTCTGAAGGAACAGAAATAAGTGCCCATGAACATATGGTTGGACCAAGCCGGTCTGGCCTGGGCATTCCTCAGGGATTCAGGCTGGACAGAAACACCAAGAGCTGAAGCCTAAAGCAGGTCTGGAGCATGAGCAGATTCCTCTCTGGCAGGCTCTGGCTCAGACTCTGTCCCAGGCTCTCCCCCCGGCTCTTGCGGAGCGTTTCCCGTCAGGCAGAGCCGTTCTGTCCAGCCTTTCCCTGGCTGCTCAGAGCGACGGCCACGGCCCAAATCTTAACCCTCACACGTGCTGCAGATGTGATCCACGCCTCCAGTCACGAGGTGGGAGCATGACTGAGATCCAGAGAACCACGCTGCGGAAGTGCCCGGCTTTTCCCGCTGACCTCAGCAATGAAGACCAGCTGAGGTGTGGTGGAACTGCTCCCATGGCACAATGCCCATTTATCTCCATTTTTCAGATTACGTTTAGACCCCTCACAAGACCTGGAAGGCAATGGTAACTCTTCTAATCATTCTGCTGCCCTGGGTTTTGCAGCGTGTTTTTTTATTTCAGTCAAGGATAGAAAAAAATTAGCGACGTCACACAGGTGCAATTCCTCTATAAAAAACAAGTCTGGCCTTCTTCTCTGGAGCTGATAAGGACCCCTGTGAAGCTTCTTTCTGATCACCATAGCTTTTTAATTGCGTTTGATTAGCCATTAAAATAATTTCCCAACATTTACAGCACATTTTCCCTCACTGGAACATTTTAAATCAAGATGATATCTTTTTCCAAAAGATATGCTCCAACTCAAACAGGGATTAATTCCAGGGGACTGAGGAGGCTGAGGCACTCACACCCATCCCTTGCAGCCTTCTCACTTCCAAGCAGGTGTTGGGAATCACTGTGGTTTTTCCATGCAGGATGCTGGATTGGAGGAACAGAGCAATGCTGAAAGTGGGAGGGATAAAGGGGGAGGCTCCACTGCCCCCAGACTGGCAGGATCACGATTCCTTTAGAGGTTTGTACCAAGGAGTATTGTCAAACGTTTGCCAGAAGCCCAGAAACCTTTAAAATCAATGTACTAGAATTTTCTTTGCTCATTCAGTGTTCATTTTCCTTATTTCCAAAGTCTTCCAAGGCTTATCATGCAAGAAATGAAGACTCACTAAACTGGTTTTTAGAGGTAAAGTGATACAATCTAATATATTTCAAAAACCTGGTTTCATTTCTCACCAGGAAAGATTTTTTTGTTAATCGAAGTGGAAATTTGCTACATGGAGCCCCAAGTAGTAACATTTTATCCCAGTTGGATCTGAGGATACTGAACATTTTGCTATATTAAGTCAAAAATTTGGGCCAGATACTGCAATCAGTCTGCTCTAGATTCCTAATGATGTCAGTGTGAGTGCCATATCTAGGTCAGCTACAAAATTAGGTAATTTTTTACAGGAGATGTATTCTCTCAGAACATGTTATGATTTACAGGGCTCCCAGAAGGCTGTACCCCAAACATTCAGTGAAGTAATGTGCAAATCTAACTGTGTTTCATCCAGGAAGGAGAAAGCAATGGCAGCCCCAGAACTGACTTTGCCGTTCTGTTCTGGTGCATAAGGGAACAAAGAGTGCATGTTTTCCTCTAGCTGAACACAGCCATAGTAATTGCTTCAATAACACAGCTCTCCACCAGCTTTTGGGCAATACCTGGCATTAATAACCCTGTCAGGATTACCCTGATTAATGAAGAATAATTCATGCCAATCAGACAGCCTGTGAGGTGGCCAGTGCCATATTAACCAGCTCAGCTCTTCTCAAATATCTCCTGACACCGTGGTCCTCTGTGAAAGGTCAAGACCGAAGAGGACAGTAAAAATTGCTGTATAAAGGTTAATTACTCACATGCCTGCTCATTCTCACTGTTACCATTTGGTTCTCTTTCATCTCCCTGCCTGAATTTGCCGTTTTCTTTTCTCAGTTCTCAATTTGTCCCTTTACTTGCTGTTTTTTCACTGAGTACAGGTCATCTCTCATTACCGATCTACCATTACTGACACCTTATAATTCTTTAGCACCTTTCGCTTACCTATTCTGATATTTTTCCTGCGTGCTAACGCACAAAATGCCTCAATAACCTCTCTGAGTAAGGATGGCTCTGTCTGCTTTTCCATGTAGGTCAGCTCCACTGAGCTGGGTTACAGTTCATGACTTGCCCAAGGTTACACAGGAAATGTGTGGCAGAACTCAGAATGGAAACCAGATTTCGCGCTCTCCTGCCTTAACAACAAGGTTATCCTTTCTCTTTGTGACGCTTTTGGGCAGTTCCTATGGATCTACACATATGTTTCAAATGAGTTAAATTTCCATGAACTTGGTGCTTCGAACAAAAGTGGATGGATAAACGACAAAGGGCTAAATTATTGGAAAACGGCAAGAGCTGCTCGGAGATTTGCATACCTGGTCACAGTAGTTGTGCACAGAAACAACTAATTGATTACATGCATAATCGTCGGAACTGTGCGTGCAATTTTCTGAAGATTTAGACCCAAATTCACAGAAGGGTAACTGGAGAAAAAAGGTTAAAATTTTAATGTGATTCACATGCCCAGGGAACATGGGCTGGAGCCACAGAAGATGCTGTAACTGGGCTGAGGTCTGGTGAGTGCAGTTCACAGACCTTGCTGAGCACATGGTCACCCTGGCAAACTCCCGTAAAATGTGTCATAATTTGCATTTTCCTTCATTCTTTCCTAAATAGTGCCTTGCCTCTCACACCACTTAAGAAAACAGGTAGGTCTGTACCACTCTCTTTTGTGTAATTTATTCCTCTTGTCTTTTTAAAGCAAATGCTGTTAGGAGGCATGGGGGGTTTTAAGGCTTTTTTCCATTTGCCAGCGGCTTGAAAACTGAACCCCATGAGGAAAACTGAACCCCATGATATTTAGAACTTTATCAAGTAAAGGTGCGAAGAGATGAGATGTTGAGCAGTGGCACAAAGAGACATCCCCAATGTGAGCATCTCCTGAAGAACTCCACACGGTTCTATATTCTGCTTGCCAAAACAAAAAGGTGTGGAAAAACTTGCATTTAGAAACACAGAGGCATGGAAATCTCCAGTGATTCCTGTCCGAGGGGCAGTTTCAGAGACAGCTCTTTCCCCCAGCTAGAGTGCAGACAGAGTAAGTGCCAAATACTCAGCTGGGATAACTCAGGACATGATGTGTGTGTCCCAAAACCTCGTGCTTTACACCCAGAGAGGATCTGGCCTGTAGCATCCAAGGTGGAAAAAGATCATGTTTTCATTTGCAGCGTGTCTGGGACAGATAGAAAGGTCTTTAAGCCTGAAGGTCCTCAGCGCTGGGGTTTATGTTTTTTTGCTTCACTGACCCCGTTCCTGGCTGATTTGATAATGAGAGAAAAGTGTGCTGTTAGCAGCTCCAGTGCAACGTGCTGCAAATTTAGGGAAATGAAAAATCTTTAACAAGAATTGAAAGGAAATCATTGATTTACAGCAGGAGCTTCAGCTAACCGTGGATTAATTAAAAAGCAATGCAAAGATGAGCATGGATCAAGAAAATGAGCAAAGATTGAATTTTGCCAGGAGCGGACTCAGGCATGTGGGTGGAGCGATAGTAGCACCTGGCAATCTGCAGAGAGGGTGAAAAAATCTCTTTGGCAAATGCTGAAATGTTACGAGTGAAACGCAACCAGCAAAGTGTCAGCAGCTGGTCTGGGGATGCTGCTCAGAGAGAAACACAGACATTCTCTTACATCATCTCTGTAGGTGTGTTTTTGTCCTATTTATGGAGCTAAGGTGATAGGGCAACACTCCACAGCCAACATATTTTGGGAGTTCTGACAGATATCTCCTGGCACATGGTAAGAAAACACAGAGACAGGGATCTGTCTCCGGCTCCAGTGATGGGAGCAGCAAGGAAAGGGCAATCCTGGCAATCCCCAGGCAGCCGCAGCACTGCTGAGTGGCAGGGCACGTTCACGAGCACACCCAGCTCCAGGTGGCATAGGGAGCAAGGAGGTGTGGCTCACGCAATCCCACATTCCCAATGAGAATGGTACCACTCTTGAAAAATGCGGGTTCATTGTCATGTTCTAGTGACGGTGGTTTCACTTTGTGGACTAAGCATAGGCTTTCTTAATTATCCAATCCGTTTCATTTGTAAAGCGGAGGATTTTATGAAGGCAGATATTGTGGCTGTGTTGGTGAGGCAGCAATAATTCAGAGCCACAGTTATGAAGTGCTGTTTAGCAGTGCTGGGTTTAGACTTTTGGTTAGTGTGTTCATTTATTTTTCTTCACGGTTTTGTAATTATTTATATTGGTAACAAGGAGTTTATGAGCACAACTTCATCACTGTGTTCATGTTAACGAATAACATCATTTGCAGAACAATTATTTGGAGATTTCTTTTCTCTAAGCTACCTTGTCATTCAAACATGAACATGTAGGCTGGTTGTAATGGCAAAACAGGGAATTACAATTAACCGAGGACAAGGGATTGCTGTTTTATGGAGGGGAAAGAGAGACAGGTGTTCCAACTGTTCACCCGGACATTAATGCACTGTCACCCTCCCTTCTCCACTAGAAATCTGTCCTCCTAAGTTGCCCTGCAAGTCCAGCAAATAAAAAAAAAATTTTTAAAAATTGCATTTTCAAGCCTTTGCACCCTGTTAACTTATCCCCATTCCGGTTCCCATCAGCTCCTGGTTGCTACTGGAGAGGTACAAACTTTGCAGAGAAATGCCAGGATAAACAACTAGAGGCAAGAGATCAAAATCTCCTAAGAGGTGTAGAATTACAAGTCCTGGTGAAAAATCACGGTGATTCAAAACACCATCCATTAACTGCCATGGAGAGATCCAGCTCTGGATCCCAAAAAGGACATTTTTATCCAGGCAGCACATTGCTGGAGGGGAACAGTCCTGCCCTGTGGCTCCACTGCTCCAGTGAAAGTGAATTAATTTCCAGAAAGCTCAGGTTTCCCTGTGCCATGTCCTGCTGCAGACATTCTCCTTGGTGTCCTTAAAAATATCTTCCTTTAGCCATTATTCTTTTGGAAAGCTAAGGAATTGCAATAACACTTAGAATAGCATCAAACTTGAGTGCTCTTCCTCCTCCATCCGCAATTGTAAAGAGCCAGAATTAGGGTTTTCAGAGAACATTTTGGAGAGTTTCATAATGGTGGGAATTGAGGAAAAAAAATTAAAGGGGAACTTTTTGTGATCAGTTAAACTCGGCTAGCAAAAAAAAAAAAATCACTCACTGAACTCATCTTGAACATTTTCTCCTTGCACGGAGGATCCCAGCAGTGGGAAAAAGGCACTTTTGGTAGCAGTGGAGGGAAGTTTACACAGATGGTATGAGAGAACTGGCATTGTGCTTGGAGACGTGGTGGGCCAGAGAAAAAGCTGCCCTAAATAGAAGGGACAAGATGCTGGGTTTAATTTAGAAATGCTATTGGCATTTTTGTTACTGGAATGAAGGGAGCCATGAGTCCGCAAATGAAACAACCCAAACCCTTCACCACAGCCATGGAGTGTAGCAAAAGTGCAGCAGCTTGGCATTTGTAGGCTTTGATATTTTTTTCCTTTGTCTTGCCAGCTTCTGGAGCGCTCTCTCACCTATTTAGTTGCTTAAAGATAGCTTTTAAAGTACAAAATGTCAGCCTGGGCTGGAGCTGTAAAGATTTTTCAAAAATTCCAGCCATTCCTTTGGTTTAGCAACTGTAAAGCTCTTGCAACTGTTATCATTTGTGGTGGTCACAAGGAAGTGACACTGTCCAATAAAATCCCCACCACAAGTCAAGTTACTTTGCAAGGACATAATTTAGATGTTGGTTTGACAGCTTTTTTTCCTAGTCTATGTGAATTGACCAACTTCATTTGTTTGCTAGATGCATTTAGAGCGGTTTGAGGTTTTCTGACAGCACAAGAGAAAGTGGCCCCCAATATTCTCCTTGCTTATGAAAACACACTCCCATAAAACTACTGGAAGAATGGAGAAATATGGTTAGGAACTCCTTGATAAAACTGGATTAAGATTTTTGTTTTATTTATGTTAGCAATAATCATTGTGGTTTTAGTGGCATTTGAAACAGCTGGGACCTTCTGCTTCAGCTGATGTTTTGATATGTCACTTTTGCTTGGACTTTGGTCCTGATTTTCTGCTCTATGTGAAACAGGCAAACCATTTATGTATCTCAGAGGAGTGCTTTTAATTTAGGAATTTAGAGAATTATCAGAGGTGGTTATTTTAATCTCCGCCACTCAGCCACTAAGGGCTAGGTCAGAAAGCAGATTTAGGAACATAAATTGGTACAGAAGTCAAATTCAGGTACTTTTCCTGTAAACTAAAACTAAACCCCGGAAGCTTTTTTCGAAGTGTTCACATTTTGAAGTCCAGGACATGTCTGAAGGTACCTGAAGCTTGATGAAACTCAGGGATGAGATCACGTGTATGTCCAAATCCTCCCTCAGTGCAGCAATCCCTCTGGGAAAGGAACTCTCCACGCCAGTGCCACTGTCATTTGCGTTTATTGCCCAGGGCTGAGTGAATGCCTGCCTGTGCAAAACTGAAAAACGTGTAGATGGAGCATCTCCAGCTCCAGTAAACTGGGGCTGCTGTGGGAAAACGAGGGAAAAGCATTGGGACTGGGGCGGCTGATTAGTTTAACTCTACCAGGCGTGTTACAAACCCAAGCAGTAGATTACATGTCAAATTTACTGTGCAACAGGATAAGTTCCCAAAGTTTTCATGCTGCTCCTTATCTCCTGAAAGCACCTGACCCCTAGGCAGGGCTTCCAGGGTAATTTGAGTGTGAAAGGAAAAGAGCAGAGGTTGTGGCAAGAACTCGCAATTGCCCAAACTAACCCTCAGTCTTTGCTTCCAGGTTGCAAAGGCCAGAAAACTGCAGATTTCATAACCAAGGGTAAAACTTTTCAGGTTAAAATTTCTGGAGGTTGTTTTGCAGGGCAAAATTTCCTCTGAGAAACTCAGAAAAGAGAATTAGGAGAAAAGCAAGTGTGACCTTATCTGGTGCTGTACAGCAAAACATCAGTCACAGTCTGTGATTTTGGAGTTAAATTATCTGGGAAAATGGGGTCGAGGGGTGCAAGCAGTAGTAGGAGATGCTATGCATGTTATATCATCATAAATGTGGAGTTTATTATCCACCATATTTTGTTTTCATTTTGTCCTGCGTCTCTGCAATATGCTCTTTCCCACACTTTCTTTCTAAGGACTGACAGAGGAAAAAAGAGAATGAAAACCCATCTCTGTTGCTTGTGAAGTGTGTGGGACATCCAAAAATCCAAATAAATCGTAATTTAAATTAAAAATCCAAAATAAGAATAATAAAATGTTTGGGACATCCAAAACCAGCAAGATCTTAGTCCTGCAAGGAAGCAGGGTGGGATTCAAGAATATGTCGAGGTTTTCATAGAGAAATGTGGATTGAAACCTTGCTCTGTGGTGGGACTGTCTCTATCTCACACACACAAAAAAAGCTCTAGAACTAGAAAGAAATAAATCTTTACCTGCTTCATGTGTTCTCTGATTATTACAAAGGATTTGCATGAAACACTGAGGGCACATTTTCTATCTGTGTGTGGTTTAAATGCCAGTGCTCAGCAGCACCTCATCTCCTTTCTTTCTGAGGCATCCTGGGGTTAAATGGTGAGGATATTTGGGAGATCAGAGGTGGGAACGCTGATGTCCCAGGAGCCACCATGGCTGAGGCTGGATGCTGAGGCTCAGCCCTGACCAGGCAGAGGCAAGGCTGGCACCAAAGGAAGCAGCCAAAAGGAAGTGCAGATAATATCGATCACCACTGATACCTTTGTCCGTGTAAATAGTTAATAGATAGCGTTTCTGGAGATAAGTTCTCCCAAACCAATAAAATTCCTTCTTTTTGTGCCTTGCAAAGGGTTTCCTTTGTTCAGGTCCTCGCAGCAGCTCTTGACAGCATCAGTGCTCTGCAGGGGGAGTGGATCAGATCCTTGTTTGCGTTTCAGGGCAGCCTGGAAGGCTCAGCTCTGTGTCCCAGCGGAGCCCATAACCCCCCAGCATCCGGGGCTAGCTCCTAGAAGTGTCTTCAGATGCAAAGTTGGGAACTCCTGTCCAAGGCTTTGTCATCTTGAGATTTGGCTGCAGCGCTGCGATCCAAGGCAGGGCAGAGCCGGTGGAATGCGCTGGGCGGTGCAGATGGAGCAGGTGCCACACAAGTGCCCTCTCATGTTGGGAGCCTTAGGTCCGCTGGTAATTTATGCCTCTCCAGCCCCATACACAGATAATGAACATGTGTTGCATTTGCTGTGTCAATGCGGAGCTGTTGAAGAGCAGCAGGCTGTCATAAAACTCTAGGAAAAGCCATATCCTGCTGTCACTTCATAATGGACATGAGGTTTGACCGTAGCACAATGAGGGATGTGTGGCAACTTTTGCACAGGACTAGCTTGGAGGGACTTTTTGGATAATGCATTGAACGTCTTCAGAAAGTGAAGCTAATGAAAAAATGCTCTAACCAAAGCCCCGTGAGATCCAAATTTTTTTCTCAGGGAACGTCCTATGGTTGGGTTTTATTTCCACTCCTAATGAAAGCAATAAAACAATCCAGAAAGCTATTACAAAGCATGATTATGAATACAATAATTGTTGGTCAATCAAGTGATTTGTTTGAATAAAAGCAAAACATTTAATTTAGATGTCAACTTGAAATAGTATGGAAAATAGGGGGAAATGTTTTGCAATGCAAAATTGAAAATGTTGTTTCGAAAATGCAGTAACATTCAATCTTCAGCAAGCCGATTCTTTTGCTTTGCTCTTCAAAAGGAACATTAGTCAAGCTCATCACTGTTGGGCAGATGTTTTGTTTTCTCGAATTGGCAGTTTCTGAGAGTTTAAATGCAACTGACTTGTATGTAAAACACTGAACGATATGTTACAATGATGATGTAATCCCGAGGAGTTTAAAGTGTTGCTGAGAACCTACAGTATCCAAAAATACCAGAAACAGTCCTACAGGTAAAGGTTTGGATTTTCTTTTTTTCTTGGTCAGAAAAATTTGTAGGGATGAAATTATAATAAGGATCAGAAAAGGATTAAACAACTGCACTGATTTTTCCCTTGGTCTAGAACTTCCATTTATCAGATGATATTTTTTTTTTACTGAAGTGGAACGAGCCGGAACACTGCGTCACTTTTATTCTCACAGGCTAAGTCTAAGAAAAGCCCTAAAATATTTTCTGGCCATCTGAAATGGTCTCCTAGAGGAGCGGGCGCTTGTTGGTGGGGTAAATACTGTTTTCTGGTCAAGTCCAGCTGCAGCTGTTTGGGTTTTTAGCTATTGATTTGCATGGCAGTCTCGCGTAGCACTGCTCCCTACTGCTTGGCAGCCGGGGAGAAATCAGTCCCAATGACACCTGTGGGAAACTGCTCTTCTTGGGGCGGCAATTAGAGCCCGACGGTGGTAGCTTTTGGGAATCAATGGAAACGAAACGCAGACAACAGGCATTAACGGGGAATTTATTGGAAATGATTTAAATGATGTTTAGTGGTGGCTTAGTTAATGGAAATTAACGACTAACTACCGTTCGGGTATGGGCAGAACTGCTGGAATGCAGTGAAAGTCAATACGGGCAGTTCCGAATGGCAGAGATAAGGAAGTGCTTATTGATATTAGTGATCTTCAATGTTTTCCATTGGAACTATAATCCGATTCAGGCCACGTTGCTGTGGACATCATCGAGACCACAGGGAAAACAAATTGTTAATGATATTATAAATGCAAAGTGTCACTAATCTGGTAACTTGCTACACTGGGTATTGAAATAATTAATGCAGTAGATCATTCTTAATTATAGTCTTGTATTTACAGACAAACTGAAACTGAGGCTGGTATTGATTAAAAGAGGTGCCATATTGCAGACTTTTCTAACCCTGTAACTATATTGTTCTTGAATTTCATACACTGTAGCTTAGATTTTTACATCTGATTTGAATTACTTGAATGTCTTAAGGATCTGCGTTCCAACCAGATGTGAGAAATGGCTTTGGTTTGGAAAGTTTCAAGGAAGGACCACCAAATAATGAGGGAAAAAACAACTCTCTATTATTTTTCCCCTATACCTCAATGGAAAAGAGGAAAAAAAATAGTATCCCAATTTATTAATATGACTTGGGATCCTGTCAGGAAAATGTTCTTTACCTGCAAAGTTTATCTTTTTTGCCAGCCCAAGATTATATACTGGACTTGATAAACCTCTGTAATTGAGAGAATGAAACATTTCTATACACAACATTACTATTTACTGTGCTTTATGCATGTTCTGTCACACAGCCAACACTTTAACTAGGCAGGATTTCTCTGGTTAAGCATCGCTGGCCTAACTACAATAATTGGCTGTGCTGAGAGAATACACATAGCCCAGTTAACTGTACCGAAGCCACAGGCTTTTTTTCCCCTTTTCTTTTCATTAAACTTTGGGATATTTTAAAAACTTAGTTATTTTTTAAAAAACAAGAAAATTAAACTGTTCAATTTAATATGAAGACATTACCTCTTTAACAGAAAAGTTTGTATATGATTTCCTGTAAGGAATTGGATCCTGTGCTACTTCGGTACCATGTTTTGTTGTCTCTACTTGAGGGAAATACTTTACCTCTCAGACTCAATTTTCTCTTGCACAGTTATGTGATAAAGATTAGAGACATTCTGGTTTCCAAAATTCTCTGTGACATGTAGGGAAAATCCTCCATTCCTGTGAAATTCCCATCGGTGAACTGGGAATGACTGCTAGAAACTGACCACGAAAAGAGCATGAAAAAAGCAAACTGAAATTATTTATAAAGGGTAAATAAAGGCTGGAAATTTCTTTGGAAATACTTCTAAAGCTCTGTTGAACATGTCACTGAAAAACTGAAAGGATTACCTGGTTTGTTATGCCATATACAATGTTTAATAATGGCATGTATTTCAAGCTGGTGGTAAAAACAAAGGGACTGCAATAAACAGGTTAGTATTACCTCACGCAGATACCATCTGTATTTCCCTGAGAGAAGTCCAAGGAGCACAGAGACCACATTTCAAGTGCTAAAAATGGCTGGAAAATATAACCGGCATTATTCCTTTTCATTATACCTGGTGATTTGTTCCAGGATTTACAGTCCTGACCTTGATGCACCATAAACAGAACCTTCATTTAAAAGGGATTAAAGCCGGTTGTGTGCGATAACCCCACCTCAGCACAAGTGCTGGCTTTAAGAGCATGCCAAGCCATGGAGCACCTCTTGCCCATTCCATTGCCAATGGCCACCACACTGCTTTGGAGAGCTCCTCCTGCCTCCCAGGGAAAATTGAACATCCTATGGATGAGTCCTCTCAGGGCACAAAGCCCTGTCTTCCGAAGGCCATCCACAGCAGCACTATTTGGGATTGACAGCTGTGACAGTGCTTTCTGCATTACTGAAGTTTTCGGAGCAAAGTGTTGGTCAAGAGACCCCCCGAGGGCGATTCAACCACCCTGAATTCCACAGCCTCGTGAAGGCAGGGCTTGGGCTTGTGATTTGGGCAAGGTCCAGCCCAGAACTGTGAACTGACCAAACTTCACACCGAGTGTGGCCCCCCTGGCTCCAAGAGCGGTGCTCAGGTCAGATCTGCTCAGAATCAAAAGCTGGCACTGCCTGTACATCTGTTGAGTCTGAAGCACAAACCACAAGGGCACCAGAATCTCTACTCCCAACAGAGCCAAAAGGCTAAGAATTAAACCCTTTTCCTACACACAGCTCTCAAATGAACTGAGCTATCAGAGTCCCTGATTGTTGCTCCTCTCCAGCTGGAAATTTGGGAAAAGAAGGCAATTTTTCTGCGAATTCCTTTACACACACAGACACAGACACAGCGAGGGTTGTGAAATTACACCTTTGCTGAGGCTTTTGTTTTAGGCTGGGTTAAGCCCTGTTGAAAATGGTAGGTTTAACCACCGCCCTTCTCTTCTGCGGCCCTGGAGGAGACAGTTCAGCACATGTTCCTGCCCAAAACAAAGGCATATGTAAGGTTGCCCAGGAATTCCAAAGATCTGGGTGGGGAGCCTTGCGGAGTTTGTTTTGGGCAGGGATGCATGTGGAAAAGAGACAGAGCAGACTGAGCTCAGAGCAGGCTGGGAGGAAGATGGGCAGCCTGCAGGGGCTGTGCCTGGAGGAGCCTCAGAGAGGGATTTCAGTCCCCGAGGTTTGCTGGGGAAAAGGACCAAGGAAACCTTCTCCCCTTACATGGGACAGGAAATGTGATTTAGCAGTGGTTCAGGCCCATTCAAAGCTGTACACAATTGTAATCATCTCAAGTAACAAAAATTGGAATAAATGTTCAAGAAAGTGGAATCACGAAATTTGCTTGCCTATATTCTTGGACAGCTGGGTCTGAATACCTTTGCCACTACCACTAACCATTACAGAATTCTGAAAGATTGGTTGTTTTTTAGGCCAAAACTGAGACAACTGAAGGAAGCCCTCATGGGTCTATTTTTATATTAATTGAAAGTCACAGTCTGAACAAGATTATTTGAAAATTCCCAGACAACTGTCTCTGCTATGTAGACTATGAACCGTGAATTTGGTAAATTCTGCATACAGCTGGAACGAAGAGTCTGAGATCTTTAGTTAATAAATGTAAGTGAAATATTTGAACAATCTGATAACAAACACTGAAACAAGCCCCAGACTGCTTATTTAAGTCACAGTTGTAACAAGAGCTCTGGAAGATTTACCTGTGGTAGGACTGCAGATGTGGTTACTCAGAGATTTTTGGTTGGATTTTCAAACTCATATAACTGTACTTTATTTCTGTGTATTTCAACAGGAGCCAGCATCCTTATCATTGCAGAAACAGGGATTTATAGCCCTTTATTCCCTTTAGCATTCACCTTGAAGGCCATGGAGCCCTTGCTCCTAGACTTGCTGAGATAAAAATAATCATCTTTGAAGTGAACTTCCTAGGAACCAAGTCCTCCTCCAGCTGGAGGCAATGGAAACGCTGCTGCTGACTTCAGTGGCAGTAAATCTCTGCTCCAGCATTTTTTATGACACCTTTTCTTGCAACAGATACATTTACTGGAGCATTCACTACTAATTGTCTGCAATTTTTTTTGGTCATATTAGTAAATGTGATTTGTAACGTATTTCTCATTTTTTAACAGAGAGAAAAAGCAATTTGTGGAAAGGAAGGACTGTGTATGTTGAGCAAATTTCTCAAATATTGAACTTATGTCATTTATCTTCCTCTTCATTATCCATCCTTTTTAAAGGAAGGCGTTTATGATACGAGGTTTGGCAAATAGCTCATAAAGATAAATTTCATTTAGTTGTGATGTAGAGAGAGAGGAGAGAGAAATCCCATGACTTCAGCAATTTGTTTTTCTTTTTCACACTAAGTTACAACTCAGCCTGAGTTGAAATGACAGATACCAATCCCAAGACTCAAGATTACACAGTGGAAATGCCATCTGACTCCTCAGAGCAGCACTCTTAGTGGCACCACTCTTTACTGTAACTGGAGTGAGTCCAAAGGGGGTTGGGTTTTTGCTCTCAAATCAAGAATTATGTTATCACTTTTCTGGTCTCACATCATTTATTTGAAAGCAATCACTTCCCTGATTCACAGCCATCCACACGTGTGGGATATGAAACATGAATGTGCCGTATTTTATCTGCCCCTGGGTATCAGTCCTCGAGGTGTTGATGCTGATGTGAGATGAGGATGCTCAACACTTCCCTAAGCCAGGAGAAATGGACACGGTGAAGGTGGTGCCTAAGGGCTGTTATAAATGCACTTTGGGGTTCTGATGTTGCAATCCAGGGCTGCCCACGTGTTGTTTTTGTGGCTCATGACTTCACAGAGAAACGCTGATAATTTTGTCATTTATTGATGTTTCCATGCTGAACTTTCCATGCTATTTTTACTTGATCATTCTTTATCAAGGGAGGAATTCTGCTTTCAGCAGAACAGGATAAAGCACTGACCTCCACAGTGCTGAATGTTTGTCCTCTTTCCCTTCCTCATCCACCAAATTCCGCCTTGCACTCAGCAGACCCCCGGAACGGAGCGCTCCTCACCTAACACAGAACGAGATACACTCTGAGCTTGGTGACTCCCATCCCCTGTGGAGATAAGGGGAAGGAACAGAAACCTGTAGGCTGTGATTCACCTTTCCTCTCTCAGACACACACCTGGGAGAGCTGAGGGCCAGCACTGCCTCGCTCCATGGTGATCAGTTCAGGCACTGCGGATCTCCCCCTGCTCAGCTGAACCCAAAGCCTCACTGCTCCTCTTAATATGACCTTCAGCCCAATAGAACTCCACCTCAAGCCATTTTTTGTGATTTATAAAAGCTTTCCATGCCTTTTCCTTGCTTGTCTTGAAGGCATTTTGATAAATGGGTGCATCACAGGGTTAAAAAAAAATATCTGAAGTCACCAGATGACAAAGCAACAACAGCCATGCACTGAAAGCTGTCCCTCTGGCTCCCGCTTAAATTAATATTTCAGTACCAGCAGGAAGGAGTGTTCCACAGTTGGGATCTGGTGAGATGGTTACAGTCTTCTGCATGGTCTCACTCATGATAGAAAAGGATTATATTGCAGATAAAAAGATGTCGTGCTGCAAACAGAAACTAAGGAAGTGCTTTTTTTACAAGATGTTAAGTGACATGTTTGGTACTTCTGCCTCAACTGGTCTGGGCTTCCTTTAAAAATTAAAATGTGAAATTAGTTTCTTCAATCCGGTCTCACCAAGAAGCCACAGAGTCTCCTATATTGAATCCTGTCCTTCAAAATGCTCTTTTTGAAATCCTTGTTTATCTACAATTTCTGTGAGTGATTTTAAAGCAGATTGCCCCACAGCTCTGAAAACTGACAGAGAGAGATGTCGCTCAGTACGGCTGGCATAATCTGGATTCTCTTTAGCTGCTTAATTTTGCTAACTGGGCTGCCCCTAATCCTGCTGAGCACCCAAATCCAAACTTTGCACACACAAACTTTTGCTACCAACCAAATAAATCACTCATTTTGACTCCAGAAAAAATCTAACTTTCCATCTGAATTTTGGAGTCTGGGTTTCCCTCTACTTCCTGCCCAAGAGCATCGTTACAGCAACTTCTTGCAGAGCTCCTGTCTAATTGAACTGCTAGTGGTATGCATATGTGCTAAACGAAGGAATGCTGTAAAAAATTTATGACTGAATTACACTTTGAAGCAATAAAGTGTTAAAGAGTTAAAAAGAGCTTTTTTTTTCCCTTCCCCCCACCCCCACAGATCCTTCAGACCAGGAATTGTTTGCAATGCATGAAACACATTTGGGATCTGACCACTATTATTATTATGATTCCCTTTTGCAGTGTACTATGAACACATCTTTTTAAATTTCCATGGATATGACAGAGATCTACACAGTGAAGTGATGTGAAACTCTCTCTGCAATTTTCAAAATATGCAACTCATAAATCATTCACCTTCACCTGGGCCCAGATTTGCACGAAACTGGTCGATTCTCTCAAAACGTTAATCTACCCAAAAGTCCAACCAGTCCCCGCTGGGTGTGAAGAACAGAGCAAAGTTACAAAGGTACGTTTTGGATGGCTCCAGGGTTTGGAATGGATGCTTTGCACAGCTGTAATGATGAGTGGGTGAGGAGAGTTGAGAATGAATCAAGTGTGGGTGGTGGAAATATTTGCTGGGCATGTCACAGCCAAGGGAGGAAGCACCGGGGCCTCCCAGGCTCGGTGATGGGAAAGACGTCAAGGCTCCCTGGACATGGGCCCTGTTTATTTATTTATTTCAGCTCTGACACGTTCCCTGTAGGAGAGCAAAAAATGTGAAATTGATACCGTGTCTTTTGAAAGCAGGGAGCCGATTGTGGCTGAGCAGCAGAGCTCTCTTATAATCTGCTTCCAAACGTGTGGGTGCCTCTTGGGTTTCCTCAGCTATTTTATGGCCCATTTTCAAAGATTTCTGTAAAACCAGGCCAACAGCGTCTGCATCCCCTACCACATCAGTGAAAAGTTGGGCCGTGTTTCAGAGCCATGTAAATTCCTCCTATAAGGAACATTTACATTTTTACAAAGTGTAAATTTAGCAGACCACGGGGTGAATTCCTCCCTCATCACATTGCAGTTGCCACGGGGATGGGTTGACTAATAGTTTACCACGAGTGAGCAGAAAAAAAGAGCAGCACGTGTACCTGAGCATTACAAAGGTTTCTTCCAGGATTGCCGTGACTTGTTCAGATAATTGATAAGATAATTAATTCTTACCGTTCCTGTATTTTCATGAGAACTTACCTACGAGTAAACAAAACCCCAAGCCTGGTTTGTGTTTCTTTATTGTATTATTATATGGCTCTGTAAGTGCAATAAAGCAATCTCCTGACTTCTTGACTCCTCGTGGTTGTTGTTCCTAGACAGGTTTCTCGCACACATGAAATATTGCAACAACTTTCATGTCTGAGGTCCTAGCAGTTTAAACACAGTCCAACTCTTTATTGGCAACACATTTTTGCAGTTAGGACTTGATTTGGGCTGGGAAATACCAGAAATGTGTTGACTAACACGTTGTTAAAAATACAAGATGTGTAATGTTGGAGCAATGCTGGATATTCATGGTTCAGGTGGAGCGGTTGTTCGTGGTCCGGAGTTGCAAATACAGCTGACAGAGCAGTTCAAAAGACGCTGCTCTCCAAAGCTACCCATGTTGCCCAACAACTGAATTGCTCAAAATAGTGACAGAAATGGTGGCTCCACTGAAGTCTGCATCGAGCTCCATCGATTTTGTAGGAGTGGAACATTTCTTCTCCCATAGAACAATGTACTCATTCAATAAGTAGGTTTTCCAAAGTGTTGTGGGGTTTTTTTTTTGTTTTGTTTTGTTTTTTTTCAGCCAACTGTCTTAAAGGACAAAAAAAATTTTAAAGCCTGGGCAAGAATTAGTGACACTGAAAACTGTCAGGTTGGAGGCTTTAAGGAGAGCAGTGAAAATTCAGAGCCCAGCCAGCATTTCATTCTTTAGCCCTAAAAAGACTCACCCAGCAAGAATCTGTAAGTGACACTCAACCAAGAGAGCACTTTCTGAACAGCTGATGTGAAACTTGAAAAGAGGCAACGTAACAAATGTAATGTGGGGGGGAAGTGCTTTCATTCCAGCCCAGGAACATCTGGTTTATTGCAACAATAACTACTGTAATTATATCACTGCTGGAAAAGCTGCTCTAGGTTAGGTTAAGTTTGTGGTTTCTATAATAAACAGTGCTTTGGAGGAGTGGGGGTTTCAGTATTTCAACCATGTCAGATCACGCTGAGCTGAGCTGTGATTTGAGGCAAAAATAACAAAATATAGAAAACATAAAAGCATTATTTCTAATCATATATTTCTTGAGATATACTTCCTCATTATGGCAAGTGGAGTGTATGCCAGAGAAATAAATTTTTGGATGACTGACCGTACTTCACTGGTAAAAACTAAAGAAGTAATTTTTTGGTCAGTTGGAGACAGGCTTGTTAATACTTATCACAGTCATACTGCTGGAATAAATGAACAATGATCCCAAAAAGAAAGACAGTATTCTCACTTCACTTGCAGGGAAAATTAAGGAACTTAGGTTTGACAGCAACTTAATGGCAGAGGGTCTCCTAATAAAACTAGAGTGGATTTTTCCAGGGATGTGCCTCTTTGATAGGACTTTATTATCCAGCCACTGTGTTACTTCCCTAGCCATTAAAAATGAAGTGTTTCAACTCCAGTACAGTGCTTTTCCATCCAATGGAAAATTGGAATCTATATGAGACTTACTCCAGTAGGGTGGATGCACTTGGATCTGAAATGGGCTGCATGTTGCACATGAAGGTTTTCTCAAAAACCTGCAAAATCTAAATAAAGCATTTTGTGTTCTACTCTTACAGCATACTTAGTCAAGAATCTGTAATAAATATTCTCTACATCTATACAATTTTATTTTACTGTCAATGTATTAAAAAGAATGGCTAAGCATCTTGCTGGTAAGGGGAAATAGAAATGTCATTCCACATAGATGGATTCCCATTCAAGTGCT
The DNA here is from genome assembly GCA_013397895.1 of Origma solitaria. Classification (NCBI taxonomy): domain Eukaryota; kingdom Metazoa; phylum Chordata; class Aves; order Passeriformes; family Acanthizidae; genus Origma; species Origma solitaria. The sequence continues at coordinate 209,662 of VZRL01000951.1, forward strand.
TTGTTAGTATAGAAAGATGTGTAGATCCAAAACTAACTTAGACATTTGAAAATTTAACAATGATAGAAAAGAGGTATTTTATTGTTGCAATTTGCTTCTTTACCCCAAGTCATGATGTAAGTGTTCGCTGCTGTGTGTTCAGACTCACAAAATAGATCAAGTAGAATTTGTGAGTTCTGTGTGTGCAGCATTTTAACAACTGACCCAGTGTTCCTGCATGCTCACACTGGCAAAACCTCACCTGAGCAAGAATCAACTCATTCTGCACATGCAAATGTGGGTTTGTGTGAGCAGACTTCTGTTTTATACATGCAGGTTTAACACTATCTTTAGTTTTACCTCCTGCAGCTAAAATAATTCCTCGCAGCTCAGCGTTTGGAATTGAAATGGTTCCTTTGTTTCAATACAGATAGAAATAAAAGAATGCCAGAATATCAGAGCCTCTTTTTTGTGGTGTTTTCTTTTTCCTACCAGAAAAGTTTAGATTAATGGAGGGTAAATCGCGTCAAATAAATGGCCACTAAACCTTGTTGAAGGCAGACCAGTGAAAACATACTGTAACTTTCAAAGTTGTTTTAAAGTGCCAAAAAAAAAAGGAGAGTAGATTTATTGTTATTTAGGATTAGGTCTATCTGAATTCCCCAAGACATTAGGGGTCTAATGGTCATTAAACTAATCAGTCATACACATAGTTTTTCTTCCATAATGTTCTTTTTTATATCTTCCATGTTCTTTCTTTATATCTTTCATGTATGTCCATATATAGATTAGTCCTATGTATATATATATATATATATACATACATATATTTCTTTTTTTTGAGGAGGCGAGGGGATGTGAATTGAGAGTGACCCAACTTTCTACAGAACTCTTGTTAAAAATAAAAATCTCATGAACTGTAAAGAGAAAATGATCTCTGGGTTGAAAGTTCCTTATTTCTCACTTGTCAGTTTTAGAAGCCTCGCAATTGGGCTGTTGAAATTTATTTTATATATATATATATATATATAAATTCTATCATGGATGTTTTATAAATGCTCCTGGATTTACTTCATAGTCTTCAACTACAGTCATTGCCAAAAAGGGCTTAATTCTCTGTGATTCGTTGCAAAAAAGGCTAAACCTCAAAATTAAAAACGAAGGAAAATATCATCAGCTGATGTCAGTCATCACCCAGCTGTATCGAGGGAACTACAGAGGAATTTACTTGAGCTGGAGTGTGGAAGAGTTTGTTTTCCAGCTATGTAGAAAATATAAATGTTCTGCTGATGAAAGGAGTGAGGGGTGAGCTTGAGGCTTGCTCTACACTCCTAATCCCAACGCCAGCTCTTGTCCTTCAGACAGGAAAAGTCAAAAGAAAATGGTTTGCAGGCTCCTGGCAGCAGCGCTGGGCATGCCTTAACCACAGCAGCTTTAAAACACCACCTAGGACTGCGATGAACCCTTCACCTTTCTTTTTTTGGATGCTAAAAAACCCCTACATCTCTGCTCCTGCCTGCTGAGGCACTGGATCTTGGAAGACACTGAATATTCTCTGGCTGATGCTAAGTGTCCTTAGATGCCTTTCTTGTCAATGGTACCTTCCAGTGCCCGGCACCCATTCGAAAAAAGAAGGTTTGTTACTGCAGGCTTTTCTGTAGTTTATGTGTGGTCAGGAACTCTGTTGGTACTTAGGATTCAGTCCTGTAAAGTGATCACCTTTCCTTCTGCTCCAGCCTTGGCTCTGCCATATAATCCAAATCTTCCATGATGCCCTATACAGAAAAGATACAAGAAATTTATTGTTGTTGTTGTTTAAATAGTTAAAAAAAAAACCCCCAAAAAACCAACCAACCAACCAACCAACAACAACCAAACACCCCCCCAAAAAAAACCAAACCAAACAAAAAAAAAAAAAAAAAAAAAAAAAAAAAAAAAAAAAAAAAAAAAAAAAAAAGAGAACTATCAAACAGTGGACTGAAAGACGATTAAAGAAAAAAACAAAACGACCCTGAAGATAAAATTTCCAATTCCCTGGCTTTTTCTTCTGTTTTTGCAATGTGTGATTAGTCCACCTAGACAGCAGAAAAATTTGGAGACGTTTCGCCTCAGCTCTAAGGGCTTATTTGGTTCAGGACTTTTCTGTTAATGTTAATATCAAATGGGAGGCACTCTTCTCTGAGAAAAAAATAACATAAAACAACCTAAAAGAGAGTTTCAAAGTGAGGCAGAGCAGAAATCGGGGCTATTTTCTGTGATATTAGAAAGCCAAAAAGCTGTAGGTTTTCCACCACTCATGAGAGAAGTAGGAATGGGAACTATAATGCACACACACAGAAAGTAAAAAAAGAAAAATAGTTTTATTGCCATTACTAAAAAGATATCATGTCTTGGACCATTTTTCCCCCCCTGCATTTATTTTTCTGTGTTGTGTTGTTGTGATTACAAGGGCTGGTTGTGCTTTGCAGATTGTAGCACTCACAGAAATACTGAAGCTATTTCTCCATGGATGCAGAATATTTTCACATTAAGGAAACCCATGCTTTGTGGACATTATTCAGAGTTATATATTCTGATATTCAGACTTAATTCACTGCTAATAGTGCAGAAATTCTCCTAGAAACCAGGGAGACAAAGAGACTTCCAACACAATAATGAGAAAAAACATGGCCTGATAGTACAAAATCACCATTTAAGAACACATCTCAGAGCCAGCAGAAATTTGGTGTCACAGGAGGGCATTTTAATATTTTTTCTGTTGTAAAGCAATGTTACAGACCTGAACAATCACTTCATAACCCCATTTTCAGACAAGTGGATGTGCCCTTGGTGCAAGATGTACCCAAAGCTAGGAAGGAGTTCTGTGTCTCCTCCATAGTAGAAACGAAGAATACTTTGCTGATATCTACTCAGATCATTAGGCCTCCCCAGGCCACGTTTCTTTCCAGCAGAAATCCATAAGGCTGACATAATACTCGAGGAATAGTTTAGCTATGCCCTTGCTCCTTAGGTGCTTTGCTGTGCTGGGCACATTAAATTTTGCTGTCCAAGACCACCTGATATTGAAGTTTATCTTTCCTGGTGTTTCCCAGCATCTTCCGTTCCACAGCAGTTCCTGCCATCAGTGTGCTGATGTACCAAATTAAGGTTACATCCCTCTAGCTTGCTATTTTTCCATCTTTCCTTCTTTTTCTCCCCCTCCTCCCATTCGGAAGTCTCACTCTGGTAGCCTCCAGAGAAAACCCAACAGGGGAGAGCTCCTTTTCCCTTCCTCAGGAAGCTGCAATGTCCTCCCAGCGCTCTCCCAGTGCATCGGCCTTTCCTCCCTGGCCTGAGCTCTGGAGCGGCCGCTGCTCGCCCGGGAAGGCTTTCCCACATCCCGAATTGTCAGGGGACCGCCTGACCGTGGCCAGCGGTTTCCATGTGCGGACACGTGGGCGGGAAGCAGCAGGAGGGAGACCTGGGCCAGAGCTGGGCTTTGGGGCTGAGCTGCTGAGCCGCCAGGGTATGGGGTCTGTGCACAGAGCTACCCACGAAGGCATTAAAAACAGAGAGAGGAGCAGCTTGTCGAATTGCAGCCCTCGGTTTGCAGGAGGTTTTGTCTGTCCCAGAGTCCAACGTGCGAAGTTTGTCCTCCTGCCACATCTCTGAGGATGGAGACAGGATACTTGACCTGGGGAATTATTAATGCAAAAGCTTCAGGCTGTTTCTCACCTGCACTACCTTACATACGAGCTGCTCTTGTGGTTTGAGTCTCCCCTGCCTTTGCTACTCACAAAACACACCAGGGGTGCAGAGACATTAGGGCAAATAATGAGCAATGCCAAACCCGAAATTCAGATACAGCTTTTCTCACAGCGAGGTGAGTGAATCTGGAGCTGGGATCCACCTTCCCTGGGCAGCTGTGGAATTCTGTGCTCCTGCTGCCGCCAGCCTGCCTCCCCCAGCAGTGGCAGGACAAAACCCAGTTTCACCACAGGCTGCAAGAATCAGATTTCCACAATCCTTAACTAATCAAAAAAACCAAGCAGGCTCGTAGTTTGGGATTTCTTTTTTTGTTGTTGTTGTTTCTTTCCCTCTGCGTGTATATGTGTGTGCGTTTGTGCCAGCTGTATCCAAAGGACGGCTGGCAGCACTTCCTGATTTTGTAACTGAGATGTATAAATACAGCAAGCCTGAGATAATATCTAGTAATGTAATACTCCTCCATCCCTAGGCATTGACAGGAGCTGTTCTTAACTACCATACAAGTTCAGACCTAAACGAGGAGCCCTGCAGTGCAGCCACGCTGTACCTGCAGCTCGGGGTGCTCTGGCTTTCAAGGGGAGCCCTCAGTGCTCCTCTCCCGCCGAGGCCAGCAGAGATGGGAACAAGAAGCATCACTGAGAGGTACAGAGTGCCTCAGAAGATGCAGTTCCCTGGCTGATTCAGGTTCAAATCAAGGCTATTGATATTGTCTTTTAGTCAATACCATAGACCCTCGGTCACAAGAGGTTAGATAAGATTAGAGAACTAAGTTTTTTTTAATCTATAGAATATTAAAAATGGCCACTTCTGGCTTCTCATTCACACCATCTGTTGCTAGCAGGTTGTATTGGCAGTTTCAGGACAGATTAATAATTGTTCCTGATTTTGGCACACCAAGAGGTTAAAAATAAATCTTTAGCCACACAGAAGAGTCCCCAGCAATTGATTTCTCTAAGATATTTTGGCAACTTGAAAATATATGGTTTGAGCCTTCCTAGAATTATTTCTCCCAGCCACATGTGATATAAATAAAACAAACCTCAAGAATCTGGCTTAGAATATGGAATAACATTTTGCTACATTCATTTCTGTCGTGTTTACCACAGCAAACGTTGAATTACAGGCATCACCATATATAATATTTAAATATTTCAATAATACCCAGAGCTCTCAACACTCTTGTTTCTTTCCCATGTTCACAACAATTTGCCAGCAACATTTTAGAACAGAGGAGTCATTTCAGAGCAGCCTCTCTGTGTCAAGAGATGCATGCACACCACACAGCTGTATCTGGCATGCAGCACAACCCCTGGCTAGAGCATCCTTTTAGGGGTGCCAACGGATTAAAACAGTCCTGAGAGCTGTGTCCAAAGGTTTCCCTGACCCAGGGGCTTTAGAGGCAGTGCTCTCAGGTCCTGTGAGTCTGAATCCCTGTCTCAGTTCCCAGCAGCCACAACTGTTGGTCGGGAAGTTCCTCCTGATGAGCCTCAGTCCAGTCCGGCCCAAGAGATGCAGACCAAGGAAGCAGAAACGTAATTACAAAAAATGTAACGTGTTGAGTTAATGGAACCCTGCTAAAATTTCCACTTTGAGGATAACCTGTACAAAAAATAGTCCAGCCATAGAGGAGAATGAAAACTGAGGGAGAATCAAGAAGGGAGCCCGCAGGGATTTTCCACTATCTGGAATATAAGAATGAAGATAACCACAAAACCAGCACAAGGATCAAAGATGATCCCTTCAAATGCAGATGCCACTTTTTAATGCACAAGCAGCAAACAAGTACAGAGCACAATAAAGAAAAATAGCTATGTAAAGTTGATAAGAATGTTTAAAAAAAGTTTCATCAACCATCAGTGACTTTTTTTACAGGATCTTGCAGAACACCTGAGAATTGGACCCTTGGACAGGACAATGACTTTACGAAAAAGTTTTTTTCTAACTTACTCCTTTCATAAAGTTTTAGTCTTTCTGGCTGCTATAACCAACCTTTTTAAGAGAGTCTAGAAAATAAATGCAAAACGCTGAACACGTCTGAAAATCACTATAAGGATGCCCAGCTGGGAGCTGAGCTCTTCTGGATGGTGAATTCCTTACAAAGTGCAGTTCCCGGTAGGACATTGGGTAATAATTCTGGATTTGGGAGCATCCATGGCAGTGGGCTGTGGCAGGGAGGAGGGAGAGAACTTAATCAGGGCACTGAGACCAATTTAGGGGTGGGGAAACTCTGACCCAGCCCAGCCCTTCCAGCCTCCGCTTCCTGGCCCTGGGTGTTCCTGGTCTTGCTGGAGCCTCCTGCCAATTCCAGCCTTTCTCCAGCGTGGTAAAGTAACTGGGGGGAGCTGGACCATGCAGCAGCCGAGGTCAGCAGAGGAAAGGACTGGGAGCATTGCTGGCAGTGCACCTGGGATTGTGACATTTTCAGTCAGAGCTGACTGGAAATACATGATGTGGAGCTTAATGAAGAGTGAGGGTGGGTGCTAGCAGGGATTAAGCTCCATGAAAGGTCATTGTTTGATGGAAGGGAGGCAGCAGGAATGGGAAGGCAGATTGTCTTCTGAGCAAGAAGAGATTTTCATGAAGTTCTTCCTTGTTCTTAATTTCCACACAATCTATAGGTTGGTGGGCCCACATTGCTATAAAAATCAGGTGTGCTCAGTCCTCCATCTACTTCCAGCTTTTTTTTTTTTTTTCTGTGGGATTTATTTGAGGGTAAAAGAGCCTCCTAAACACACACAAATGGTTTTCACAGTGTTTTGGAGATGTGGGTATTATCATATTAATTTTAATCAACAACAACCTGTCTTGTCACAGCCTGGCTCGGCACAAGGGGAGAACCCAGGGATCAACCCAGAGTGGCCGATGGATGCTTTTCATCCCTGGAAGCCACTCAGTAGCAATGTCCATTGACAACATGCACCATCAGCTCACTCTGTGGTCAGGATAGGAAGCGTTATTCATCCTTCTTTTGGGACTGCAGCAAATTCCTGCATGAAAATATAGCCAGCTAGGGGGGAAAAAAAAAACAACATGGCTGGAGTAAAGCTAAATGATTTAATTAAACACTAGATTAACTCTCCCCAAAAGCCACGAGCAGAAACACCACAAGCATGTGCAAAAGACAGATGCTTGTGGATGGACCTGCACAACCTTTTTCACAGCCTTTTATATAACCTTGGTACAGGCTTAGACAAAATGTTGTCTTGTTCTTTCCAAGCCAGCGTGAAGCACAGCCAGGAAGTGTTAGTCATCAGAGAGTTTTGGTAGCTGTAGTTTGGAACCCCAAGTGGAGTGTTTGCTTTGTGCACTGCTAAAAAATCTAACCCAAGAATTGGCCACTATCTCGGTCAAATCACACTGCTTTTTAAAATAGCTTTTGACTAAATTATCGCTATTAGGAGAAATTTTCCTTTTCGTGCCCTCACAACACAAGGTAAATGCAAAAGAAACAACCCTTCCCTCTTCCCCAAGGGACTGTAGCAACATTTTTCTCAGTGAGATTTGTAGGATTTCATATTAAAATGTATTCTGAATTGTGTTTTAATGGGGAAAAAAAGAGAAAGCATTATTTTTGTAACCAAATTAAACAGATGTAAAATTTTTCTCAGAAGGTTTTTACCCTCTAGAATGAAAATGAATATTTTTCATGGATTAGTCTGAAAAAAATTTTAAAATTTTGTGGAACAATACATGGTTTTCTCCAGTTACTGGTCATTCCCAATGGTGCATCCATCCTGTAGGCTTCTGTCTTCTGGCAAACTTTGGAAGTTGCCAGTTTTGCCGAAATAAACAGTATTTTTGCTCATAAGTAAGATTTGCTTCTACAATCAAGACAATTTTCTGCAAAGCATTTAAGCCCTAAGCACAAATGGTTATGTGTACTTTGAATTCCTGAAATGAATCATGGAAAACTCTAACATAATAGGTGCTGTTATTAAGTGCTATACAGCTACAGTTGCTATAAAAGAAGAAACCCGAGGTGGTAAAATAAATCTTCAGGTGGGACAAATCAGCACAGCCCCATTGAACTGATGAGAGCTACACTGATTTAAACAGATTTTTGTATGGCATATCGTTCATTCACTATACCACATAAACCGTGGTGTAGCCCGGTGAGTAACATGGTTTATCCCAAAGTCCACGTTCTTAAGGCTTTCTTAACTTTTGGGGAAAGTTTTCCTCAATTTTGGTGGTGTAGGACTGCACCCTGTGCCACTCAGGACAGCTTTCCCCTGCATATTCACATGGCAGCTCTCACTTCTGGGTCTCTGAACAAATTTGCTCCTCCTGGCCTTAAATAGCTCCACCGGAGCAGATCCCTTATGATCCCTGCACAGTGCATGGTGTAGGCTCATGAGATCCTGGCCCAGCCTCTCGCAGGGAAGAGGATTTTGTCAGGGTGTGATCTCCTCCCGCTGCTGGCAAGCAAACCAGGGTTACCTCAAAGGTGGGTCTGCCTTAAGCACCACAAAGCAGCACCAACCCATGAGCAGGGAGGCTTCAGATCTAGCTCGGGTCACAACAGGCATGTTATTCCCAGCCCTGCAAGCTTCTGTTTCAAGCATTAATTTGCTTAAAGGCTAAAATTATTTTAATCACAGATGCACCCTTTTCAGGCATGTTGCCTCTGTTTCGTTCAGGATTTTGAGGAATTTCATAACAGTGCTCTGACATCATTGCGCCCAGACACAATGTGCACCATTGTCAGATAAAGCATGGCTTTTACATTTGTGTAGCTTTCCCTTTCTATTACCCAATGTTTTCCTTTTCCAGTTATGAATGTTTCAAATCACGCACATTCTTCCGGGGAATGATAAAGACATTCCTATTCTAGGGAAAACAATGTTCCCTCATCAAAGCAGGGTGGTTGTGTGTTACCTGTTCATAAATGATGCTCCAGGCTGTGCCAGAGAGGTACAAAGCAGAGCACACAGGAATGGTGGGATGCTTCCAACACTCCTTCCCACTCCACGGTAGGTGAGACCTCCTGCATGCGGTACCTGGACAGCTTGGATTAGACACCAGCATGTTCCAGGAAATTGATAACTACCCTTATGGACTCCAGGCAGGGAAATGTGACAGCAAGGATCAAGATAAAAACCCGAGATAGTGGTTATTCATATGATTGACACTCTGCCTCAGTGTTCTCACACAAAGCTCTCTCTCTCTGCCTGACACGCGGGCGCTGCATTCCCAAGGCATTCTTGCAGCCTACACCACATCCCCGAACAATAGCCAGCCTTCTTTCACTCTCCTGCTTCATCTCTCTGAACAGCACTCTGTTGACAACCCAGGCTGTTCTCACTCCCGAAGAATTCAAAAAATTGAACGATATAAGGACAGTCTGTGACTTCCAGGAGGCATCTTAAAGCATCCTATTTTTAAAATTGCAGTTTGGTGCTTCTTTCTCTGTTTTGTTTCCGTTTCAAAGGAAACCTCCAAAAATGCAGTTGCCCTGAGAATCCACCCTCAGACCAGGGAGCTGCTCTGAATGCGGCACCACTAATAGCTGCAAAATGCAAATATATGGATGACTTTCTCTGCTGGGCCATTCCAGAGCAGCCTTTCCCCTCTGAGCTTCAATGTAAATGTTGAGTGCCAAACTGGCAACCCCTGTGCCATTGAAATGTTTGCACAAGGGAAATAGATGCGGTGACATTGGTGTTTGCTTTCCTTGCCAACCAGTCCGGAGCCTAAAATGGACAGGACACACGTAAGGGTCAAGAAAGTCCAGCCTTCTTGGCACTCATGCCAACTCCTGTTCCTATGGAATGATGGGTTTTGGTCAGGTGACAGGGATAAATATGAGCAGTGCGCATCTTTCTCTCGTCTTTCATCTCACATGACCAGCTGGCAATGAGCCAAAACTCATGGGAGAGATGAGAAATCACTGTACTGGACGTGCTAATGTGTTATCTCTCTCTTTGTTGGGTGGTACATCCCATAAACCATAAGAAAAAAGGAGAGGAGAGGAGAGGAG
>VZRL01000951.1:219373-252945 GCA_013397895.1 Origma solitaria
GAGAGGAGAGGAGAGGAGAGGAGAGGTGAACTGAGATTGGCTCAGCTGGTCAGAGCATGGTGCTAGTGACACCAAAGTGGATTCAATCCCCACATGGTCCATTTATTTAAGAATTGGACTCCATGATCCTTGTGTGCCCCTTCCCTTCTCTCCGAACTTGCTGCATTGCCACACTGTGCCACTTTTCATGGCACTGCCAGTTTAACAGAAACCAGAAAATGAGCAAAATCTCTCCTTATACAGCCAGCTTTTATAGTTTTCTAGTTTGGGAAAGAGAAAAAGAGACGCATTTTAGTGTTTTTTCACAGAAATATCTCTGTTGGTGGTACCCTCAGTTCTGAGCATGTGATGGCATTTCCACCTATTCAAGAAGCCTGATGAACTTGAAGCATTTACACAAGACTTCAGCACTGCCTGCATCCTTCTTCAGGACCTCACATATGAGGATGCCTCAAGGAAAGCCTCTCTTTTTGAGGCCCTATTTGTTCTTGGCTTCAGGCTCCTCTGGGTGGATCTGGCAAAGCGAGGCCAAAATGGAACATCAATGAACAAGTGTGCTGGCGTCACTGAGAAAAGAAAACAACTGGAAAATGACAATCAAAGGAAGGTGAAAGATCTAGTCCCAGGGCTTCCTGCTGCAGCTGAGAGTTTATTCAGATGGCCTCCAGATAATCTAAGCTAGAGAGAGGGCACACTGACTTATTATGGTGTTTATTCCCTTGGCTTTGCTAGCTGTCAAATGCAAGAGCAGTCTGTCCTGGATGCCCTCCCATTTGCACTCATCTTCAGGTTCAGCCTTTGATTTGTGGTGCTGCCGTGGAAACAACATGGAATTTATATAGGACAGGTATAACTGAATGAGAAAAAGCAAGAAATTTCTATTCTCTAGAATTGTTCATGTCATAATTATGTGGGGTATTATTACCAAATCAATTAAATAAACTAGGCATCAGTATCTCCCATACAGTTGTGTAAAGGGACCATGGCATGCAGAAAATCAGCCCCAAATCATGTCAAGTTTTTCCAGGAGAAGTTAGTTCAGGTAGCAGCTACTTTGAATTAGATAATTTACCATCAAAACAATCCTTAACACAAGAACAAGGACAAACTTATGTATGGCGGAACCAGAAGTCAAAGTCATTTAACCATGTTAAATACCTGCTTATTTTATCTTAACTGCATATGAGTTAATAACCTGTGGTATCTTCACAGTGAAAGTCAAACTCACTGGAGGAATCTCCACTGAAGGAATTTGCAGGATCCAGCAATGGAAATCAAGGTGGTTTTTCCACTAAGAGGCGGGGGAAAAGGACAAGGCTTATGGCAGTAACAGCATCTACTGGTTAACAGTAGATGCATATTGGAGGGTTAATAGAACATTTTCCCAGGCTTATTGTGGAGAAAATCAGGGTTTTCCCAGCAGGAATAATTTGCCTTTATCCCTGCTGTAGCCTCACTGAAACCTGGGGCTTGGGATATCTAGCTCTAAAATCAAGTTTCCTAAGCAACAGGAAGGAAACATCTTGTTAAGTGCGCCATTCATGGAATTACCAAGGCAATTGCATCTCCTTCGCTAGTTTAAAGAAGTTCATGGATTTGGTAAATGCTAAAATTTGAACTAGTCAGAACTACTAGTACATTCTTGAAAGTCTGTTTCTGTGTTATCCACACACATGGTCAGGAAGATCATATACCAATATGTATGTTTAAAATATACTTATTACAATAGAATTTTGAAATTTATCTTTTTTGCTCATTGCTGTTGCACTGACTTCATTGTTTTATCCCAGGTTTTACCTTTAGTGCTTCTAAACTTAGAACCTGTCTCAAGCATTACAGCAATATAACCCAAGTGCTACAGCATTATTTTATGATGCAATTTTCATTCTAAAAGCTCTTCACAAAACCCTGGGAATCACCTTGTATAACAAACAGGTCACGAAAATTTCTATATACTACAGGTCACTAAAATTTCCTGAAGGCACAGCTGTAGCAATTTTAATCATGTTTGCTGGTGTATTAAACTTTAGATGGATGCTCAAGATCTTTTGTCCATTTGACTGAACTAAGAGCACGAGGGATGCACCAGTGCAATGAGTTTTTATGACCTGTAAGATCCAAAATGTACCTGCTATACAGTGCTGGAACCAAAGAATAGAATCGCAGAATCATTTAGTTTGGAAAAGCCCTCTAAGATCATGGAATTCAGCCCAGTGCTGCCAAGGCCACCACTAACCCATGTCCCCAGGTGCCACAGCTCTACGGCTTTTAGATCCCCCCGGGGATGGTGACTCCACCGCTGCCCTGGGCAATCTGTTCCAATGCCTGGCCAACCTTCCCATGAAGAAATTCTCACTAATATCAAATCTAAACCTACCCCAGTGCAACTCAAGGCCGTTCCCTCTCATCCTGTCCCTGTTCCCTGGGAGCAGAGCCCAATCCCACCTGGCTGCCCCCTCCTGTCAGGGAGTTGGGGAGAGTGAGAATGTCCCCCCTGAGCCTCCTTTTCTCCAGGCTGAGCTCCCCAAGCTCCTTCAGCCTCTCCTCATCAGACTCCTCTCCTCTCCTGCCTTGCCCACCTGATGATAAACACACGCAGGGCTCTGGGTGTTGGTGTTCTACTCACACTTGGAGCTGGCAAGTAAAAAAAGCATTTGAGCAAGATTAATCTGCAATAATTATATATTACAAATGTATTTATTCTGTTTAGGGAGAAACTCCTGTCAGGCTCCAGATGAGACATTTCTCACATATATGATTTAGCTTTTCCTGAGGCCCTAATGAATTGCTTTAAATTACAGACTTAGGTATTGATTAGCCTCATTCAGTTGAAATCTAGGCTTAGCAATCTATAGTTGTCTATAGTTTATTTGTGATATTATTCCTAATAAAGAGCTGCAATTAATCCACATCAAGAAAAATCAATTAATACAGATTTGTATCACAAAGAAAGAAATCCTCCTCATATCTGCCCACTAATCCTGAAGCTTAGGTCTTTCTTCGCTACTGAGGAGGACAGATAAAAATATTGATTTCACCCTATTTTTACAATTTATAGTGATACAATAATAGCACACAGAACAGACGGGGCTTATCAATTAAAACTATTTTTATATGTGATGATAGATGAGGACACTCAATGCCTTTGTTCTCTGCATTATTAATAATTATTAATATGATGGAGTAGGAGTTCTGTAATAAGAATAATCACTCCAAAGCACAGCTCTCACAGAGTTGGGCTTCAGTCCAGGTATGATTGTGAATTTTCCACTGAATTTTGCATGATAAAATGCTTCTAAAAGAAAATTGCAGTTATCTGCAACTGCATGGGAAAGGAGGATTATTCTGTGTGATTTTAGACTAGTGGTACAACGTGAAGAAATACAAGATGTTATCCAAGCTAACATCTTTCTAATTTTAACTACTTCCACCTCCCATTTTAACCAAGTTAATATCTATCCTAATTTATTAGTAATAATAAAAAAAATCTTATCAGAGCCTTCTTGCAGGAAGCATCACATAAACACCGCGAATTAGATTTTGCAATTTCAGAAGCCAAACTTTATCCTCGTTCTGCAAAGAAGACAACAATGTGTCATTGTCCTTTCACAATTCCTACTGTAAACAGTTTATGTGATTTATTCTTTTGTATGCTAGATAATTACATATTTTATACCAGTGTATCATCCGTATGTTGTTATTCTGACTGCCCCATAATAGAAATTGTGTATTTTCCCACTGCAGTGATTGCTATTCTTAACATACGTTGGCCTCAACCAGCTAAAAATATCAGAGTTCTGTTGCCTGTGGGAAAGTTCTGCTGGAGTTATTTCTATTAAAAGTTTAATATTGGCCTCTTCCATTTTTCTTACTGTATGTGCCATTTCCATTTAATGCTCTCTTCTCCCCCGTGCAATTACTTACAAGTACTTAAGTGTCACATATGAGGCAAATAATGCCCTAATTCACTCTAATTCTAACATTAATATGAATGATTGGGAATGAGATTAGTATTGAGGAACACCATTTTAAAATAAACTGTGATGACACAGTGGCAGCTATACGAAGGATTAAAGGGTATGGATTATCACAGGTTGTGGTTCGAGGTATTGAATGACAGGGCTCTGTGTTTGTTCTTGCCAAGGACACCAGGCAATTAGGGGCTGGAGCAGCCAAATATAATTCTGACACTGAATCGCTGGGTTTTTCGACTCCTCTAAGTTTTTGACAGACACTAGGTTCCAAAAAAAAAACCCCCAAAGTTCTTTGAGAGGTATTTAATTTATCTGGCATCCTAGAGCTCATGCAGATACAAAGGAAAATCTCTGGTTTTATAGACATTTGCTTTTTAACCCAAATTCATATGATCAATGGAGATGCCACTAAATCAATGACAATATTTATTTTCTCTGCTGCTGCACATTTAAATTTATCTCCTTGCAATAGTATTTTTGCTTTTCTGTTCCCTTTCTTTAAATGACATCAGAAGCCTATTTAGAAACCTTGATTCATGCAATTTCACCAGTAACATCCATGTTATATAGGTCTCTACTTACACGTCTGATCCCCATTTTCCTGATGTCTCCATAGAATACTTTTATGTTTCAAGCGGCTTAAAAATCAATATGGTTGCATTCAAGGAAGTGAGGGAGGAAATGAAAAACATTAATTATTCCCTGTTTCAATTATCAGATTTTGGGAAGGGCCAAATGAGACACCATCAGCTTTTGACCCACACATTTATCTTCTAACACACAAGAGAAAAATATTCTAGCTCCTGAAGGTCTGACGGAAATTTGCAAGTGAAGGGATATCATGGTGGTTAGCAAGAACAGGTGATGCTGCAGTTGAAAGGAAAAACAAAGATCAATTGAAAGAAAAACCAAAGAACCTGCAATGTAACAAAAGCTTTTCTCACTGTGCTGTTCCCAGAATGGCAATTATTTAAAAATTTGAAGATATTGAGGTTATAAAGTAATACAGTGCATGCGTGTGAAAAATACTGTTTGCTAATCAATCCTACTAGTTTTCTACTAATATTCAACTAGTTTTTTGTGGAACATGATGTTTTAATAAAATAATAGATGGACAAGTTGTGCGTCAGAACTGGGAACAAAAGAGATGAGCACTAGCATCTATTCCATCAGGACACAGATCACAACATGGTTTCTCTTCCCTGAGCTTATACTGGTTTAGATCAAAAATGATATGTTTAATTTTATAGATCTGGGAGATTGGATGTGGCTCATCCAAGACAAAATTTACAGAGGAGACTCAAGTCACAGCCCTGGAGCTCCACTGCTGGAGAGCTTGGCTTTGCAAGCCACAAGGAAATATGCGTTTAACGTCCGTATTTAAAAATACAAGATGTAGGAAGTTCAATATATTGAGTATGAAGCCACTTCACACAGCCAGATTTTGGGAATAGAAAATTAGGCATAAGTGTATGTACATTTGTCCCCTAGTGTATTTAGTGTATTCCATAGAATTTCCTAAACTGATTTATATCCCAGCTTCTGTTCTCTAATTTCAAAATTTCAGCACAACAGCACCCACCTTAATCGCCATTATGTTATTCCAGGGAAATGCAGATGCCACCTGCCTTAAACATCCCTACTTGGCAGCTTCCTTTTCACACAGTCATGGATGGCATTTGTCACCTCGTGTTTCTGGAAGCTTATACCCAGTTGGTATCTACTGCATGCACTAGCACTCCAGAAAACCGCTGAGAACCTTTAAAATTCCTGGGTACAGATATAGGGATGTTTGGATCTTAACTCTTAGTGCAGTGGTTTGTGCCTAAAAAGCTCCTATTACAGCTTATTAAAGTTATACTTGGAAAGGAAAACACTGAGTGATCCCTATTAAGGATAATTATAAGACATGGATGTTTTTTCTGAAATAAGGGCCGTTTTATCCTTTTTATCTTACTGCATCTCAGGCTGGTGAAGAAGATCAGTATCATTCAGATTTTCTTCTTAATATATTAAAAAATGAGCCTGGTGGGTACAGGTCTTCCTTCTCACCTTACATTTCCCTTATTCTTCTGCAATTTTAAGCTTCTGCCTCATGTACTGCTACAAGTTTTCTCTTCTTCACATCCAGAATTAAACATATACAAATGTGATATTTATTTTCCCCTCCCCACTAACCTAGAACTTCCTCTCAGTTTGTTCCCTGTCTTCTCTTCTGTTTTCCTGTTTGATCCCTGGATTTATTTTCACCTATTACTCTGGTATTTTAAATCCATCCATGTCCTTGGCAGAGCCCTCTCCCAGATACAATGTGCTGTGTGGAGTTTAATCGACATGTGCCCATAAATACATAGACATACATGCTTGTTTTCTCACTTCTGCATGATAAATGCTTATAATATTTTTCCAGCTTTTTCTGTGAGCTCAGGTAATGTAATGAATAAATGTAAGGAATATCCTGTTGATTAGACAACAATCATAACTGAACATGAGCACATTAATACATGCACATTAAAAAAAACAACTTCCTTGAAAGGTGAACAGCAAAGGGAATTGAGGCAGGGAAATAAATTTTCTGTCCCGTTTTTCATTTAGCACAGGTAAGTATTGCCTGTAAAATTCCACTCTGCATTTCCCTAATCTCTGTCTTCCTGACATTCTGAAAACCTGTCTGCCAGGAAAAGTTTTGACAGGTTATTGAAATGACTGCACTGACCAGAGCAGATGCTGATGAGGGTTTGGCTTTCTGTAGGACAAGGACTGTACAGTAACATATCAGGATCCATCCAAACTAATTTAGCTGTGCTGGCAAAAATTTTATGTATACAGAAAGCTTGAGACACAGAACAGCAACAATGGGTATATAAAAAAAAAAAAATCAAGATGTGATCTCTTTTAAGCATTCATTGTAAATCATCAAGAAGAGATGAAAAGTATAAATGCAATAAAAATAATAATTTCCAGGTCACTGTTAGATGATGTGACAAATGCAGACAGGAATATAATTAACAGTTCAAATCAGGGAAGACCCACTGTACTCCTCTGTCATTTCCTTTCTCTTTACATCCCTGTGCACTGTACCTCTTTTACACTTTTCCTTTTTCCTATTAACTTTTCCATCTTGTTTGTTTCCCTCACCTCTGAGCCTCCTGCTGCAGCGTGATGCTGATTTCACATCTCACCAGGCCTCCTTGGGGAGAAAAAGCACAACAATCTCTCCCTAATAAGATTCTGGCATTTTCTCTGGAAGCTTCTTCTGGAACCTGGATGTGAACAAGCATGGGAAAATGAGGAATAATGGGAATAAAGCACAACTCACATCTTTGGAACTTCAGAGAGACCTTGAACTGAGCGCTGAGGGCAAAGCACAGCCCTAGCCAGATCTGATCCCAGCACAAACACAGTACATTCAGTGTCAGTACTCTGAAATCCAGTAGAGCACCAGTTTCTACTGATCCTTTGTGTATATATCTATGTCTATGTCTATATCTATATCTATATCTATATCTATATCTGTATTTATATCTTTATCTATATGCATTTACACACACACACATACAAATCTGTGCACGTCTCCATACCTGGTTCTACACAGGAAGTGTACCAAAATTAAAACAAGCACAATATCAATAAGGTCTGAATTAATGATGCTGGGTTTTGAATAACTGGGTATGAATCTTCACTTGTTTGAATAATGTTTTGTGTTTCAAAAATTTCTGTGGTGGTCCAGAAGGATTCTGACGGACGGAGTTGTGTACCCCTTTATTGTGAGAGCTGAGTTAAAGGTATAACTGGCAGCTGAGATAAATCTAAAATGCTGCTTTTTGGTCAAGTTTATGCAGCCCATGTAGGCAATGAATGTGCCCATGCAGCAAGTCTGTCCATCCTGGCAAAAGTTGTGTGCTGTATCCATGGAAATTACCACAGACAAACCCCAGTCTAGGGGGCTGATCTGCTCTGTAGTAAGTTACTGAGCATTCCAGTGGTGTGAATGAGTGCTGGGAAAGGATGTCCTTCTGCACGTACCAAAAGGGCTGCAGAAAAGGTGGGGTCATGGAGCAGAAACTGTCTGTCCCAAATGTGGAAATCCTGCCAGCCCAGGGTGGCAAGCCAGCTATGACAGAAGCTGTGGAATTGTTCCTGGTGGGGTCAGGGGGACATGGGCCACATGTTTCTGTGCACAGAATTGTAATTCAGCAGTGGAAATCCCATATTTCAGTGTGAGCAGATATTTTCTCCTCTCATGGATATAAGTGGAATCAGTGCCTGAAAGAACTTGGCTGCATGGCCTGGAAAATGGTATTTTCTCAGATTATGTATTTGCTTAGTTTCTAACTGCTGGCCTGCTTTGATTCTATCACGCACATTTCCTACAGTGAGAATCAGACATTCTGCCTTCACCCTGCCTCCATCACAGCTTCAGGACGCGCCTGTTGCCCCTACTTTCTTCTCATGGCCACACTTCCCATTACCCCAGCCAAAAATGGGACTGCCTGGTGCTGGGGAACACAATGTCCCTGTGTTTCCTGTCTGCACACCTGTCCTGGACTGTTGGAGGTGAAATCCCCCCTGCAGCACTGTTTGCTTCCACTACCAGAAGAAGTGCAGTCATTAATTACAATTATCACATGCACTTTTGCAAGAACGATCAAAACATGGCCACGTGAACAGAAGTTAAGACCAAGTTTGTTACTGGAGGAGGCACCTACGGTGGACACTGTAGTGAGTTTAAGCATATTTTAAGGCACATTCAGAAGAAAACATGCCAGTGATGGTGACACCAGCGCCTCCCATCCACACTGTAAAAGGCCTCCATTGAAGCCCTGAGTCAGCACATGATATCTGATGAGATCACAGCGTGGGGCACGCTTGGCTCTAGGCATTAGAAAGGCTCCAGCATCTCTGTCAACAGACAACTGGGGTTTTTTTTGGTAAAAACTCGGGATGTAGCTCCTGACTGATGTGCCTGGCTGGCCGTGTTCGGGATTAGCACCCCCGTACCCTGTCCCAGACACACCTGCTGATGTGGTTCTGGGGTTAGGTCAGCCAGGCAGACAAATGACCCACTGGTCACAGGGACAGTGATGAATGGCAGATTCGGGTTGTAAAAAGGCTCAGAAGTGCCAGCCTCTTGTCACCTGCCTCTGGAGGTCTGCTTCCTTCTGTACCTCATTTCTGTACCCAACTCCCAGGATTTAGTGCAAGAGTGGAGGTTTTCGCATGTGCCACTTAGGGGCAAACTGGTAAATAAGTATTTTCCAGGTGTAACTTTTGGAGCTGTAATGGTACCTGGGGCCCTATAACGTACCCTATAATGGTACCTGGGGCCATTTAGGCAATTTATTGCATCAGACCCAAGTGACACCAGCTGGTACCAGGCTGGTGAATGTACACCAGTGGTTTCTAATATTTTTGACTTCCCTGTTATGGGGCTGTTGTGGCAGTTGTGGTGAATAATTCACTCACAGGAATTCGGCTCCCTTTGCTGCTCCCATGCATTGCACACACCCCTTTGACAACACACAGTCAAGGAAGCAAGGAATGTTTCACCATACAAATTTTCGGATAAACTGATGCAACGGACACACAACCAGCCCTCTTTCCTACTGCCTTGTAACACACTTGCTTTTTCATATTTTGTTTCAGCTTCAATACTTATGAAATGTCACTTGATTGCTCAGGGAATGGGCTTGACCCAAGTAATGGAAGAGAGAGAGATGTTCTTGGCACAGATCAGCAGCTCCTGTGCTCGGCCCTGATTAGTTTAACACCAGGAACCACTATAGAGAGGGCAGTGTAATCTTTATGGCCATCACTTACTCACTGAGAAAGCTCACATCTTCCAGCTAATGGCAGCTGGGCCAGTGATTCCTTTGATAGATGGTGATATCCACTTCAAGGAAGAGATTAAACAGTCCTTCGCCCCTCTTTGAGAGATCCAGTCCCTACTAGCAGTGGGTAACCCTTTCCAAAGAGCCTAGAGCCTATTTTCCAGAAGGATTTAGTCACAGACTTTCACATAAGCTTATTCATCCTGGCCTTTGGGTTGTGGTTACACATATATTTCTCCAGGATGCGGAGTCAGAGTCAGCAGGTGATGTCCTCTCTGGCTCTCCCCTGCCTGCTCCTGTGCTCCTGCCACCCCTCCGTGCCCATGCAGAACAAAGAAGGCAGTGTAGGGACTGCCACGAACAGCCCTCCGTGGTGGCAGCATGACTTGATGGAGCCAAAAGTGCCAGGGAGGAAAATGCTTGTGGAACCGCAGCTTCAAGCACTCCTCAGCAGGGTAAATTAATGTCCATGGGGCTCCATCCTACCACAGCGAGACTGCTACCAACTCCTGGAGACAGCCGAGGTAGATTCTCATGTCACTCTGACAGGTATCAAGGTGCTTCAGATGCTTCTGATACATCTCACACTGTAGCTGCTGGTTTGGGTTTGCCTCACCCAAAGGCAGAAACAGCGCTGTTCATGCTTGAAGAGGCAAAGTCCCATCAATTATTATATTTCAGTGAAGCAAACAAGCATGAAAGCACCTGGAGATGGACAGCCCTGGGCTAACAAGTCCTGATCCCTGCAGGTCTACCGCTTTGCCTACTGCAAACACACTATCTGACAACCGTAAATCACCAGCTCATTATGTAATGGCCATGCCGTTTCATGGACAAAGATGCATTTCACAGCGAGTATGGTTTTAATAAACAGGCCGTCTTTCAGTGGCTAGACTGGAATAAGCCAGTGATCTCAGTCCAGTTCCTGTTGGAAAGGTAGTCACAGCACAAAAAACTCGGGCACAGATGGGTGGATTGTTCATGAGCTGCAGTAGAAGCTGAAGAACTTTCTGGCCTGGGCAGGTTAGGGCAGCAGTGCCATTGCCTGGGGTGAGCCAGGGGTGCCTGGCCTACAGCTGGGCCAGGGGATTGGATCCCTTGGGTGCCTCACTGGAATTCTCATGCCAAGTATGTGCACAGCTAACTCGGGACCTCTAATTAATTCCCCTCAGTGTTACCATGCAGTGAACAGAGGAGGCTGACTGAGTTATGACCCAGCCTCACATGTGCAAAGCATGCACTTCTGAAATGCAACGGGAAATACTCATTATTCTTGGATAGAGTTCCCTTTGAGCCCAGCAGTTACAGCAGCTGTCGTCATTTACTGCATTAGCAAGCACTATTTCTGTGAATTTATATCATCATGTCCAGGAGTTCTGTGCCAGCAATATGCTTAACCCACTGCTGCAAAATAATCCCATCTATATTGGCCACATATTTGAGATATTATGATTAGACTTTTTTAGTGGGTGTTAGGAATTATTTTTATAAATGTAGCATGTGTGTATGCACAAGGGGTTTTACAATCAACCCTAAAAAAGGAAAGAAATATATTTTCATTCTTTAACTTACATTTTGACATGGTTCTCCCCTATCAAGCTAATAGAGCTATACCAGTCCAGTAAAATATTTATGAAATAACCAAATACAAAGAAATAAAGTAATTTAATGAATTTTTCTGAATTACGGTTTTTACGTATTTCCTACAGACTATCAAAATCTGTCATTTCAACAGAAGAGGTGTCGATACCTGAGGATAGCTGATATCAGTCAGAACACTGACAGTGTTTTAAGAAACAGAGCTATTAGCAAGCACCCTGCACTTCCAAGCCGTGCAAGAGACTGGTCTTTCCTATAACATCATCTTCAACGCATATTAAAATATATATTGAGGAAACCTCAGATTGAAACATCTTCAAAGTTTAGTTGTTATAATGATACTGAAAGGTTGATTTACCCCCGCCCACACTTGAATCTGGAGAGAAAATGTATATTCCAGCAGAAACACATCTGCAGATTATTCTACAGAGAAACCTGGAAAACTAATTCTAAAATTATATTTTATGGAGTAGCATGAATCTTAATAGTAATAATCATCACAAAATAGTAGAATCTGGTGCAGTTAAAATAGGTATGTGGGACTGCTGCTTGAATGGGGAAGTACAGATTTGGAAACAGTGTGTTTCTAAATCTTTTTGATATGTTTTGCTGATATACAGTTTGGGTACAGGATATATTAGGCCTTCCCTTGTGGGTCTCATCCACTTAGGTTATAAATCTGCCACATAGACCAGCTCCAGAGTTTGTCCCTTAAGTCAAATTGTAGAAGCCGGGGTGCACTGCTAGAATCTGAGCTGTCAGCCAAAACAGCAACCCTCAAAAACCCCCATGTCATGACAGTATTGTGACATTTCTTACAAAACTGTTGTCACATTTGCAGAAGACACGGCAGATTGCATTTGACCATCATTAACAGGTGGACTCGGCGATCTCAGAGATCTTTTCCAACCTTAATGATCCTCTGATTATAAGATATTTTGCCAGAGAGGGTCTGAAAACTTAAACATCCTGTGCCACTGAAATCCAAAGGCATCTGGGACAAGGATACTACAGCTCCACACTCCAAAGTTTGAACCTGAAGATATACCCAGGTGCTTTACCCAGAACACACTGTAGCTTGTCTCTCCCTCTTCCTTCCCCCCTTCCTACCTTCTTAATGAGACAATTATTAGTCAAATGAAAAGGAAGACCCAGCTGAGCCCAAAGTGCAACCACATCTGCTCAGATTTCCCTGTGCCCCAGCACTGATTCAACACAAATACACTTTCCCAAAGGGCTGCCAGAGTCTTACCCTAGCGAGCAAAACTCAGGAACTGTGGGAATTCCTATTTCTGATCAAACTGCATTTTCCTTTTCCAGACCTGTGTAGCTTAACCTGGATAAAGATGGGAATGTTCTCCAGCAAGCCAGAACTCATGGTCTACTCAGATCCGCAGACTTGAGTTGGCTTGTTGGTCCTACTGTGCCCAGGTCTGGCACACCAGTGAGACTGAATTTTCACACTAGAATAACTAGACAAACTTTTCCATACATCAGCATGCCGGGGAAATGGGGGCACTTCTTGAAACAGCTGCTCCCTGAGAGTGGAGGAAATGAGGAATGGGGAAACCAAGCTAATTACAGCTACCTTGCACTACTGAGCTGGTGCGTGGGCTGTAGCGTCGTCTGTTAGAGCTTTGCTCTAGAAGAATTGCAGAAACAAATAATGGTTTGGGTTGAAAGGGACCTTAAAGATCATCTAATTCAAACCCTCCCACCATGGGCAGGGACACCTTCTACTATTTCAGGTTGCTCCAAGCCCTGCCCAGCGTGGCTTTGGACACTTCCAGGAATGGAGCAGCCACAGCTTCTCTATGCACCCTGTGCCAGGCCCTCCCCACCCTCCCAGGGAAGGATTTTTTTCCCAAAATCTAATGCTGTGGCCACTCTCTCAGCAGCAGGATGTAAAGGATGTAACACTGCATGGAGGTCGGGGCAAGTGAAGTAAAACGGGGGGGCCTGACTCTGCCAAGACACGCTGTACTTACACTGACTTCTTTACAGGACACTTGGCTCTCTACCAGACTGGATCTGCCACCCAGAGCAAGTCATTGTAATAAATTCTAGACACCGATACAACCGTCTGATCCTGGGACGTGGAATTCGGGAAAGTTGTGGGTGCTGAGATTAGACTTTCAGATAAACAAATCCTAAGGGATGCTGTGCCCAGAGCTTAACATTTTAAGTGAGCTGCAGCATTGAGTCTTTTGGAAAGAATATTAATTCATTCATGTGAGCTACAGCATTGAGTCTTTTGGAAAAGGGTCTTAATTAATTCTTATTTGGAATGGCAAGAGCCTCTGTCTACAAAGTGCCTTGATGTTTTTACATTATCTGCTATTAAAATCAAAGCAGTGTGTTGCATCACACTTCAGTGTTACCTGCAAGGAATAACCTGTCACTAATGCCAAAAGATAGCAATCACTAAATGAATGAATTGGGGTTAGAGATACTCTCCAGTCCCTTCATTATTTAGGTACGAAAAGGTGTTTTGAAAATAGAGCATGGTTTGAGGAAAGAATCTTGGCAATAACTGATTTTCAGTGCAAACCATGAGATCTGCTTCAGCACTCTCCGGCTGCCTTGGAACTGAATATGCTTTACTGCATATTCCCCTTCTTGGAGTTATTGCTGCTCATTTAAAGGCATCCATGTGCCTTTTCCCTCCCCTGCATTTGTAAGCAGAGGAGGCATAAAGTGTTTTCAACCCAGCCCTAAAATATTTTGGCTCTTTATCTAAAAGCACCATGAATTTGATGTAAAAGCCACCCAGACCTTCAGCACCATGAATGTACCCGCCATCCATACGTTCTATCCCAAATTGAAAGTTATGCATGTTCTTGCTAACCTAGTTTTGTGTGTGCATGTGCTTTTTTTTTTTTTTAACAATAGGCCTAAATCCATATTAATGATCCAAAAAGTGACCAGGCCTCAGCACCTTTTGTCCTCTATACATTAACTATCCAATAATCAACAGTAGCTGTCCTGTACTCTGGTGTCTTTAGCCTAATTCAGAGGGACAGATATTTATCATCACCCTTGAATTGGGTGACCCATTCTGACAGGTCGACATCCTTATTTATGTAACAATGTCATAGACAGTAACTGCTAATGAGTGGAGTGACACAGAGGTCTGTTAGATGGAAAGGCAGAGGAAAGCCGAAAAGGGCATGAGGGGTTAATGGGACTTTTCTGTTCCAGCCTCCTGGGATGTGTAATTATGTTCTAATAAGAAATGAATGTATTGATTAGATTAGTGTGCAATTGTGTTCATGTGCACACGTATAGTGCCGCATGCATATAGACAGTCATTGTGTGTGCCTCCAGTCCCCTCCGTGTGCGCTTGAACCCAAAGCATCTTTGTGCTGGTGCCAAAAACAAGCAGTGCGCTCCCACAGCCCTCTTCTCGTCCTCGCTGTGGCAAGCTCCATGCGAATTCAACTGGAGTTTATCTCAGTAAAGGCTGCATTTAACTCCAGTAAACACCAAATAAGGGCCTCAGGATTAGGCCCTCCCAAACAAATGACTTCCTATTTGCATTGTTTGGAATAAACACCCACCATCACTTCAGAGAGCAGTAAAAGCAGCCAATGCTTTGTAAACAGTGTCATCTGCTTGGGAGACCTTCCACCAGCCAAAGGAGGCCATGCTCAGCCCTGATGGACAGCCACTTCCAGCAGCCTGCTTACAGTAGGGAGGAATTTGGCCCGGCATTCTTTCTCATCAAGTAAAATATGTTCCCTGACAGGTCAAGGAAAGCAACCTTCACACGCTCACAAAGGGCTGATTCTCCGCCGCATCTCCCCCGACGTGTGTGCGATCTGAGCTCGAGGATGAATTCCCGCGATGGGAAAGACACAACAATAGCGGAGAGCGAGGCGGGGGCAAGGAGAGCACGTCTGAAAACGAGAGCTGCCCCCGGCGCAGGAGCCCGGAGAGCGCGGATGATGGCGGTGCCCTCCCCACAGCCCCTCGCTGACGCTAATACGGGCAGGCAGCAGAACTGTGCCTTTTGGTACCTTGCACTGTACAAATTCCAGCCACAAGCAGAGCCTTACGTGTCCTGGGGACTTGGATGCGATGTCTGAGTTGGGAAGGAACAAACAGGGCCAGAAGAATAGGCTTTTTGGGTCACAACCTCAGCCCCCCGTCCCGGGGATAACGAGGGCTGTGGCATCAGTGCGCACAGGCCTGTGACAAATTAGTACCTCCAGTTGCACGCTGAAGGAGAAATAAATTACTTTCTAGTGACTCCCTCTGGAAAGAAGCAGCATTATTAGGCTCTAATGGGATTTCCTTCTATCCCAGTCTTGACTAGGACCTTTGTGAGGCAAAGGGGAGGGAGGGAGAATGGAAAACTGAAGGGTTCTCAAGTCTGAGGAGGGCCCACTTTACCCAACCATAACTTTTATGAATCGTGGCTAGGGTTCCAGATGCTGCCACTCAGGAAAGGCTGGAGTACAAAGATGTGAAAAAGGACTTACTAGGCAAGGTTTCAAAACATTTCAGAAATGTTTAAACAATGTAATGTAAGAATACACTGTAAGGATCAGTGTCACCAAAGAAGAATCTCTTGGAAATGGATCCTCATTAATCAATTTTTTTCCCTGAAGAATGAAAGACAGAGGGTATTAAAACAGGGCGCTTGCAACGTGAGGGTCAATGGACCCCTAAAGTTTGACCTTTATCTGAGGGATAATGATTAAACACATTTCTATCTCATTGCCATACTAACTGCAAATTTTTCCACCTGAGCAGCACTGAGAAGGTTTGTGGTTTTTTAAGTGTTTTGGGGCATAAAATAATTCAGGCAACATATTTATAAAAGACAATGTATTTCTATTCCCTACAAGAGAGACTTAAAATCCAAGCTGGATCTAACTGTGAAGGTCCACCTTCTAAAAATTTGCCTCAAGGGTCAAAAGAGGGAGCAGAAAAGCCTGGAACTGGAGATGGCTGTAGGAGTGATATCACTGACTTCATGAGGGCTGACATCACATGCGAACTGAAAGAATTCTTCCACTGGAGAAGGAACAACCTAGCAAAATGATGGTATTTTTTTCCAAATTAAGTATGATGCTCAAGCAAGTTTGGTACCCAGGCTGAGTAACAGAAATGCCCTCCGAAGGAAGAGGAATCGCATAGCTCAAAACTGGGGCCAAACAGTGGATGCAGGGGAGTTAGTTTTTCAGCAACTGCTGACCCTTTGACTCCTAATAGTTGAGGGTTGGTTCACATTTGAACATTCACACAAAACTGATTTCCCCATTTTATTGATGGGAACTTTACAATGCAATGAATCATCTTCAGCTGGCTGATTTATTTCACAGGGCAACTTGAGGCAGCAAACTTGGAGCAAGGTAGCCCAAACTGAGATGAAACATCCTTCCCTGTCCCATTTATTAGTGTCAGCATCAGCATAAGCTTTTCTCCTTAATGGACTGATCTTTCATTCAGGCCATAGAGGATCCTGAGAAAGTTTTCCTCATTTCTTTATATGTTGCCAAACTTCTAAGTGGGCTCCTAAAAACTTATTGAAAGAGCATTACTCAGTCTGACACATTCCATTTATTTCAATATGGTGACAAAGAGGGAAGATCTAGTTAAAAATATTGCAATAGCCTTATGGGATACTTATGGGTTTTTTTTAAAAATGTAATACATCACAATAGAATACTTTGTTTTTGTAGAAGGGCATTCTGTATTCGCCAAAAAAGCTGCTGACTTAATCATTAGTTATGATGAGAAGAGATTTAGTGCTCTCTTTCTTTACACTGTCACTGAGAACAATGTCTATGAAAAAGCCTATGCTTCCCATTATAAATCACTATAAGCTCCATGAAAATTTCTCCTCTACCCTGGGGTTTAAGGGAGCAGATACTTGGTGATGCAGCCTCCCAATAGCAGCACTTTATGCCGAGCTTTAAAAGTTTATGGAATGCTATGGTTCACCCTAAGTCCAGGCGCTACCAGTGCATGCAGTTCCCATTGTTCAGCAATTTATGAATGGCTACTCTTTGACAAAAAATGAAATACCTCTTCCTTTGCAGCCTGTATATATTTTTAAAATGCTTTAAAGCTGTAGCATGTTACTACTTTTAGAATTACAAATATACATTACTTTTTATTGTCAGACTGCCTTTGAGAAATGCAATGCAGCCACTGCTCCTTCACCCTCTAATGTTCAAGAGAAACCATTTCAGATCTTATTTAGGGTAAGCAACAATTCAGAAATAAAGCAAATAAAAAAAGAAAGGGTTCACAGGTGCTTCATTCACTGAATGAAGGACACTTCATCACATCATCTCAAAAGGACAATTCAACCTTAATGGTTTTGTGGGGGCAGTTCTGAGGTGCATAAGCATGTCTCAAAATAATTTGTATAAGAAGTACAGATTTACAATTAAACATGTAGGTTTGAAAGTCTTTAACCTTCTTCCTTCCCTCCTCCCCCATATCATAATCACATACACTGACTGGACTTTATTGTATAACTTTGTACAGAAAGGAAAAAAAAAGAAAAAAAAAAAAAAGTGAGTGTTTCACACATCTGTCAGCACTTTTTTTTGTTTGTTGGCCCAAGCTGACAGCTTTTTTTGTGTTTCCTAGTTTATCAGAAGCCTATCACAATGTTTTGAAGAAAACAAGCCAAGATATTTTCCCTGGATTTTAGTGTCCTCTAATATTTAAATTCATTCTTCTGAGTTTGTTTCCTATTTACTGCCTCCCCCATTTCTTGAGGATAATATTCCAAGAAGCAGAGTTGCTTGTTTCATCACAAGCTGTCTCAAGTTTGTCCTTTACTGGGTTTAAGTCTGAGAGCCCTGTTCAAAATTCTTATCACTGGGTTCAGCTTGAAAGGGAGGACTTTGATTCAAAGTTCTCAGCCACCCACACTGGACCTGAAAGGCCACTAGAAATAGCCCTTGTCTGCTTTGTTTCTCAGGAACCAGAATAGACACATTCCCTCTGGTCCGCCCTGAGATATGGATTTGGCTCAATAAGCACATGTCAGCTGCAGAAGCAGCTGGCTGCAGAGCAGTTTTCATGGAAACGGGGAGCCTGTGTCCTTTGAAAAGATAAAAAATTATTTCATCCATTTGTTGTTATAATTTTAAATTTATTCTCGATGAGGTTTGAGGTGGCTAGGAATGATAGCCTAAAATCAAATTCTTACTGGTCTTTGATTTCAGTTTGATGATTGGCATTATTGCTGTGAATAAAATCAACTATAAATCTGTAGTGGAACATGTCACCTATGTATGCTGGATGTCTGCAAGAGCTTTGTGCTAGAAAGCATCGAGATAAAAGCACATGTTTTATAGGCCCTTGGCTATAATCACAGCTCCCAAAGCCACACGCTGACATCGGGACTTAAATTTTGACATAAAAGCAAGACATGCCTTAGCCCTCTCAGGTAAATAATGCCTGAAGATGTCACCCACCTTAATTGTTTTGTGGATGTCTGAGTTTCCAAGCTGAGCCAATCCTGTTAATGGGCTGGCAACAGAAGCAGCCTGGTGATTCCCAGTGTCAGCATTCCCTGGAGGAGTCCCATAGGAGCCACAGAATGGCCTCCCTCTCCCTGCCTGGGGCTTTGAGACAGACCCCACCCTGCCCTGCCAGAAGAGAAAGAGTGGCTGGTGGGAACACAGTGTTTTCCAAAGAGAATCCTACACAGAAGGCAGCTCTTGTGTGGGTAACTTCACCAACGCAGAGGTGCTGCCCAAATGCACCATGGATTGCCAAAGCCTCAGACGATCTCAACCCATCTGGAGTCTGAAGAGCGTGGACAAAATCAAAACTCCTTAAACTTCTTGACAGTACCGAATCCTCCACTAATGACAGCAATTAGCACCTGCCATCTCCGTCCTCTCCAATCCTACAAACAAGTCACCCGGCCATTAATCTACTTTGCAGACCTGTGTTCCCAGTTCCACCCGTGAAATTTTCGTTTCTAACATCCCAATGAGATTGAAAAACCTGTGGCAAAATGAAAGCTGAAATTGCAAGTACTAAAACCCACGAAAATGCAACAATTGTTGCAGTCGCCTCCGTAACTGATCTATCTGGAATTGCCTGTTTCCTGTGATGGATTCTGCTACCCATCCTTACACCAATTCAGTCCTCTCCAAAAACACCCTAGTGATTTAGCTTTGAATCCCACAGCTTCTCAAGACAAGACAAGGCCAGCCTATTCCCACTTCCACTCTGTTCCTCTCCAGGGGTCTACCCAAACTGACCACCCTGGCTTTGCTAATGTCTCCTGGGGGAGGCAGAGCCCAGTGAACAGATGGCTCTCTCAAAGGATCCTTGTCCTTCCTGCAGGTTTTCTAACTCCAAACGAGAGAGGAAAAAAGCAGAGCGAATGTGACCCTGGCAATTGGGATCCTTTGCTCGTACAAGCAGGGCTATTAAAGTTGAACAAGAACATACATCATAATAATTAAAGTGGGCATGAGTTGGCTTTGAATTGCAGGAACTCTGGGTGACCACATTTCACTTTCCCTGTCATTGACTGAGATAGAATTTCCTCCTTCTCATCAAATGGCAACTCTTTTATTTATGGATTACATCTATGCCTTGGACGGAGGTAGAGTTACTGATCTAGTTTTCCTGAAAAAAAACATGCTGTATTTTCTTTCAGCTCACAGATGACTGCAGCTGATCACATCTGTTTTCCAGCAGACATCAGTGCATCCAATTAGAAAGATCACAGAATATTTTAGAGGTCTTGGGATTATTTGGTCAGCCAAAAGATTTGGGCTTTGAAAAAGAACAAGAAGGCAAATCTGGTATGTGCTAGTTTTCATGACAACCATGGTAAAGTACTCTCTTAAAACTAGTTACAAAGATGTAATCCCTAGCATTAAACACATATATGTGTAAAAACCAAGAGTTTGGGATTTTTTATTATTATGTTGAAAATTGTGATGACTAAATGAGTTGCAGTCCTGGCTGGACTGACAGGAAAGGTTGGGGTGTTCATGGTCACAAGATATTTCAAATACCAAAAATAATCAAACTCTTCCTTGAACAGATGCATGAAGCTGTCAGCAAAAACCATTCACTGCTTAAAAGGATGGAAATGTTATGAAAATGTAGCTACCAGTTTTGGAAAGCTGTTTTAATTTTCACCTTCAGCTCTGATATGACAAATGCAATGCACAGAAGAATCTTCAAACTAAAAATTGGGTTCTTCTGATCTCTGCATTTTCAAAATAAAAATCTATTTTAATGCTTTCATTTTAGAATGTTCATGACAGCAAGGGAATCAAAATTCATGGAGAAATATTGATTTCAAAGGAGTTATCAGTTCTTAGTTGCAAAGTCTGAAAACATCTTTGAAATATCTCTTGCAATTGATTTCTTGATCTTCCACTAAGGATGTCCTCCTGAAAATAAATTCCCAGAATCTCACAGCTGAAACCATGGAGGCTCCAACACAGACCTACATTGACAGTTGAGTAGATTTAGCAGTCATTGAGTTTTTGTGGGTTTGGGGAAAAAAATAAAAGCAAGAGAAAACAATTGGGAATTAAGGACAAAAAAAAAAAGCTGAGCACAGAGCCCAGAAGGAAAAAAAAAATGCCTTGAGAGAAGCTAATTGGATGGGCTTTTGAGCAAAGTGCAACCTGTGTTAAGGCCTTTGGACTACAAGCCTGGATATTCTCCCTTGATGCTTGATGCCTGCTTGATGCCTTCAACCAAACAGAACTTGGCATGCCTAAGCAAAACAAGCAGGGATCTATGAGAAACTGCATTTTCTTCATTGAAAAAAAAGGCAATTCTACGGCAAATCAGTCAATTTTAAAAGGAAACAGTCAACCTTCAAATTTATTGAGAGCCTTCCAGCTAAGCCTTGAGCACTGAGGAATTCTTCCTTCCCAGTGTCACAGCAGGAACATCCAACATTACAGATTCCACCCAAACGTCATGGAGCATCCCTCTTGCAGGAGCTGAATCCCCTCTTTGGGACTGCCACTCCAAAACCCTACCAAAACCCCACCCTACACCTGCCTGGGGCTGTGCTGCAGCTTTCCTTCCACAGCCCTTCCTTCACCTTCCACTGCGGATGTTGGGACAGGGCTGGTAAAACCCTCAGGACAAAAGGAGTTCTGCAGGACCTCATTATATGTAAAATATAAATAGGGATATTGTAGCCTTGCATGCAGTCTATTTTACTTGGGCAAGTGTGTTTTTTGTTAGGCACATAAAACACAGAGTGGGTTTTAATGGCTGATCAGATCCCATTAAAGCAAATTGCATGTTTAAATACAAAGGATGAAAGGATCTCCATTATTCTACAAATTTCTAGCAGCGCTGCACCTTAAAAGGAATTTTATAGCAAATTTGTAGCTTTGCAACCAGCTCATGAACCAGGGGGCATAAAAAGGACATGTGTTCCAAGAGCAAATGCATTCCATATTTCAGAAATAATAAGTTCTTGCTTGAACCCAGATCTCATCGGTGCAGAGAAAGGATTTTGCACCCATGGGAGGAAGGACTTTTCTGTCTCCAGCCAAACAGTCGCAATCCACACAAACATTCAAGAATAAAGATCCACATTAGGGGAAACACTGCCCCAGTAGGTCCTCCTATGAAAGAAGTGAAAAGGTTGAAATGCTGTAACAGCAATAAGGTTTGTGCAAGTGAATCTTCACATATTCAGGAAGAAAAGTTCATGTGGTGTTAGAATTAATGAAGGTTGTAGGTTTAGAAGGTGCAAGACACACAAACATCTCAGAGCCTTCAACCACAGTAATATTTGAGCCTCTGCACTCTATATGGGTATTTATAAGAAATTACACAGGTAAACAGCTGGAGCCCTAAGCAGATCACTAGGACCAGGGCAGTGAATGTGGGAATACATGATGATTTGCTGGTTTTGAGATGGTAAATGAAATCCTAGGCTTTTTAAGTGAATAATAAAAATTCCTGCTCCTTTACTTACGTTTCATTACTTATAGTCATGGTTCCTTATTTCTGCCCATAGCTTTCTTTCATGTAAACAGGTTTCCTTCATGCACTGGAAGTTCCAGGTCCCCAAAAAGGAGATTCACAGTGCAAATTAGGAGAAAGAAAATTAAAAAGAATGAAAAGAAATCAGAAATGGGGCTGGGGGGGAGAGAAAAAGCTAATTTTAAAGGTGCAAAATTTTGGTCTTCCATGAGAAAAGTCATGGTGGTTTGAAGTTGGTGAAAGCTTTCGATGCCTTGATCAATGCCTAAGCCACAAACAATGAGCCACAGAACATCTGCTTTATCTGTTTAGGGAAACCCTATTGTGCCGGAAATGTAGAGCTATTTGGTTTTTTTGGTTTTTTTTTTTCTTGGTGGCAGGGCACTGGCCTGGCATTGCGAAGAGTGAAAGGAAATAGCACCAAGGTTCATTTTTCCTCACCCCCAAGAAGCAACCCATAAAGCTTTACATTCATCTATAGATGATACATTTTGAATGTCACAGAAAAAAGAAATCATTGAAGACATAAGATCCAAAATACATCATGATTCCAAATAACTTGAATAAAATAAGCAAAAGATTTGACCACTAACTTTATATGAAGTAAAGATGAATACTATGCTATTAGCCAAAAAATAGAGAAAATGCTCTTGTTGGTTCTTTCCCACTTTCACTGCAGTGAAAACTGCATCCAAGTTGCAGGAAATTTCTATTTGCAAGCTAGAGAGATTTCCTGGGTTCCAAACCAGAGTATGTCTTTAAGACAAATTCATGCCTCCAAAAATGCCATCACAAGTGACAACCGACATTATTCCTTTATTTTCTATACACAGGATGTATAGATAAAGCCTGGGTTGACTTTTTTATATGTTCAAATGCTTCTGTTGTGGAAAACTCCAGGTTTTCAGTGGTGTAGAATCTTATTGTGAGAGGAGAGCTGTCTCACATTTGGAAGTCAGGAGGCTGCTGCTTTTTCTATTCCTTCCTGCCATCTGCAAGATCTCATATCGGGTAAAAACGGGAAATTACTTGAGCAAGTTTTCAGCTTTCCTCAGCTTTCTTTAAATAACGTCCTCAGCCTTCTGCCTCATGATTTACATAATAAGGAGACTGTGTTGTGTTATTACATCAGTTTCATTTCTTCAGGGAAAAGGGCTCCAGATGTATTTGACTAAGTCATTAGTGCAAACATCCCATATTTGTAACAGCGTTCCCTCGATCGACTGTAAAGACACACTGTTGATTTTGGCTGCAGCCTGAGGAGTGGACAGACACTGCCACTTGATCTAAGCAGCTGCCTCCTCATGACTCCCTCCAAGTTCATTGTCATGGAGAGGAGGACAAACCCCTAATGGACCCACAACATGAGCGCTGATTCATGGAACCTGGCGGGTGACACGTCTGAGAAAAATCGCCATTGCACAGTTGTTCAAGGAGTAGAGGGGAAAAAAAAAGATCCAGCCTTCCTTAGAGCAACTGCTTCCTTTTGTCAGAGTGTTTTTCTTCAGTCATGTGGGAATGAAATTATAAAGAAGTACAGAGTGGGATTCTGACACCTCAGCTCTGTTGGGACACTGCTGCCGGTGGGTTTGTTGGAAGCTCTGGTGAGTAAGGTACTACTCAGGGTGAGGAAAAGTTACAAAAGCCCTTCCTATCTGATTCAAATCCATCAGTGAAGTGCAAAAATGAACAATAGATGACCCAGCATAATTCTAGAAGTAAAAATGGTAATCTTCCTCCATTATTTGCTGCTTGATTCAACTCACACAAAAAACTTGACTACACCAAATTATTACTCACTACCACATCCAGCAGGAGGAAGCTTTTTTAATTGCACAAAAAGCCCCATTGTTGATCTACTTTTGCACCCTCACATTGACAATTAGAAATGGGAAAAAAGCTAATTAAAAGATAGGTAGCTTTAAATTGCTCGCAAATTGTTCCAAATGGCACAATAATGCACATGACAAAAATGTGCAAACAAGTTCTCTGAAATACTGTTGTAAAGCAGAAGAGGACACATGGCTAAGTAGATGAGCACCTTCTAAAAGGAAATAACATAAATAACTTATTTCTGAATAGAAGTCTTGAGAATAGGTCAGTAATTCTGGTAGACGCTGACACGTTTTTATCGCATTTCTGCCACAGCCTCTATTTGCTCCCTGGATGCAACCGTAAGACTGAGATTTTTCTGTAAATGGTTGGAATTACAAATTGAATAAGGACTGTCACATCCCCATACAATAAACACCATATATTTCATTTAGAAACTCAGTATGATACAAAGATGTGTGAGAATTACAATGTACAAGTAAAGCAATGGACAAGCAATGCATATACTAATATTTGACACATGCTCTCCTACAGGATTAGATCCCCATTAAAAGGCAAAAAAATTGCACTTATTTCTGTCTCCTGGCTTTGTCATAACTGTTCAGATCCCTGCTGCTGTGCAGGAGATGTGGTATTTGCACTTAATTGCACCATTTGAAAGCCTCAGAAGAGGGTATTCTAATGATTAAATCAATGTAAACCAGGTTTCAGAGCCAAAACAATCAAAAGCCTGACCAAGGCAAATGTTCTCAATAAAGTGAGCTTGCCAAACACAAGTGCTAATTAACACCTGATTCTAATTTGGTGATTGTGAAAATGTGGCGATGGAGCCCCATGATTTTGCAAGTGGAAATAACATTGCTTTTCCCCATTGGTAGATTGCATCTCATGGCCAGAATTCCTCCTTTTGATCTGTTCTGGGTACAATCCATCAGCATGGAGGCATCTACACTCAGGTTGTACAATACTTCCCTGTCTGACAATATTTACCATTCCTTGGTGTTTCCCCAGCTATAATAGCTCTGAATGAAATATTATCTTCCTTGATGTCAGATTTCACTGAAAATGTTCAAAACAAGAAAGTTTAAAATATCACACTGACTACAAATGGCAAAAAGAAGCAGTCACGTTCTTTCATATTTCCTGCTATAAGGGATTCAGATTTTTGAGGGAGGAGGAATTCTCTTTCAGGCAATTTTCACACAGGGAACAGAGAGCTCAGGACCTCCTAAGTACTGTGGGAAGTCTTTCATTCAGCAAGACACTTGTAACAAAAGCAGATGTAGCAGCATGTGACTAATTCCTGAAGTCACTGGGCATTTGATCAGTCACCTGAATAACTCAGGGCTTCGCCTTGTGTTCTTTACCCTCTTCATAGTGAGAACGCACAACAGACCAATCAGAACCTGGCATTAGATGGTATCTTTGTTGACACTCCAAATGGGCAGGGCTGGCTTTGCAAACGGAAGAGGACTAGAAGGACAATTTTCCCTCCTGAATTAAGCAATGAGTCTTCCCAGTACACACAGTGAGTCTCTTCCGTGGACAATTGCAACACTTCAGACCTTGGGACCATTAATGCAGTGTCATCTCCCAAAATATATTTATTTCTTAAGTGCACATTCAGTGACACTCATTTCTTTGCACGATGGCAGCATCACTACACCCTGACACTGCACAAAATAAAGTTGCCACTGCCTTAGACCTAAAAGTTGTGGCACTTCTCACTTGTGACATGCTTAAAACAATGTGCAATTGAACTTCATGAGCGACATACACAAGTAATTACCAGGGCATACAATATATGAGGCATCTTCAAAAACAAAGTGACACAAATTTAACTTCTAGCTGACTGTCGAGGAATCCAGTTATAAAATCAACACCTCATGTATTTGATCTAAACAACAGCTACATTATACCATCTACTGATCTTTTTAATGGTTTACTCAATCCGTCATTAAAAAAAAAAAAGAAAAAAAAGCCAAATTTATAAGTGCAGAGTCTACAGAAATATTTGAAAATACTCGTAAGTATTTTATTACCTCTGCAGTGCAAATGTATTTGTGTGTTTAAAGCAACTGCAGTTTGTTCTTAATAAGGGTGAATTTGCACTATAAATGGCATCCCCTCTTTGGAAACAATACTTCCTTTATCTACTTGTGTTCAAAAGCTCCTACCAGGAAAACCTAACTTATCTGTTTCATCTTAAAACTGGAGCTGCCTGTCAAGCTTTGACAATCTTCAGATTCTTTTGGAAATAGGAAGCAACCCATTGTGTTCAAATTTGCTCTTAGTGACAGCTGATCCCACAGGAGCATCTAGTTAGAAAATAATTGATAGCACTTGAAACAGAAAGGACTGCAAATCAGGTATGACAAGCTTGCATTCAATGGCAGCTCTAAAACTAATTGTCCGGTTAAGAAATCAGCTTCAAAAGGGAGGGGAAAAAAAAAAAACTTTAGGGGAAGGAAATGAGAAGTTTGTTTACTGCGCATACACTTTCATTCTGACAATATTTTCCTCTTTAAAAGGCAGGTCTGGAATAAGCAGTACATTAAAGGGATGGGCCCAGAGCAAAGCCTCTAAACAGAATACTCCAAACTTTATGACTCAAGCCCATCTGTAGTTTGTTATAAACAAGTCATAAGGCATAAATGAAAAAATCTGGATGCGGAAGGACAGAGGCTCGATCCTGCTACTATTGAAGTGAACAGAAAACCTCTTGCTGACTACAGAGCACTTTGGATCAGGCATTAAAATTCCAGAGTAATACTGGCACAGCTTCAATCGTGTGAGTGTGTGTGCGTGTGCGCGCGCTTGTGCATTAATATACACACAAACCCAATATTACAGATTTTTAACCCTGACTCTTATGTCAGACTGTAACACCGGATGTCAAAAATGAAGATAACATGTGAGGAAGTTTATTTTGATGAGGAAATCCCTAAATGTTGTTGAAAATATGCTTGGAATGGTTAATTAGTATGTAGGGGCTTTGGAGGAAATGATATCTTGCAGCTTGACCATCATCTTTTTGCCAGGTTTCCCTTCAATTTATCTCTTATCTGCAGGAAACTGTCTCACAGCTTCTGAATCTGCTGCTGGCTAAAAAGAGAAAAAGGACAATGACTCATTGTTGGGCAACAGGACAAGTTCTATTTGGATCCTCAATTTCCACATTAATGCCAGTTAATGTCCTATCTACTGCACTTCAGCCCATCCAGGGGATACCCAGGGTGGGCTCTGAAACCAACCAAAAGTGAAAGTTCCTCCACCAAAACAACAAGCAATAAATGAAAAGAAGCTATAATACCCAAGGGATGAAAACACTGAGTCAGAAAAAAAATATCTGCTCTATTTTCTATGACTAAGGCATCAAAAAAGGGCTTTATTAATAAATGAAAGTATTGCAAATAGTGGGTAACACACAGGATGCAGCAGCTGATGCCCACCGAAGGTATTGCTGGTCAGACAACATTAAGCACCTTTGCTGCTGTGACTTTTCTATTCCAAGGGGTATTTTCATGCACATTAAGGAGCGCAGGATTCCCTCCCCTGCAGCGTTGGTTGAGGGCTGGCAGCGAAGGGCTGGTTAGACACACGTGGTGAGAGGGGCTGGTGCATCCAGCAGCCACAAACAGGGCTGGGAAGCTCACTGGAGCATCCCGGCCTCCGGCTGGAAGTTCCTATGGAAATTCCGAGCTTAAGGAAGTGCTGGGGGAGGGACGAGATGCATCAGACGATCCCTGTGCCAGCACTAATGAGTACATCAATGAGAGGATTAAGAAGGGATGGGGATGTGTTTCTCCCACTCCCTCTCCTACAGTGATTGCTCCAGTGCTCAGAGGTGTGGCTTCGTTTGGGTAGGAACTGAAAATTCAGCAGCTTCCTCCAAATATTACATAAAAGGAAAGAATTACACAAAAACACGACCTAACCGTGTAAATATTTTTTCCAGTTTCGCAGACCAAATCCCAAGCATGTCATGCGTCTTGTATTTTTTATTCCCCCAGCTCTCTCTCCCCAATGTTGAGCTAACATCTGAAATAAGAGTACACAATCAGTATGTTAATAATCAAGGAGTCTGCTCGCTGCATTATACAGACATCAGAGGAATTTCTTCCACTGTCTGATGAATATTATAAACAGGCCCGTTTGTATTAACAGAGCCTTATGTAGCAAATCCAAAAGTGACAAACCAAACAGTTTCAAGTGGTTGCATTCCATCCCCGAAAGCCCTGAGCATCAAACATCACTGGAGATCTGCATGTGAGGAAAACAAAGAGGCCCACACTCTGCTGGGCTGGAGGCTCCGTGCCGCAGCAGATGAGGATGACGAGGATTTTTGAACTGCCAAAGTGACACTGCAAATGCAATCCGGCACTGCAGCTGAGGGTCAGGGCTGCTGTATTAGTTACCAACAGGGAAGGCATTTGTTCTGGAGAGGGTGACACTTCAGGAAGGGTTTACATCTGAGCCATCATCTCTGCCAGCCTGTGTGTGTCCATCAGCCAGCAGAGCTGCTGCAAAGATTGGAATTCTCAGGGATTCTGCAGGATTGCAGGGAAGCCCCAAGATCTGTGAGCACTGTGGGCCTCCTTTGCTGCCCTGCCAGAGGAAAAGTCCCCTTCCTCTGGGCTGAGGACTAGGTGGCAGTTCTTGGACTTGGAAATGGTAAGGAACATTCCAAGCATGTGGCCAAACTGCTTGAATTATCACCCAGAACTAAATATTTAGGGCAAAATAGGCACAGCTCCTTCCCATTCCTGCATAAGATGTGTTACACTCAAAGCAATGAGGGGTGGGGGGACTAGCAGGAAGGGAAAGAGGAGAAGCACCTGAATGTCGCTTCTTTTTTTTTTTTCTTTTTTCCCTGCTCTTTTCCCTCTGCATATTTGCAGTCTCTTGGGAGACTGGAAATCCTCCTGGAGCACACAGGCCTAAGTGGGAGGGGGACATCCTCCTTCCTGCAAATCAGCATCAGCAGACATGTGCAGAGCTCCAGGCTGCAATCCTGAGGCACAGTGAGTCCTCAACCCTGGTGCATTTTAGAAAAGAGAGGTCTGCAGGTCCCTTCATCTCACATAACTGGGTAGAAAGGAAGGCTCAAACTATTTTGAGCCAGCCACAGTCTTCTCTGTGCCTACCATTGTCACGAGGCTTGTATAACCTTGGGAGTAGGAGGGACTGGAGCAGAAATGCTGGAGTTTTAATCACCCAAGCTGGAGGATGCTTATTTGCTGTTTATTTCCACCAAATCACTTGGGTTTCCAAAGTGGGGCCTGGAAACTGTGAAGGGACAGTCTTTCTCATGAGATTTCCTGTTGGTGCTGCATCCAGTAGCACCGGAAATATCACAAGAATAGCTTTTCTTGCGGTATTTTATTACTTCTGCTTCTGCTCCTGACCGGAATTGGGAAGTACAGGGGTGCATGGAAATGAAATATAGTGGTCAGGGTAGAGTCTGCCAAAAATTTGGAAATGGCAACAGCAAGAAAGGTCATTCACTCAAGTCTCTGGAACTGCTTCCAATCTGCTCTTATTTTATTCAGGCATGTTTATGTGATGTTGCTTTTAAAAGTCATTCACCCAAGGCTGGCATCAGTACCCATTTAAACATGGACTGTCTGTGGTTTAGCTGGGACTTTTGCTGCTAAGTTCCTATAGAGAAGTGGCTTCTGTTTCCTAAAATGTTTAACTGACATAATCCATCATCAGAATAGGTCCAAGCAAAAATAGAAGAGGCCCATCCTGCTACATCTCAGTTGCATTGCCTTTATTTAATATTATGGCAGCATGATTAGCCATATAAGACAATATAAAGTCTGCCCATATACTTTCGTGGTCCAAAGAGAATCTATTTATCTGTATTTACTTCCTGCTCAAAATTGTTTGACAAATGCTTTGGGCAGACAAAATCTGTCTAGCAATTGTTTGTAAATACACGTTGCAAATATTTTTCAGCTCTCTCAGGCCGTGGTTCTTGGTGGCAGTGGTGACTAAACACCGCAAGCAGCTGCTAGCAATTCTCCCCCAGCCACATCCACCCTGCAGGCAGGTCAGGGGCTCGATCCAGATGGGAGGGGAATGGTTCAAGCAGGGGTGGACACCTAGGAGCAGTCAGGGGGAAGGGAAAACCAACAGCAGCAGGCCAGCAAAAGCTGCCCGGCAATTTACACCCTTGGCATTGCAATCAAACTACCTAAGCCACACGGGACTGATTCCATTTCCTGTTTGCTTGATTTAATCTTTACAAGTTACTCCTGTTTCTTCCTGAAGTGAATTCTCCTTCACTGCAAAACTAATTTTGTTCCATTATTAAATAAGTGCTGGCTGCTAATCAACACTTTGCCTTCCTGAACAAGCTCCATTTGCAAATAAACCAAATTAAAAGAACGATGATGAAGAGAAACAATTTAAAAGCCAGAAAAAAGATTCCCTGAGTTCATTTCCCTTATTATCTGTCACCCTAAGAGCACTTTTGTCAGTTTACATCAGAAAAGTGAAGTTTTGCTGCAGAAATGCCAGTCATAAAGAATAATCATGGATACTTTAAATTCCTTTTTTTTTGCAGGAGACTTGAGACACTTGTCTCACTCATGAATAACTGCGCTGAAGTCGAGGGGACTATTCCATCATGATAAAGACAGATTTGGCCCACGGAGGCTGCTTTTCTGCTGGTGTTTTGGGGAGCTAAAGGCACATGCTGTCGGAAGAAAAAAAACCCCTCTAATAGTTGGTTCCATGGCCACTGTAACAAAACGGGACCAAATTCCGCATCGACAACCTGTACAAGCATGACAGAAAGCATTTCTTTTAAAGTTACCAAAATCTGTTTCGTCCCTCACTCCCTCACAGCTGCACAGATATTCTGAAGCACGGTTCACAGTTCAAAGTAATTCTTGTTGTAAAATACCTTGGCTATCATCAAGGACTTCGCTGTACTCTTCAGATGGTGTGGCTCCACTCCCAGCTGTGCTTCCCTGAGTTGCCCAGCACAGACTTCTGTACCAAGGAAGAAGCTGGTTTGGAGGCAGCTTCACGGGTTTCCCCTTTTTCTTCTCATCCTGTACTGAGTTGACACTATTGGGTATATTTGGGTCATATCTAGGGGCTGTGTGTACATTTATTGCACACCTGCACTTTCCACTGTGTTAAAAGCTGGGACACTAAACTATAAATTTATGTTGCATTACATATATATATATATATATATACACTTTGGAAAATCAGGGATAACTGAGACATGAGCTGAAATTTTAAACATCAGCAGATGGAATCTGATGAAGGGCTGATTATGGAAGACTGACACAAACAAGAATTCTCTATTCAGAATCACAGAATGTGCTGGGTTGGGAGGGACACATAGGATAATCAAGAACATTTCAATGTCCTTTTCACACACTCTACATAAAACATTATAGAGATGCCCGTTTAAACCTTCAAGATCGTGCAGCAGCAACTTTCATCCAGGGCATAAGAATGAATCCTCAGCTCGATGGCCTTTGTGCTTCCTTCTTAGTAAAGTAAAACTGTAAGAGTCTGCCAGGAGAATTTGAAAGTCAGTTGGAAATTTGACTGAAAAAGACACGAAATCCCCTCTACCTGGAATTTGCCACAATGGAGTTAAAATCTGAGAATACAGGGCTGGGTTACTAGCATCCAGTTCACAAAAAAAGAAAATACTGGATAGGAAAAGGTGGTACAGATGAATAAGTCATCCCTTTCCATTATATTCCTCAAAAAGCCTGAAAAACAGTCTGGATTCACTTACATATTTCTTTGGCATTCGGGAATGTTTGGGTCTGAGATTTTGTGCTGAAATGTCAGGCACCTATTGTTATGATTTTTGTATCTATGTTTTAATTCTTTTCTAGCACTTCAGCGGAACACAGACTTTTCAATTAGCTCAGTGCTCTCTAGATGACTTTTCAAAGTAGGAACTGCAAATTAGATGGTGAAAAACTAGAAATAGTGTGAGTGTCAGCCCATGATGAGAGTTCTGCAGCCAATTAGAGCTGGTTGAGGTCCTGGCCACTGCAGCTGAAGCATGGGATAAAATTTGGATTTGATTCCTGAGAGCCTCATAAAATTCTTTCCATATCACTTGGTTTTTTTATGTATATGAAGAATCACAACACCCTTATTTCCCAGGATTATTTCAAAGATAAATTAATTAATTGTTTACAAATAATTTGGATTTTAGGCTGGATGGGGAGTGGGGGACAAAATGAAACAAGA
The DNA here is from genome assembly GCA_013397895.1 of Origma solitaria. Classification (NCBI taxonomy): domain Eukaryota; kingdom Metazoa; phylum Chordata; class Aves; order Passeriformes; family Acanthizidae; genus Origma; species Origma solitaria. Next base: position 251,814 of record VZRL01000951.1, read on the forward strand.
ATTTGGATGTGCCAAGAAAAACAGCAGATTTTCTTCATTCCATTTTCAGTAAAGGACATGAACATATGCTCAAATCTACCCCAGTAAATGAGAGCAGAAGCCCACAGAGTTAATTACGTGCTTTGGTGATTTAATAACAGGAAAAATTAACAGCTCTAACTGAAAAATGCAGAGTACATGGCAATCTGACCCCTCAGTGCTCCTCCACCAGTCCCCAAGCCTGGCATGGCCTTGTCACAACTGCCCTGAGCCACTGCAAAGACTGGATATGCCCAGGTGAGGATCACAGGCAGCAACACTCAGGTACCTGAAAGCAGAATCTACCTCACATTGTTTGAAAGGCGAGTTTTAAATGTTCTCCAGGGGAGATGGAGAGAGTGGAGGAACAGCCCATCCCACTGGGAAGCCTGGATCATAACCCTGGACTCAGGGCTTGGGGTCGGCAGGGATTTGGACTCCAGCTGAACTTTGCAGCTCCTGCTTAGCCAAAGGAAATGAAACTGAACTGGAGCATGAGAACTGGAACAACTTCATCAGTAGTTATTTGATCAGCACAGCAATCGGGCACGGGCTTGGCACTGCCCCAGCTCTGCCCTGCGAGAACCCTCGCAGTTATTTAAGGAGCATTCTTTTAATATACTTGAAAGAAAGCAACTCCCAGCCTGCCGCATTATCAGTGCTGTGCATCTCAGGATCTAACACGTTTTGGGGCTGGTTATCAGCTGCAGTAAAATCAACATTTTATAGGCTTCTATTCTTGTGCCATATTTGCAGAAGTTGCACCGCTATCGCTGAACAAATGCCTCTTTCATTGCCTTTCTGAAAACATAAAGTTCCTTTAAAGCTTAGAAAATTAAATTGTGTTCGTCTGGGAGACGGCGTGTAGACAAAATCTGCTTCAAAAGTCAGAAGGCCCCTGAGTCAGAGGAAAGTTCAATTAATTTGTCAGAGAACCGAAAACAGATGATTTCAATCAGCACCAGGGAATGACTTCATGGCTGGGAAAGGCAAGAGCTCCGTTTCCAGTCTCACTAATGGGCGGCCCCGCAGGATTCGCACTGCCCTGAGCCTCTGGCTGAGCTGAGCTGAGCCGAGCCTGGCCAAGCCAAGCCTGGCCCAGTTGAACAGAGCC
>VZRL01000951.1:253954-266894 GCA_013397895.1 Origma solitaria
CTGTCGCGTTCTTGTCCCTTCTCTGTCCCGTCCCTGTCCCGTCCCTATCCCGTCCCTGTCCCTTCTCTGTCCCGTCCCTGTCGCGTCCCTGTCCCTTCTCTGTCCCCTCCCTATCCCGTCCCTATCCCTTCTCTGTCCTGTCGCGTCCTGGTCTTGTCCCGTGCTGTCTCTATCCCGTCCCGTCGCTGTCCCGCCCGACCCCGCCCGTCCTTCCCTGCCTCCCGGGCTCTGGGGTGCGGGGCGGGCGCGGCTGCCCCGGTGCCGGGCTGGGGATGCTTTCCTCGGCCGCACCTGCCGGGGGAAGCGCGGATGTTGGGAAAGAAACCCCATGGCCGTCGGTGAACCGCTGTGCTGTGCCCCCCACGGGCACGAATAGCCCCCGCGGGAGCACCATCCCTCCCTGCTTCCCTCCTGTTCGCGGGGAGGCTGCAGCCGCGGTGCTGAAATCCACGTTACACCGCCCAGCCCTCCCAGTTTATTTGTGCCTGTCCTTGCCCGTGGTCTTCCCGGGCAGGGAGAGATTTGTCGTGCCGGCAGGGATAGCATGGTGTCACCACACACACCATAGGGACAAAAAGCTTCTCCAGAGGCAAAAAAAACTCCGGTGTGGGAAAAGCCCAAACCCCTCTGGCTCCATCACTTGCAGGATTGGGATTGGAAGAATGTCTGACTGCATAGTAATTTTTTATCATTCCCCTAAGGTGACCTCTTTTATGAACAGAAGGGACAGACACATGAAAAACAGGGAACATTGCTTTAAGGGATTCCAGGGAAACACCTGTTCCCATACATGTTTTATTCTTACAAATGTATGTTGTTACTTCCCTCAAGCACACGATGAAATGACAATGAGCTTGATTATTTAAAGCAATAATTACCATAATTTGAATAACTAAAATATATTTTGGTTTTTAAATCAATACATAACAATAATACATTCCTCTGTCTTTTAAAGGTATGTGCTGTTTTAGCTCTGGCAGTATCTCAGGAAATCATTTTATGCAATAAAAAGTACTGATGGATTATATTAGGGTGCACTTCTATTCCTCCACAAAATATTTTTTGCATTTTTGCATTTTTAACAAGAAAAAAAAAATATTAATTTTTTTTACACTCCACAGGAATGTTATTTCTTTCCATCTTTGGATCCCCTTTGCCACTGATACCAAGGAACCTTGAACCAGCTCAGAAACTGATGACTTCAACCCCAGCCCTTGTATACAAAACCAACCCCAGCCTAAGCACCTTAATCACGAAGTTGCTGAAAACACAGTTTCTCTTACACGGCAGATTTTGTCCTTGTCTATTTAACCCCAATTTAGCACTAACTAAGAGCTGACAGAAGATAGATAAAATGGTTGTTGGAAACTGCCAGAAAAAACTCCATCCACCTCCTGCTGAAGGGAGCAGAAAAGTGACTGATGACTTCAGAGGATAATCAACAAGTGGGAAGGATGGAAGCTGGCCAAGTGTGCTATGCATACCTCACTCGACCATAAAATAAAACGTAGGGCCACAGTGGACAAGCTATCCCACATCTATCCAGTGTCCTTCTCCTCCGCAAGCCAAGATCCTGGAGTCAGTTGGGTCAGTGAACAGCTGGACTGTTGCTCTGAGTCTCTTTGGTCACTGAAATGTGCTGGAGCTCCTCCTCAGAAGGCACTGGGATTGCCAGGATCCCTCTAAGGGAATGAAAGATCTGCTGTTCCCTCTGCTGGGATTGTCTTCCCTTTATTCCTTCAGGAAGATCTGTGTCAAAGGACACAATCTCACATAAAATTAATTTCTCTGGTTTCTCGGAATCCGAAAAGACCTAACCTGGTACAACTCCTCACAAAGGAGTAAACACAAAAAACATGATGGATTGTTTCTCGAGAAATATAGAAAATACAACAAAAAGCAGAGGGAAAGTAATTTTAAAATAAAGTGTATAAAAGAGGGTGCTGTCACCCTTTCCACAAAGTCAGGGGCAATATTATCACTGGCTTCAGGGGAAGTAGGATGATCCCTGCTTTTGAAAAGCTTTGTTTGCTGCCTGCTCATGAAACAAGCAAGCACCCTGTTGCACATAGCTGTGTTGTAAAAGCAAAAATTTTTTTATACTCACCATCTTTTCAGAGTCCAAACTCTAATGGCAGAAGTTAAACTACACAAGTATCTGAATCCAAGCAGATAATCCCACTGTTCCAGTCTCTGTTATTGCTATAAAATTATATTTGTACTATTTATGGAATGTGCAGATACAGAGGAAATGTATTTATAGCTGTTTTGACTAGTTCCACTGTATGCTTAGAGAAGAAACCGTGGAATTTGGGGTTTGGCATTTTGGACACTGGGCAAATTAGAGGGCCCCTAATTCTCTTGACTGCCATTTGCTGCTGTGTGGTTGTCAGGTCAGCCAGCTATCTCTGCTTGGAAGGGAATACAATTCTCAGCATCAGCCATGCCCTCTTCAGCTAATTATCTGTAAAGTACACAGCCAGTTTGTCTCCCTGGACTGCAGGAAATGCTGACTTGAGTCACACTTTGGAGAAGCTCTGACACCTCTGCATCAGGAGAAACTTTGTATTGATTTTACTGCTTCTGTTTAAGTCAATTCTTTACACTTGGAATGAAAAAGCATTTGTAGCTTTTGTCATGAAGAAATAAGATAACTAAGTCCTTTCACTATGCCTATAAATTAAACTTCTACTTTTCTATCACCTTGGAAATAAGCTTTAAGCATTTTGGTATTCAGTAATTATGTCAGCCATGGATTCTTCAATTTTTTTATGTTATATTCAGTAACATATAAAGTATTTAATATTTGTTAAAGCTCAGAAAATAGTGCACAGCCTATTGGTTTGGTGAGGATGGTTTACAAATGTGGAGTCCTGGTTTTTCCAGTGACCATGAGGAAACTGTTCACTATTTTAACCTCTCTTTTCCTGGAAAAAGGACACTGTTGGCTCCTGCAGGGAGGAAAGGTTTTGAGACCTGGAGAATTTTAAAATGCATTTTCTGCCACAGCTTATGCCCATGTAATGAAATACTACACATCAAAAAAGGGCTATGAGTCCAAAAAAGGACTAAGGGCAGTCCAAGAAAAACTGCCCCAACAGCAATGGGTTTTCTTTTGCTTTAAGAATTAGTGTGACTCCACAAAGGCTACCGGTGGGATAGGAACATCTCAAACATTCCTGGCTGTGGAGATGCCATACCACGATCTCCAGATAGCCTTTCCCTCCACCACATGACTGCAGTGATAAGCAGAGTCAGATGAGACTGCCGGGCCCATGGAGGCGCCTGCTCCTGCTGAAAGGCAGCAGGGTGTCCCCCCACCGCAGCATGGATGGACCTGCGGGCCCCTGTCACTGACACCAGTGCTCATCTGATTCCTTTGGGAGCTAATTCAGCTCTCTCAGACAGCACGGGGGAGGGGGGGGAAATAAAAAAAAAAAAATATGTGTAGGTATTTGCTGGCATAGGGAGCTGAATCAGCTTGCTAAGGGGTCATATGAGCGCCAGCCCTGGCCTGAGTGCTGTATCCTTCTCAGGAAGGGGGGAGCATGGGTTTGCCTCTTTCACTGACACCTACATAACTCAATTCAAAGATTTTTGTCCACTGGGACAAAAAAAAAAAGGGCCATTTTTTAGTGCAATTACACTAATTTTCTCAACATATCATTCCCGACGTTTCCTACCTTTGCAGTATTATGGTTTTCTTGGAGAGAAGACAGAATATTCTCTCCAGTAATTCAGAGCCTTTCCTTTCTTCATTTCTGAGCAGGAAGAAAAAGAATCATCATAAACCAGCATTGTACTGAGTAATGAACCACACTTGTTTTATCACCCTGATTTATTTGTATATACTGGTAGTGCTTAAGAAAATCCAATCAAGAATCAGGCCCGCATTGTGCAACACATTAAACAAACACACAATAAACAGCCAGCCCCTGCCACCAGTGACTTTGTGTGCTTGGGGTTGGTTTTATAAAACCTTCAAAATCGAATATTTTGGGTGAATCCAGACATTCCAAAATGAAGCATCTAAACTAATAAGTAAAGGAGGTTGTATTGGAAAAAGTCATGATTGCATTTAAATAAATTGGCCTGCTTAGATTAAATGAACAGCCTTTAAAGAAGTAATTCTTCCTCAATTCTGTGCAGAGGTTCTGTCACAGACCACCAGTATTCAAAGTAAAGAGCCTGTGAGAAACAGCTGGATTGAGTGAAAAATCAAGAAACAGCCTGATAGGCAGTCAAGCCCATTTAATTATGCTTCCTAATTATATTTCCCATGATAATTATATGCAGTATTTAAATGCAGCATGCTATTTCCTGTTCGGAGTGATTAAAAACACCCCCGTGATTGGCGAAAAGATCTCGGGACGTTTCAGATGCTGCTGATAAGCGGCGGCTCCCTCGCAGACAGGAAAAGCGCCGGGAACCGAGAGCAGCCGTGGGCAGAGCAAGCTCGCAGCCCCTGCAGGGCACGGAGCTGCTGCTCACCTGAGAAAAGACTCCCGGATCAATCCCTCCCACTATCTGCTGCATCTGCGCTCGTGGGTCAAAATATTTAAATCCGGCTGCCTCAAGTTCAGCATCTCGCGGCTTATTAGCACATCTGAAGGAGGCTCGCAGAACACCCAAGGCTGCGGGGAGGCAGGAGCCAGAAATGCCTCTCCTCTGCCCTCTCACTGCTGTGCTCGTGGTTGTTGTGCACAATTAAAACAGTGCCTGGCTCCTCGCAGCTATGGTGCTCCATACCTACAGCAGGGAAGGAGGAAGCTGGAAGGGAAAAGAAGAAGCAGGCAGCAGAGAAATATGGTTTGGGGGAAGTTAAACTGCTTTGGGAACGGGTTGTGTCCCACAGCAGCAATGGGCAGAGGGATGGGAGGCCTCTGCAAGCTGCTCTCAGAGAATCATGGCATGGCTTGTGCTGGAAGGAACCTTAAAGATCATCTAGCTCTAAACCCTTCCACTACCCCAGCTTGCTCCAAGCCCCATCCAGCCTGGCCTTGAACACTGCCAGGGGTGGGGCAGCCACAGCTTCTTTGTTCCTCTGCCTGCAAGTTATTTCTTTGGCATATCCAGGAGTTCGTAGGACTGGCATACCTGGCCTCGGGGCAATCTGTATGAGAGAATAGGAAGAGACTCCCTCAGTTCCTCATGCGGGTGCTGCTTATAGGAGAGATTTGGACTTCCCAAGTCCTAGCCCTCCCCCAGAACAGGCAGTGCAGCAAAAATCTTTTGAATACATTTTTTGCTTTTTTGCTGCTAAATTCACACACTCCAGATTTTTTTTACTGGACATGAAATATTTGTCATTGTTAAGAAGGCATGGCATTTAGTTTATAGGCATGTTCTCCTGGACAATCCCAAAAGAGAAGCACTGCTTCTTGAAATGTTACGAAGGAAAATGCTTCCAGGAGTTGGCCTTTGAACTAAGTTTCTGCTTCATTTAACTGCTGACTTTGACAGCAGTAGAGCTCCTAATTTCTTTATGGAATGAAATGCTTTCACTTCTGATCAACACAGGCTAAATGTATTTACAACACTGCAGGATACTCCCTGGAAGTGTTCTTAATGTTACATTAGACCTAAAGAAGCTGAATATTGTATGGATTTCTGGGGACAACTACAGAGCATGTTCCAATTAGGCAGAATACAATGGGAATATCGAACAACTGTTGTTACAGTGGATGCAGCTACAACCTCAACATCCAGAACAGAAATATCGGCCCCTGAAGTCTTGAGAGTGTTTCTTACCAAAATCAGCATCTAAAATTAGCGTGGACAACCTCAAGTCAGATTCTGAGCCATCCCTCTGGATTGAGCATATTTAACAGGAATAATCAGATAGGGGTAGCATTTCAATTATCCAGTGCTCACCTTGTTGCATGCAGAGATGGAATCTGAACACCTATTAATGTCTTCATTTTGTCAATAAAAGAAAACACAGTCTGTGAGATAAGACAGCACAGGCAGACGGAAACTTCTGTATGTGGAAGGAATACAATAATTTATCCATCCACTGCTAAAGGTTCCAGGCAAGATATTTAGCAAACATTGATTGAAAATGAATGGGCAGTAGTTTTTAACAATGTCTCTATTTTCACCATTCTTGCAATTTAAAGTGCTCTTGATAAAGCAGCACAATTAGAGACAGCTAATCTGTTATGCCATCATAATTCCTGTATGAAGGCAGTGTTTACTAATCCTGAATAATTCCAGATTTACACCACTCTGATTGAGACCAGTATCTGGCCCAGAAACATTATACAAAGCATTTACATCTGGGAGCACATAGTACCAGAAACACCAGAACCTTTGATTTTTCAAAACCCCTATCATTCAAACTGATTAAGACATGTGTCTCAATTTACTGGTTTGAGATTTTCCAGTTACATTCCCTAACTCTCTCTCTCTCTTCTACGTTGCTCCTTCCTGCCTCCCTCACTCCTCCTGAGTGAGAAAATGTGCCTTTTAGGCCTTTCAAAACAGTATAAACTCAGACCTAAAGCTCCATTCCCATCTCTGTCCCATGAACCAAACTGCTTGTGCTGTTTCAGCAGTTAATTAACAATGAATGCCTGCCTTTGGAGACTGGGTGAAGCAGGGTGGGGATAAAAGATGAAGAAGGCTGAAGACAGACATAACAAGAATGGGGAGGGAGCAAAGTGGGTGGCTTATCAAATTCCACAAATACCAGACGTGGAGAGGTGTTGATTTGTTGCTGGGAAAACCCTGTTTGTTTATGGAGTTTAATCACCTGTTTTATGTTTGTTGTTTGAAACATATGGGAGACAATGGGATTGTTTGCCCCCAGTGTACTGGAATACAGTACAGTAAGGGCTGTACACAGGAATTTTAAGTCACTGGTATGTGTAAATTAGAAGAGCTCAGATCATTAACAGCTCAGGCTCCTGCTCAGGCTGTGTGAAGGAGGCACCGAAGAATGTGCCCAAGGTTGACAGAAAAAAATTTCTCATTTGTGATCCATAAAATAAACGTAATTATTTGAGGTGAGGTGAAGAAATTTGGATAACAATGCATCCCACATAAGATCTGTCAGCAAGGCACTGCGTGTCACATAGTTTTGGCTTCTTTTGCTCGTGCTATGTCTCTTTATTTTTTTCTTTTTCTTTTTGAAGCAGCAGCCTGACTGAGTGGGCAAGACCAGAGCTCTGCATCGCTCGAAAAGAAACATCCATTGACATTCTGTTTCTGGACAATTCCACCGCTTGGGCTGCTTGTCGAAGATATTTTTGCATCGTTTGTGCCCTCCCCAGACGACGGGACTTGTGTGCCTCATGTACGAGCTGTGCTGCTGGGCTGCAGAAGGACTCTCCTAATTTAATGTTTCATCACATCTGGTCCAACCCTTCTTGGCAAAAGTACAGCCCCGACAAGGTGGCCCAGCCACTCGTCTAGCCAAACCTCATACTCTGTCCCTCTGAGCTTTGTCACAACTCAGCTTCCTCCCCAGGGGTTCAGGGATGCTGATGCCCCTCTCCAACAAGGAAAACACACAGAGAAGCACTTCTGTCTTTATATTTTCACCATAAACATCTGTAAAGTCCCTCCACTACCTTTCTTCAACCCTTTCTCAGGTAAAATGCTCACAAATAACCTGGTGAAGAACAAACTGTAACTTTATCTAACACTGATTTCTTGAAACAGCTCTTTTTGTTTATGTATGAACGTTTCTCGGCTACAGCTTAACTTGGAACCTGCTGGGGACAGGGACCCTCTATATGTGCAGCTGCTGACACAGATATTTCCTTCCCCATGTGCAGATGGAAACACGACAATAAAAAAACCCCAAACAAATATATATAAAATACAAGATTTTCTAAGAATCTCAGCTTTCATTCGCCATTGAAAGGAAACTATTTCGCCTCAGTATTGCCATAAAAAACATTGCCATGCTGGTCCACGTTCATTGAAAGACTCTGAAATAAGAGAAAACTCTACATCCATTCTTTTTTTTTTCTGAATATTGAATTTGTAAGTCAACCCCCTTACTCTAGACAGTCTGATTCATGAAATTTGCGTATTTGGGGGTGGCTGTACTGAATTAATTCCTACAAAAATGGAACACATCCCTTCTACGGGACAAGGTCTAAGGGACAAAGTTCATGCCATTCATAAATTGTTTCCAGTTCCTGTGGCAGTGTTTATTATTTTGTTAAAAGGGGAGGAAAACAACATCAGCATCACTTAGATGATGTGGCCCATGTTGTTGACACGTTCTGGTAATAGCCACAGTTTTTGTGGAGTCAGTGACGAATGGTGGAGGCCACAGGCTGTCCCCTGAGCTCTGAGTGTGTGTCCGTGTGGGCAGGGGCAGAGGCATCACACGGAATAAAAGCCGGGTTTGTGCACCTCAGTTTTAACCACCAGCCTGGGTTTAAGCACCGTAAATTTATGAGCTGTATTGCAGAAACTGGAATCCAGGTCAGGTTTTTCCAACTTGGCATTTTTAAAAATTTTTGTTATTGTTTTATTTTTTTATTATTGCTATTACTTCTTGTCACCTCCACTTGCAGAGATCACAGACTTTGGGACAAAATCAACGTGAGGGGTTTCTGACCTGGGCAAAGGGCAGAAATAGGGTTTTTCCACAGACAAAAGGTTCCACATGAAATGGAATTGTGCTCTTGCACAGCCTCTGAACAAGGCAGCAGGGCACAGTCACCACTCCTTGGAGACAGCTCTTTATTCTGACTGCTCATGGGTGATAAAACTGGTGTTTAGACTTCATAAAACGTCTTCTCAGTTTAAAATCAGTGTGATGCTTAGAGTCTTGGGCTTTCAGCTCTGGTCTATAACGGCTCCTGGTAAATTATCAAAGGCATAGAAATGATGTAGGAGTCTAAATTCTATTTTTCCAAAGGGATTTACACATATATTAGGAATGCATGAACTTAGCAGACTGAGGCAATAAATCTAATTGATTTCAGGAAGGTTCCTAGGTAGCTTTGATATTTTCAGAATGCAGCCCTTTGTCTGATGGGCTGAACTTTTTCTCGTTTCCCTCATTATCAGCAGGAACTGAATCTTGACTATCTGCCGTGATCTAAAACGTGCTAGAATTCAATCAGCAAAAATAGAACAGTGGCAGTCACAGCCAATGTCTAACTTGATTTTTCCTCCCACTGAAACAATATTTCTGCATTTTTTTCCATGGGCACCAAAGAAGCTGAGGTCCCCTCGAGAATGAATTATTCTGCCTGTGGTGCAAGTTGAGTGTGACCACATAACATTTGCCATTATTTGTCACATCTTCTCTGACTCCAACCCCTAAATCTCTACAAGAGAAGAGCACACTCTAGTAACTCCAACTCTACGGTGTTTGCATTGAGCCCCCGGTGAAGCTCAGCTCAGTTATAACAATGTCTTGAGGCTACTTATAATATCTTTTGGTAATTCAGACCAACCCTTTTTTGCTGAAACTCTCCAGACCAGCATCAGCTGGGTCTGGCTGTAAAGCGGCTTCCTTGAATCAAAGTTTTACCCTCTGTGCAGCAACACAAAGTTATTAAAATCAGTTGTGAGTGACACAAGAGCGTGACTCTGTGGGACAAACGATGTCCTCCTGAAATCAACTTCTGCTTCAGCGTGCTCTCCATCAGGCTGGGCTGGAGCGCCCAGGGAGAAAAATTCCACTGGGATTCCAAGGCCTGTGTTTTCCAACATTTGGAGAAGGTGGCCCCTTTCTGAAACACTTGTCTTCGTGCAGCCCCCGAGCCAGCAGCCATTCATGCCCCACAGGCAGGAGGAGAGCAGGACTCAGCTGCAATTTTGGCTTTAGGGAATAATGCTCACTCCCCTTCTCTGGAGGAACTAAGCTGCTGCCAGCAATTAAGGCTCTGAAAAGCAATTCCCCGTCCTGTAGAGAGCACAACCTCTTGCCACCAGCAATTAAATCTCCCTGGTGGCTGTGGTTCTGCCAGTACAGCCCTCCGGTGCTGCGCTCCTGCTCCTCATCACTCGTTCTGGGCTCGCACCGCACCGCTCCCTCCGCTCCACCAGTGCAGCCATGGATGCATCCATGCAATGAACTGGAGCAGGGAATAAATCCAGCTCAAAAATAGCCTGGCAGAGAAACACTTGGTTTTTTATGTGTCTTCCTCCGAATTGGATCAAATTCCTGATCCGTTTCGCAGCAGAGCCACAAACCAATGCTCCAGGAGAACCGAGGGGCCCGTGCACTGCAGGAGGGAAGATGAAACAAGCAGGAGGGAAAGGCTGGAAAGGGAATGCCAGAAGCCAGAACCGGTGTTGAAGACTTAATCTTGTGAAACCGCAGCGTCACTCTTCCAGCCAGGAAAAAGTCAGCAGCTGCTGACCAGCACTGTTTTTTCTGACACTTCAGAGCCCCCTTTGAACTCTTTTGTGGCCCCTGGGGTATTGTAGCCCACAGCCAGGAAAACTCTGAAAAAAATGGCCATTCAGTCTTAGTGCACTGGGAGCAGGTTCCCAAGGAACAGAAACTTTCCTGACCGCTGGCACACACAAACTTTCTGCTGGGGAACATGCCTCTTTCCACCCACCCCAGTGAGAAAGCACGAGAATCCTGATTGGGAAGAATGTAAGAGGTCAAATATAGCTCTGGTTAGAAAATCATCTTCCCCCACAACATGCCTTGAAAAGAAGAGCTCGAAAAAAAAATTTTCCTGAGCAGATTTATAGTAAAAAATTGGTTTCAAGCACATAGTAAGGGCAAAATATTGCACTCATAACAATAAATCATTTCTTAAGAAAAGCTTTCAATTTTAAAAGTGTTGGCCAGCCATATTTAAAAGAACACTGAAAAAGAGAGGTCTTGTTTTGAATTGTTTGCCAGTAATGTACAAAAACTTCCTGAGATTCATAAGGAAATGGAATGATCTATGACTCATAAGGAAAACATGAATCGCTTCTTTTTATTTTAGAGTGTAAATGCAAAGATCTGTGTACAAACAAGGAGCTAAACAAATGTTTGGGTTGTTAGTGGCAGATATTTCATCCACTTTGAAACCTGAATACCACTTTTCTGAAGGAAAACAGACTCTGCTGCAGAACAGGGTCTCAAATTATCGATAGGAATATTCATACACATCCAGTTGCTGGGGCAAAGAGGCAGGGAAAAATGAATGCCAGATTCTTGGAAAGACTTGCATATTTTACAGAAGAAATTAAAGCCATGCTGTTTAAGGAACATTGTTTAATAATATTCTTTCTTTCTTTCTGCCACCCTGTGTTCTTCTAGTTCTTTTGTTATTCAGTGTTCGCATTCAGGACAGAGATTTAAGTGTGTGCATAATACCAAGCAAATGTCTCAGTGCGATTGACTTTAAAGTTCTAAAGTTAAGATCATATTTTAGTGGTTTCCTGAGCAGGATTTACATATTTTTGTTCCTTGAGCCATGACCTTTAGTTTGAAGCTTTTTGAGACTTTTTGTTATGATAGTGCTGATCTTGGTTTAGACCTATGAAACAAATGATAGGTTCACAGTAGTTAAAGGTTGTCCCCTCCAGGATGTGTCATTCCTCAGTACAACTAAATGAAAAAAAAAAAAAAAAAGACAGTTTTTCTAAATTAATTTTACATATTTTCTAAAGTAACATCATTAGCTATTTTTTCTCAAGAGTTTTTCTGTTTCTCCAGGCATTCTCTTTCTTACAATGAGAAATTTATTTAATTTCTTCCCACTAACATGTAAGAATACATTTCAGCTTAAACTGCATGGCATTGGATCCCAATTTAAAGTGGCCAGAGTTCATCTGGACTGGACTCAGTGTTATTAACAAAGGCTTCTATCCCAAAAGAAAGACTCAGATTTGGCAAATTCCACCATACATTATTTTAGGCAATGCCCAAAACATTATAGTTTGTAAAGAAAACATCTTGCATCTCTCCAAGGATTCCAGCAAGCACTCTGTAGTCTTCCAGTGGTGCATGAACCACAGCTTGGAAAGCAAGAGACAGGAGAATGGTGTGGTTTATCTGGCTCCAATCTACTCAAATTGAGGGGGGGGAAACGTGCCATTAGTTAGATTAGATTAATGCAGCTCTTACAGTTAATTTACTGAGAAAATTTCCCTTTATTTTTCTGCTTTATTTTCCCTTTTGTCGCTTCCTTTTTCTCCTTTCCTTTTCCTTTCAAGCGCTCATTCTGTGAGAAAAGATGAGATCTCCAGCGAGGAGAAGAGGGAACCCGTTAAATATCTCATTATCTCCGAGGTCTCTGTTGATTTAGACTTCCAGCAAGAGAAATGGAGTTCACTTCATCTCTGCCTGAACTGACACTGCAGATAACCTCAGCACATCCATCTCAAATTGTCAGCTCAAGACAAATTACCTTCTCTCCAGGATACTCTCTTTCACTGATTACCTACTACTCAAATTAAATGCCATCTGACTTCTGAGAGTCTTTTGATTGGCAGATTCCACTGGATTATGCAAAAAAAAAAACCAAAAAAAAACAGGGAGGGGGAGAATCTGGAATGTTTGAAGTCTTGAGAACAGAGTGCACAGGCCCTGCTTCCTCATCCAGCTTTGGAGGAAGAGCTTGGGCTTTTCCTAATCTGTTTGCCACCCCACTGTATAGTAAACTTTACTGTCAATAAGGAAGATAAAACCTAAAAGCCTTCTGAATAATGCCTTAAAGCAATAGGGGACTGTGAAATCCTGAAGTTTAGTGACAAATATTTCACTCAACCAAATTTTTAAAAGCCCGGGTTTTAGGTAATTTAAATATTTCACTAATTCCTTTGTTTTAATGTGTGAAAGAAAAAAAGTGTCAGGAAGTACTTCAAAGGAGGAACTAGTAATTGCAATCATGTTTACCTAAAATTTTCTGTCAAAGACTTTTGGACTTTTTACTTCATTAAACTGTAATTGTCTGGCCTACTATTTTCCATTTATTTACCTCAGGGTGTTTTATGTTTGTTTTTGTTTTTGTTTTTG
>VZRL01000951.1:266940-322868 GCA_013397895.1 Origma solitaria
GGAAACTCCCATTGTCCAAAATGAGATAAGGTCGGTGACGGGGGCGGGGTGGGGGGGACCAACATTTAGATGTTTTGCAGAGAAGCACTTTCAAGAAACCCGCACTCGAGAGAAAGGATTTAAATTAAACAGATCAAGGGCTGTCTTTCGCCCCTAGTGTTGAGATTTTACTCAACACTGGCAAACTTATAAATCCTTGGGAGCTTTGATTGAGTCTGCCCTGTGCTCTGACAACACAAAATGAGTAACACAGGCAAAAGGCTTCAGCTACTCAGCAGGTCCTGCGTGTGCCATGTGCCCTGTCCTGACAGGGGTGTAGGGGCTCAGAAGGCTTTGCGTGAGCCAGGGCTTGCTCGGGAGGTCCCACGGGGCTGCTGCTGGGGTTTGCTGTGGGGTTGGGGAGCACGAGAGGAGGAGGAGCAGGTCTGTGTTTGCCTGGACAGAGCCCTGCCAGGGGGACAGTGAGCTCCTCAACCGAGCCTTTGGAGCTCCATCCTCGGCGTGCAGAGCAAGAGTGGGTGGCTTCACACGGAATGCTGCATTTCAAAGCCCAGCAGGCTGGAGATTCGGACCTCTCAAGTGAGGACCGCCCTGTCTGCAGGGATTTGGGTAATAATTAAGTCCCCTGGTGAGGCAGCTCCCCAAGAACAAGTGCAATCCTAAGTGTACTCAAAGACAAGACCGTTGTATGAAACCAAATTAAGGAGGAAAATTTAAGCCCTATGATACAACTTACAAATTGTTTTTCAAACAACACTTTTGGAAATTATGTTAAACTATACATGCCATTTCTGTATGAAGCAGATCATCATAAGACAATCCCAAATTTAGCTGACTCTATCTCCTTATTGAGATATTTTTCCTTGTAGAAACAGAGTTCTTAACACTGGTTGATTGAAGGTGAAAATTAATCTTTTTCATTCTGAAATTATTACAGAAAAACAGAGATACACTAATCTGTGCTTATAAACTGCCTACCTAAGAAGCCCCACATTCATGCAGTTAACTCCCTCTCAGTTTTTTTTTCCTGGGTGTGCGGAAATGCTTTCCTTATAAACATAGCTTTGAAGATTTCCACTTTGTTAGAGAATGAAAGCTCCTGGTGGTAACATCTCTGGAGATGGGACAGTGATTAATAGCCACACCTTGCCCGTGCCAAACTGATAGCACTTCAGACAACTGGGAAGAAGAATGGCTCTGCAGAGGGCATGGGGGATTTTATTTTACATAAATACAGCAGCAGCAGCACTGACAGGCCCGGCCATCACCCTGCTCTGACTCCAGTGTGCCTCTCCTATGGTCTCTCAGTGCACCCCAGCTCGCTTGGATCCTTCCTCTGGCTTCATGAATTCCTTGCTGCTGAGTGGCACGGCTTGGACAGGATGGACAGAGAGCATCCTCACCCAAACCAGAGCTCTGTTCATTAGCCAGACAGCTCTCCTGGGAGGTAGGACATGAGCCTTGAGTCCCCTGGGGCAGAGGAAGAAACTGAACCCTGACTTTCTCTACACAGAGATCAGTAGCTGTGGGTCCCCTGCATGTCCCATGTCATGGATTTCCCAGGGCTGCTGGGGCTTTGGATGTCCAGCCTCCTGCTCACCCAGTCCTCCCAGGCAGCCCCTTTGCCTCTGCATTCAGTCTCACACTCCCTGCTCCCCTCTGGCCACGGAGAGCTGACATTCCTGGTGTCCCTTCCAAGTTCTGCTTGCACTAATGATCCTCCTTGGTGTCCTGCTCATTTACTCTCACTGGGAGGAAAAGGAGTGAGCAAAACCAGCATTCCCCTTAAAACGGCTTTGCTTTAAGCGCTGAACTCTTTATCCTTCCCCAAAGCTCCTTCCTGCCTTGGTCACTTTGCCGCTGGAGGTGTCCTTTCCATGGCACAGGCAGAACTGGCTCTGTGGAATGTTTCTCATGGGAGGGTGGGACACTGACTGGAAAACCACAGGAAGTTTTACACAAAGATCCAACAGGAGGAATCCTACCCTGGTAGTATTGACAGCAGGAGTATTTAAGGATTCTATGGCTACATATAAACACGGAAACAGGCTGGGGCACCGACTGGAACACACTTATCCCTCCTGGAAGACTTCAAGCTCTGCCTTCCACAGGAGGGGCTCTGTGTTCCAAGCACAGGTATTCCAAGTACGGCTTTTCCAGGCTCAGTGAGCTGATTTCAGAAAACACTTCTAGTGAGCCTAGATGTGTTTGCTCGGGAGGCAGAGCTCGCAGGTGCCCAAGGAAGGTATGGCCACCATAAAGGAAGTGATAAGAGGAAGGAAAAAGTAGAAAGGTGCACCAGATGCAGTTGGAAAGAATTTTCCGAGAATCCAGCTCTGTAATTTCGAAGGATTTGGAAAGAATAACCACCCAAAGACGTTCCATCTGTTGGACCTTTCACAACTAGATAGTGATCAGGCATTCTGCAGAGAACAACCCTGCACTGGCATGAATATGCTTGGATGACCTCAGGAGTCCTTTGCTCCTTTAATTGCAAGGACTTGTTACAATAAAAAAGACAACAATGTTGCGCATGAAAAAAGGGGCATTTGCAGCTAAAAGGAGTATTTCCACATTAAGAAACTGGTTGGGCATCCAATCATAGTAAATATTTCAAATGGCACCAAAAAAAAAAAAAAAAAGGGAAAGAGAAGCAAGGTTTCAAAGGCAAAATTCTCCACTGTGTGTGAGCTTGCTAGTGTGAAAAGACAGGGGGAGAGTCATCATGCCTATTAACATTGCCAAGCACTAATGAACCGCTTTGCAAACTTGCTACTGAAATTCGTGCCTAGTCATCAGAATGAGAGAAAATGCTTGAAATTAATTTAATTGTCGTTTATATGCAGTGGCTAGTTGTTCAGTGACTCTCTGATAGGCTCTATTTACTAGGACAGTTTAGAACATTAGGTCTAAACACAAGCCAGATATTTCCATTTCTAGTAGGGGAAAAGAAAAGTTAGTATTACTGGGCAGCTCTGAGTTCTACAGTGAAAGCACCTTTTCTTTTCCCCCAGAATGAACAAATCAACTGTATTTACATAAAATAAAAAATTGTGAATTTAAGTGCAAGCAAGATGTACGTGAAGCACTGGGGCAGCAACTCTCAGCAGTGCAGAAAATGCAGATTAATACCACATTCTGCTGTGTTTAGCCCATTGATCTGCATTTCCGTCTCCTAATGAATGTTGCAGAGTGAATTCCCGTTCAGATTTCCTTCACAAGGCCGCAGGAGCTGTTCAGTTCTGCACTGAAAAAATGACTGCAAAACCAAATGCAGCTCAAGAGACAGGGCTGTGCAAACCAAAGGAGACTCCTCTGTTTCCCCTAAACCCAACCACTGTGTTTTAGCATCCGATTTCAAAAGCTGTAAAGAAACACTTTGGACTTTTCTAAAAATGCCACAGAAAAGGGTTTTTCTTTCTTTCTGTAAACTCTGCTTTTGCTCTGTGCTTGTGTCTGGTCATTTCTTTGACATGTGAAGACCAGGTCTACGAACTCAAGCAGCTTAAGCAGCTGTTTAAGGTTAAGCATAAGGCTATGAATATTTATGCTGAAGTACTATTCCACAGCATAATGAAATCAAAGTCTCCCAAACTCAGCAGCAGGCAACTGACTGTATTCCAGTTCTGCCCGAAATACTAGCATCTTGTGATTTGGGAGAAAACAAAATTGTGAATAAGCACATTTTCTTTCAGTTTTCACTGTCAGATGAAATGTTTTTCCAGCCATATCACATCCATTAGATAAATTCCTAAGTTCGGGGTTTCTTTAACTCCAATTATAAAATAGCAGCATAGAGAGGGAAACCCTCAACTTTGCCTTTATTAGGGTTTGCTCCTGTCCTGTGGGAAGATACAGTCAGTGAGGATGAACATTGCTTAGTCACACACTTCCATTGACATTCCTTGTTTCTTTTTAGTTTGCTGGCCACAGTGTAGAAGAATCATCACCCAAATCCCAGCTTTTCCTTTCTTCTGGTTTTCCTTAGCGTTCCTTTGTTTAAAAAAAAATATTGTTTCTCTCTTTATACTTCTCTGGTTGTGCAGAGGACCCAGCAATGTTTTTACATCTGCCTGAAGACTGCTTAGCTGCTGCCCAGCTGAAGGCATTATTTTGGCCATTTTTGCCATATCTCACTTTTCCCTGATTCAGTTTTACACAAAGATCCAACAGGAGGAATCCAGCAAACAATTCTTAAGTGAAAATTATTCAAGCATCATGTCTGTCAACTGTGTTGTCATATTCCAATAAGATACCCCTTTTCTACATAACAGCAGTTAGCTTGAAAATCATTAAATAATGACTCATTTTAGCAGGTAGCAGGACAAATCCTAATTTCCTGTTTGCAATCAACTCATGCAATAAATTTAAATAACATGTGTGATTTTAATTGGCCATGGATGTCACACAAGAAAAGAATAGATTTTCCCTTGGCTATTTATCTGAAAGTGATTTTTTAAACAGAGACGTGTCTTGCCCAAAATTATACACAAGGTGCCCGAAAAGAAATGAAGCAGCAGAAGCCTCTGGTCCTGCACTCCTTGGATTTCTGTTATTCCACTCAAATCCATTGGAAAGACCTTGTGATCAGACAGAAGCTGGAAGATGAACATTTTTCTAGCATTTGCAGAAGAGTTTGTTTGTGTTTCTAACCATAACTGGGTGAGGAATGTTCTCTCTTGCAAATACTCTGTTTTCTGGTTTGCTTATGTCCTCGAAAATTTGGCCCCAAACATTTTCTTTCAGTAAGACATTGGGCGCTTGCGGGTGCTGGATTTAGAAAAAAATGAATCATGGTTATGACAAGCAAGAAGATAATAATGGCAAAGGTATGGCAGAGGTGGGTTGCTCAGCTGTTCAGAAATGTGGGATAGCAAAGTACTCCGGGCAAAATCCAGACCACAAATAGGATCAGTACACACTTTCCCAATGGTCTGCAGATGAAATAAAGGGACTACCTGAAGGTGAAATTAAAATCAGAACATCCACCAACAGAACAATGTGGTGGCTGTCACTTTGCCAGTGACAGAAGATCATCTCTGATTGCCTCACTTAATTTGAAACAAGTGACTTCCAAGGAAAAAAAATAACCTCAAAGGAAACGTAAGAGGGAACAACTTCCTTTAGGTCAGTCTGACATTGTTGTCCTACTTGTGAGAAAACATTCCCAGCGAGGAATGGACTTTCTAGTCTTGTGAGGGTTCATAGTCAAAATAAACAGAGAAGAAATTGTGGATAGTGGACAACCATGAGCACTCCTGTCTCTCCGACAGGAAGTTTTTCATTTTTATCCAATTGTTTTATACACAAAAAGATGTATAAAAAGGCTATTGGCATTACCTTTGCTAATGTACCCAGGTTCTTTCAAGGAATACAAACACAAATTCAGAAGGCTGTTCTATCAGCTGTCTTCAAAGCTTGGCATTATCCTTAGGCTGACCTGAGAGGTTTGAGGAGGTTGCTCTCAGGACCACAGAATGATTTATCACAGTAAGAGGGGAAAAATTTATAGTTAACATCATATTTTGAAGCAGCATTTTGCCTTTTTCAAGACTCGCACAGTGTAAAATGTAAAAGGCACACTCAGGGGCTAGAACGACTTAAAAGCAGGTGCTGGTCTCTGCTAACAGTGTCATTGGGAATTAGATGGGGGGAGCACTCCATCCCTTAACACTGCAGCCCGGCAGAAAAGAAGCCATTGACAATCCAGAGGAGGCCGAGTTAATCAGTAACACACCTGATTAGTGTCTCCCAGCCCCGCAAAAAAGATCTTTTCTCCCACCGCTCCCGTCCCTCGGAGGATGTGGTGAGACACAGAGGGGCTGCCCCTTGGCCCTCTGCAATCCCTCCACGGCACAGGGGACAAGGGGTGTGTGACACCGGGGACGGCAAGAAACACCTCTGCCATGGAGATTCAATAGGGAAATTGCTGCTTGCGGTGTCCGCATGGCCACATCGCATTATCAGAGATAAGGGCTCGCTGGGATCGCGTTTTTTAAATGCAGATTAAACACTGCCGCAGGCTCCTTTGCGAATTGTGGAATTGCGGGTGTGTTCCCCTCTCGGTTTGGCAGAGTTCAAAGAGCCGCTCGGGTGTGTGACCCGAGTGTGGGACATTTCCTCAAAGAGCCGCTCGGGTGTGTGACCCAAGTGTGGGACATTTCCTCAAAGAGTGTGGGACATTTCCTCAAAGAGCCACTTGCGTGTGTGACCCGAGTGTGGGACATTTCCTCAAAGAGTGTGGGACATTTTCTCAAAGAGTGTGGGACATTTCCTCAAAGAGCCACTCAGGTATGTGACCCGAGTGTGCGACATTTCCTCAAAGAAAGAGTCGCTGGGGTGTGTGACCCAAGTGTGGGACATTTCCTCGAAGAGTGTGGGACATTTCCTCAAAGAGCCACTTGCGTGTGTGACCCAAGTGTGGGACATTTCCTCAAAGAGTGTGGGACATTTCCTCAAAGAAAGAGTCGCTCGTGTGTGTGACCCAAGTGTGGGACATTTCCTCAAAGAGCCACTCGTGTGTGTGACCCAAGTGTGAGACATTTCCTCAGAGTCACTGGGATGTGTGACTGGAGTGTGGGACATTTCCTCAAAGTCTCTGGGGTGTGTGACCCGAGTGTGGGACATTTCCAAACCCTTCATTCCCTGCGAGCCATTCAAGGCGCAAGACTTTCCTGTGAGGCGAGAAAAGGGCAATTCGCTCTTCTCCCTGGAAAAGGTTCTAATTGCTGTTTTTCCCCCTCTGCCACCCCTGACCTCACAGGCTCTCACCGAAATCTGCATGAAAGTGTTAACAAAACGAAAAGAAATCCATTGTGACTTCGGATTGCCCAGCAGGAGCAACCCATAGGTCTGAAAGGAATTTCCTCTTTCCTGAGGGCTTATGTCCACCTGTGAGAAGAGGAATGAAAACTTTCCTCTCCCACATCCCGAGTGATTATGAACCTTTGGTTTGTGCGCTTCCAAGTCACAAATACCTGAAGCAATTTTGATATTTCCCTACAGTACCAAGTTTCCCTGGGAGGAGGTGAAAACATAACTGCAAATCCAGCGCTTACTTCCAGTTTGTGAAAAAGAGGGGTGGACCAGATATTTGCAATCGTTGCAAAGTGCTTGCAGACCCATAGATGACAGACTTTCAGTTTTAGCTATTTTTGGCCGCCTCTGTAACCTTTTTGCCTTTCCCAGGTACTTCCCAGCACCTTGTAGCTATTAGGCGAGCGAAGCAAAGGAGGAAAATAAAAAGAAAAAAAAAAAAAAGAAAAGAAGGAGTTTAAAGGACAACAATTTAATCCTTTCCAGCGATTGTATTTGTCTCATTAAAGCATTCTCCTGGAGCGGTGTAATGATACATCAAATGGAATCCATTTCAAGGTAAAATGAGTGCTGCTGATGGCTAACACACTGCTCCCGAGGCCTGGCTTAGACCCCAGTCCTAGTGCAGCCTAGCACTGAAGTAGATTAAATATCAACTCGGGTCACGTTCTCATGGCCCAGGCACAAGTGCCAACATTCTTCCAATTATTCAAGGCCAAAGAAAGAGCAACCTGCCTGACAGAGTTGTGACACAGCTTGATTAGATTTAGCTTAGAAGCCTGCCGAAAAGGATACTGTGGTATTTGACTCAGATGGAGAAAGGAATGGCCTTTCTGTTTAAATGAACTGAAGGGTGGGGGGAGGAAGAAAAGTTGGGGGAAAAAAAAAAGACAAAAAAAACCCCGCAGAGTGTATTTCTGTAATGAGGGAGAGCATGTTTTAAATTTAAAATTATTGTTTCTCCATAATACAGCCAGCATGTTCCACATGTATAAACTGATTTAATTATAAAAGGTGGCTTTGCACACCCTTTATTTAAATAATAGCTTCTCGCAGCCTGCACAGAATCTTTCAGACCAAATCATTTTATCTTCCAGTTAGAGTAAATCACCTTGGATAAAAAGGGCTCAAGCTGGCAAACGGGACAGAAAAGCATGGGCAGAAACTAAGTAAACACTGACATTTCAAACAGAAATAGTAACAGGAATTTGGGTAGGAGAACACACGACTCCAAAGATCAAAATATTCAAGTGATTTGGCCTCGACTTAAAAGTGTAGGGAAAAAGGCAACTGCATGTTCTGTAATTCAGCCCTGAGCTTCACATCTAATCTGACTGACAGGAATTCCAGGAGCACAGCAAGGCGGTCAGTAGGGCTGTGATGCTGATTTCACACGGAGCAGCGGCCAGAAGAATGCTGCTGCTCCATCTCCTGACATTCCTCAGAGGCCTGCTGGCCAAGCATTAGTCAGAGCTCAAAAGACTCTTTATTAGGGCAAATCGACACATTTTTCCATTGAAAATTAATCTAATTTTCCAAAAGAGAAGGAGGTAGATGAACATAAAAATTGCACAAGCCAATTTTTTTTAAATGAAAAAATGTCTTTTTTGTCACCAAAACCCATTCGCCCATCACATTCCCGTGTGCCCCTTCTGGAGAATTTAGGAAACACTCTTCACCCTAGGTATTTTCTGAGGTATTACTGTATTCCAGAATAGAATTAGTGTGTTCATTCTGGAGATTTGTGCAGGCCATGGTTATTTTTAGGTGCCTACTGATGTTGGAGAAGAAGCAGAGTGTGGACAATTCAATAGAAATATCAAGGGACTGCTTGTGATCTCTTACATGTATTCTTTGCAGAGGTCCTGGCTCAGAAGGCAATAACTCATACCCTGGTAGACAACACAAAGTTTTACATGGCCTCAGTATTTAGGCCTCTACCCACCTAATCTTCACCATTAACTATATTGGTGTAGTTGCCTTATCCTGTCCAGAAAGAGAATAGAGAAAATGTGTTCTGTAGGATTCTGTTGTATTAGCAATCACACAAATATCAACATCATGACTGTGGTTAGAGGAAAAAAATAAGAAAAAAGATATTACAGGGATCCAAAATTACTACACCAAGGTATAAACTACACCAGGGCCAGAGGAAATACAATAATACGTATATATCGAGATAAACCCCAGTCTCTAAATTCTGATATCTACATTCCAGAATGCTGCTTAATCAGTTCAATGCCGGTGTGAGAAAAGTATCCGTGCAACAAGAAATTAATGACATTTTCAGTCAAGTGCTTTTAAAATCATATATGAATCTTTACAGTCAAAAAGATTAAGCTTTTTGTGTTGAACATTTTTTCAAATATTGGTTTTATTTGGAAAATTTAAATTATTTCTCTCACAGTTTATCAAGGCAGGATACTTCAAATTTTTATTCTGTATAAAAGTTTCTTGGATCCTCAGTTACTTTCTATTAAAAAAAAGTGACATGTCTCTTTCAGTCTGAAATGCATTTCCCCTCCCATTTCTTGCTTATAAGGTGATTTCACTGCCCCCCAATTCCT
The DNA here is from genome assembly GCA_013397895.1 of Origma solitaria. Taxonomy (NCBI): domain Eukaryota; kingdom Metazoa; phylum Chordata; class Aves; order Passeriformes; family Acanthizidae; genus Origma; species Origma solitaria. Next base: position 276,324 of record VZRL01000951.1, read on the forward strand.
TTCTCTCCCTCTTTCCCCACTTTTGGTTCTTACAGAAAATGTATTTGCACAGCTGTACTCATAAAGCACATATATTTAGATTTTATTAGCATTACTCTGGCACAAAAATCCTATTAAAAGTAGCTTTTTAGTTTTAGGTTATTCTAAACAGGTATTTAACCACCAGCAAAGGGGCAGAAATCATACCAGGTCGCTGTGTAATAAATGTCCATGTACTCTCTTCCTAATTCCTAAATGGTTTGATCAACTTGGGCACTGAGTTTATCACCCTCTACCAACCCTATCCCACATCAGCTTATGAAGGGAGCTCTCTGATGGTGAATTTACCAAATCTCTCTATGTCTGAAGGCTCCTACGTGCTTTTCAAAAATATCCTGATTTTTGGCTTTTTGATTGTTCTCTCTCTCTCTTTGACACCACACAGTTTCCCCCTCCTCAGGTTTTACCTGGCTCAGTTGACTTTCAATTTGCATTTTGGGCCAAAACCTAATAAAGGTTTTCCTTTCGACATAAGGCAGTCCAGACAGTTGAAAATAGATGGCATTGGACTTGGAATCAGAGCCACTGCACTCAACCTGAGGCTGGAAGGACCTATTCCCTGGTTTTGGTCAGGAAACGGGAAAAGAAAGCTCATCCTCAGCATTCCATACCAGTCTCTTAATTCTGAGAGGGTTTCTGTGACCCACATGGGTTTTAACCTCCTCTTTGCCTTTCCAGGCTTTTAAGGAGAAGCTAAATTTGGCCCTCTGGCTACAGGAATTCTGTTTTTACTCGAGAGTCATGTGGAATGTGACACTAACCAAGCATCCACTGGGCAGGGGCAAACACCTTGCACCTCAAGTGCAGCCCCGGGGAGCACAGGGGTGCCCATTTGTGAAGCAGAGGTTTTCTCTGCCTCTGAAGGGAGCAGCCCCACTGATACAACCCATTTTCTCCTCTTCATTCAAGCAGAAGAGCTTGACATTCTGCCCTTGGCAAAATAAAATCCCCTCCCTGCCTCTGCCTTGTCCCAAGGCATTGGAATAATTTTTAAGAAAAGAAACATTTCTAAAATGAACGAGTCACAAAAAGAGCATCCCGTTCTTCCATCTCCTACTCCTGCTAGCATGTGGCATTCTGAAGGAAACAAATCCAGATAAAACTTGCATGCCATGTTATGAAGTTTCAAGAATTATCAATTGCCTTAGAAATATCAACCCATTTCCACAAGCAGTGATTTATGTATTAACTGAAAAATAAAAAGCAGGTCCTACAAACACAAATGATCCACTTTGACCAAAAGGGATCATTAATCTGAAAAATGGGTTGCACAATCAAGGCCTTCATTTTCCATGATACATACTTGTCAAACAAACTGGAAAAACTGCAGTGGAACCTTGGGCATCCTGGCTGCAGTACCAGCCCTACGATCAATCAGATACTGTGTGTAGCCCTGAAAGAAAAGTTATTTCATGTCCACTCCTGCTCGTGGCAATATCAGTTGTATAAACCATTATTTCAGATGGATTGATTTTAATTTGCTGCTGTAGAACAGGGGTTACCTAGTGCCTAAACACTCAACTTTCTTCCTGATCTCTGAAGGTCCAACAAGACAAGGTACTCAAGAGGGAAGTGGTAGGGATGGATATAAACCTACATCTGATTCATGTACAGTGCAACTCAGGCTTCAAAAAATCTATTCGCATTCTTCAGAGGGGAAAAAATGGATCTGAAGTTCTGATTTGATTGCAATTTTAGTAGAAATTTAAATTTCTAGTTTTAAATGCAGACTTTCCCAAATATCATGGCTACAGACTATTGCTGTTTTGAGCCCTTTCCTAGTTCTAAAGATTTATTGGGGTGCCCAAAGAAACAAGAATCGGCAAAAGGAAAGATTAGACCTGACACACCTACTGGCAAGTGGTTGAAACACTTGTAAAATTATAACCAAAATGTTAGAAACCAAAACAGCCAAAAGCTGATAGAGAATGTAACAGCTCCAGTGGCAGGAGTAGTGACCAGATTGGGATCCATCCTCCCAGCTCCCATTTGGCCCCAAAATAATCATTACCCTAGAGGAACAGGCAGTTTTCTGGAGTTTTCTGTTTACTCACTGCACATCCACTTCATTCCCAACCACTTTAAGCCCAAGAAGAGTCCCTTCTGTCAAAGCCGGCTTTGAACTGGAAAAAACTTTGGGGGATGAAGCACAGCAGAAGGCACAGTCCTGAGCTGTTGAAGTTGTAAGAACAGGAAGTTGCCAACACAAATGCAGTCTTAGGAAAGGTGCAGTCGCACGTTTTGTCTCTGGGCAGGGGCAGTGGCCATCGTGGCAGCCGATGACAGCCCTTTGAATCCCGACAGAGGAAATCTGAGTGGGATGTTTACAATACAGAAAACGTTTAAAAGGAGCCTCAGACCAAGAAGTTGGCTGGTTTAGTGGCTTTGCTGCAGATATGCAGGCAAATGTCTTGAAGAGTGCCAAACACGGCTCTGCTGCCGTGTTCCTCCTGCTTGCAATTACTGGGAGCTGTCCCAGTGATCAGGGGCTGGATTTTTGGATTTTAACTTTAGAAAACCCTGACATAAAATTCACAGGAAGATGGTTGTAAGAGCTAACGTAACTGTTGGTTTCTGAGTTCACACCACTGTTCCAAAATCAAAGACATTTAAAATTCTTAAAATGAAGAATTTGAATGAGCAGTGTTGGATTGGGTGAACTTAAATTGCCATGAGCTAAGTAAGACTTTTGCAGTGAAAGTCCTTTCTTCACCCTTACTTCTAATCTGTTTAAAACAGAATTAAAGTAATGCTACAAATTAGTCTTTGAAAGTCCAAATTAGCTTTACAGTGACAAGAAAGCAGTGTATCAATAACAACAACAACAACAACAAAATAAGGTCCAGAACAGGAGGATCTTACATCTCTGAGGAAAATTCATAGTCAGATTTACAAACTTAATGCAACTACATCTGCTGAAAGAAAGTCTCCAAGGAAAAAGGAGTTGGAAGTCTGGCCTGAAACTATCCTAGCGACAGGAGTAGTGCTACATAAATACAGCCCATGTTGCATACCCTAACTTATCTTTGGTGATCCTTTACCCATGAGGATCCTAATAACTTCAGTGCTATGGAATAAAGCACCACCGAATACGAGGGTCCAAATCTCACCCAGCGCAGGCAGTTTGGTGAAAAAGCAGACGTTTGACAGAAATGTCCCCACCCACACACTCTACTGTCATTTTCCAACTCATTGCGTGCTGTGGTTCAGGGAAGCATATCCAGGAAAGATCACATTTTGTTCTTAAGGATTGAGGTCAGTGGGAGTTGGCACCTCAGGGAGGGCTCTCCTCCATCAGGACCTTGCCCACATTTGTGTTTCTCATTGCAGAATTCCAGGTCATGGAGCACCACAGGAGGAGTGGCTACCCACGTGGAACTGTCCTACGCAGAATCACAGAATCCTTAGGGCTGGAAGGGACCTCTGGAGATTATCCAGACCAACTCCTCTGCCAAGGCAGGTTACACAGGAACATATCCAGGTGGGTTTGGAGTATCTGCAGGAACACTTCAGGTCAATGTGACCCAGCATTTTCACCTAAAAGATGCTCTTCTGTCCTTCCCCACCTGCTCATTCCTTCTGCTGAGCAGCATTTCTTCATCCTGGCACAGGCCAGTGCAAAGGTAAAACAGATTAGGGAAATTGATCTGGCTGAAAACAAACCTGGCAGGAAAAAATGTGTCCACTTTCAGCCAAATTGATTCTCCAAATTGTTTCACTGTGCAGCCACTGAACCAGTCATGCTCTGCAAGCATGAGAGATGAAGTTCTACCAGGCGGGAACAGCTCAGGGGACAAGAAAGGATGACAAAATTCTTATCATGTGGCTGCAGTGATGAGAAGTTGCTTTCCTCCTTCTGCAGAGTTCCTAGTTATTCCCCCAGGGCATTGCTGATGTTCCAAGGACCACAATTCCCCAGGACGTGACACAAGTAATCTCTGCTGCTGATGGTGATGGAAGGAAGAGAGTTGAAATCAGATGAAGAAATTCTGCCAGCCTCAACCAGCTTCGTAGTTTTCAGATGCAACATTCCTTGACATAAGCTGTGTTTAGCCACACTTCTCTACTTCAAAAGCTTCTTCTGAGTTGCCTGCATTTCTCTGTGGCTGGGGTGGTGTCACAGTTCCTTTCCAATCTTTACAGTTCACTCTCTTTTCCTTTGAAATCTGTCACTACCATTTCTTGTGTCTGTCCTCCAACATTTCAGTGTATTCACCACCTGGCTCTCTTACACTTATTTCAGAGCTGCTAAGCAGCAGTGGAATTCCCTAGAAGGGATTTGAGCTGGAGAAATGCCAAGAGTCATAGCAATAAAATAAAAATAACAACAAAACCAACAGGGTATTATGGGTGTTCAACACTATTCAGAATCAGATTCTTGGTGTATGAACTGTGGCAAGTTTGGGAGCTGCCTGTGCAGTCGAAAGCAACCCTACAAAAACTGTGTGTAATGCAATAAAATGGTTATTCTTATTAGCTGATGTAACAGTGTAGGGATCTCTGCCAAGAACTATGGACCTTACATGTGGTCCTTTGATAAATATCTTTGTATGCACTCGGTATTAACAAAAGCATTACCATCTGTTTACCTTGCACTAATACACATCACATTTTTTGCACAAATCCTGGCTTGTATTGCCTAAGCCTGAGCTAGGCACTGTATCCATCAGAATGGGTGACAAAGGTTTAAATCAAGCAGGCCGTGTTTCAGCACGTTATTCACAAAACTAGGTCATGGGATAAATGTACTGCTGGAACACAGCTTTATACTAATTTTCCCAGTAAGATGCATCATAAATATTAACTGTCCTGAACACATACACACAGGCTCATGGCCTTGGCTCGGGGCCCTTCACATGGAAGCTGGAGAATGAGAGCTGACTTAAGGTGGTGAGAATGTGAGGAACTCGGAGTTATCATCAATAACAGAGCCTTGGCAGCCTCCAGCTTTTCCAGGCAGGCAGTAACACGGGAGCTGAGCGCCACGGGGCTGCTCCTGCAGCACCTCTCTGGTGGGAGCAGCATCAGTGTGAGACCCAGGGCCGCCTTCACGCGCTGCCCCTTCCGCAGCCGCCGTCGGAGCGTTCCTTTCACAAACCCACGCGAGCTTGTGCCTCCTTCCTATTCTCTACCATTAGCGTGGGCTCAGGGCCTCCCCTCCTCCCCCAAGCGCTCCCTCGCACACACTGCCCATTGTCCCGTTAGCTCCCAGCTCGCCTGTGATACCAGGAGCAGGTACCCCAGCACACACAGAGCCTGCAGCGCCGCGGGAACTTCCAGAAACAATGGTGGAGCAATATCTAATTATTTACAGCGGCAGCGCAAAGGAGGAGATTAAGATTATTTGTGATCATGGGTACGCATCCTTCTTTCCATTCTCATGGTATTTCCTGCCCGAGTGAAAGGAGGAAGAACCAGAAATCCACTGAGAATGTCTGTCTCTAATTTTTTTTTTTTTCAGTCTCAAGAAGTATAGCCAATAATAACAGTATTCAGAGTGCTTTTCCCTGATAATTTTCAATGTGCCTCACAAAGAGGGATAAGAATAATGATCCTTATTTTACAGACTATAACACAACCAACAAAAGAGCCAAGAAAGGAACCCAGATAGCTTGCCCTTTCCTCTGGGCTTTGCTATTGTTTAAGGATTAGGACTCACATTCAGGATAACACCTCAACCACATGCCTGACTTCAAGCATTTGCTTAAGTCGCATTGATTTAAGCACATGCTTAAAATTAGGCATATTCTTAAATATGTTCCCTAACCGGGGCTTAAATAACCATCTAGTCTTCTGGGTGCATATTCAGATAAGAGCAGATTTTATTTAAACTCAGGAAGAGGAGGAAGAACAGACTGGGTTGCAGCTGTTTTGCCCTAAAGCCATCCTGGTAGAGGTCCCCACATTGCAGTTAAAAACCCTTTAGTGTTCTTAGTTATTGCCGAGAAAGTAAGCAAAGTTAATGGCATCTCACCAGAAGGAAAAAATGATGGTGCCAAATGTCACCCAAACTGACTGAACTTTCAAAATCACCAGCATTTCCCAATGATGCTTTCCCAGATTTCCCTGTGAGAATTACGAAACCTTGCTGCTGAAAGAAGAGAGGCAGCAAAAGCACAGGGCCAGCTCCACCTGTGCCTCTATGAAGCAGAGAAACCTCTTCCACAGTCCAACAACAAGTTTATTGCTATTATCCCACTGTGACTATATTTATCTAGAGTAACAAATTCTTTGTATTTACCTACTCTTAAAAATTCTCCTTTTGCCTAATTTTGCTCTAAACATACCTTACTTTCTATTGATCTAATAGCCAGATATTTCTACATCTGTCTTGGTGAAGTACTCACAGAGGACTTGTATTGAGAATGGGTGAAATGTCTGAATTTGACACTTCCAAAACTGTTTCACAAAGAAAAATCTTCCTCCCCATTTACCGTCCTGGAGATTTTAGTCTGGGACACTCCAGTTTAAGGAAGTGGCGACACCAACCAAGCCACTGCTTCATACACTGCCCATATGGAAAGAAAGTAATATTTTGCAACAAACACCTTTCCTACATGCACCCAAACCTTTGTTGAGTGGCATAGTCCAAATTCCCATTGAGATTACAGACTGAAATTTGGGGCAAGATTAATGGAAGATGGCTCTGTGAGTAAGCTGAGGATATCTGATGGCAGAGAGCAGACATTGCATATAAGTTTATCAACAATATGACATATAACTCTTCTTATCTAGTTGGAGATATTAATAATACACAATATAAGAAAACAAAATTAGATAAGGCACTATCCGCATAAAAGCAGAGACCCACCATTGCCAGGAAGTTTCTCATTGTCCACCACCAATTCCATTACAATTTCTGACTCGTGTGGGAGGTTTTTCTGGTCTTTCAGATAGTGACTTCACTGGGCCTTTTATAATCAATATATTGTGTTCTCACTGAGGTCCAAACACTCTGGCAGTGTGTTACTAAAGAAGAAAAAAAAATTCAGCTCTGACACCAAGCCAAATTTGTGGTGAAAAGTTTACTTGGCTCTTAATTGACCACAGAAGTAAGCAAGGGTTAAATCTTCTGTCTCATTTGGGAGACTTACAACTTGTGTAAAGGGAGGAACATTTAATTTATCAGCTGCAGAATAAGTAGTAAGTTGGTGTGCTCCGTTAAAGACAGATCAAGGTTTTTCAAATCTGATTATTTTGCTTGGTAAAAACATCTCTTTTAGCTGATATCTATGACTTGGATATCATGACAGATTTTACAAAAATTGCCAGCGTGAATGCAGAAAATAATGGTCTCAAAGCCATCTCTGTTGCAATAATGCAATAACAAGGTGGATGTAATGTGGTCATTTTACAGTGATGCTTGTGATGTGTTGGTGTCATAACATGAAGAAGTTAATTTTTTTCACTCTTCTTTGAATATGAACAGACAGTGTGAAGTGAGATAAAATGGAAGACCAAATATATAGGGCACCTAAATGAGTTATGAGACATTTCCTTCCGCTATCAGAAGAGAAAAATTCTAGTTATCAAGACATTTTTGTAGAGACTTTGGATCAGCCAGTACATATGGCTGTGCCTCCTCGAATAGTGCGGCTGAAACCATGGGAAATATTCATGATTTGAAAGTTAGGTGCAGCTTTAATTCCTTGGCTGCCTTTGCAAAGAAATGTTATTGGAAAACGTTTAGTCAATAGTAAACTCAGATTAGGATGGTCCAACGAAGTGATTGGGTAGGAATATATTAACCCACTGTGAGAAATGACACAAGGTTTTTAGCCAGATCCATAGCCTGAGAAATTCCAATACCTGTAATAGAGCCATGCTGATTTCTACCAATTAGAGAACTGACCCTTTATTTTCTTTCTTGATATGTTTTCCCCTAACACATATACAATACTTTCCCAAAGGTAAAAGCTGCTTCAAAGCACTTTTAGAGGAACATTAAAGAAAAGGAAGTTGTAACAGTGCCTGCCATTATTTTATCTAGGACTTTGCCGCAATTAAAAACAATATAAAATGCCTTTGCTGCCCTGGACACTTACTTTTGGATTTTTAGCCTTGGAAAAACACAGACTCCAACTCCTTGTGTCAGAGCAAGGGCCTCCACACATTGTCCCTGCATTACGCTTTTTGATCCTGTTAAAAAATGTTACCCTGTGCAGCTCCACGCATCAAAGGAACGCTTGTACACACTGGGATCTGTTTCAGCCCTTAGGCAACGAGACCAAAAGACCCTTCTCATAAATTCTAATTCAAAAGTTTTTAGTTATCAAGAGGAAGTTTCCAATTGCTCTCTCACATGTGGGAAAATATGTAAGCTACTGAGAGGACCTTTTGTCTGCGACTTTAATGGGGGCAATTTGCAAGGGGGAGTGCAAAGGTTCTAATATGCAGTGTGCACAGACAGTAAGCAGGCACATACTTGGTATTTAATGAAGTTCCATGAATCATTAGCCATACAATAACCATTGGGTTCTATAAATCACCTGCAAAGATTTTTTTTTTTTTTTCCAGACCAATAAGTTGAGCAGCAGAGTGGAGCACCTCAAGGAGAACAGGAAGCAGGAGGAGGAAGGAAAAGAAAAAGATGAAAGCAGGGCACACGATGTATTATCTCCTAGCTGGCCTGCCAACCCAAAATTAAATCCTGTTGGTTTAACTTGTTGACTTTACAGGAAAACAAGGCAATAAAATGAAATTTGTCCTAATAAAACCCACTATGATTTGCAAGAGGAAAATGCAGCTGGAAGATCACATGTATTTTAGACTTCTGAACTGGAAAATATGTGTGAGGGAATGTTCAATTTTCCTTTATTTTTTTCTGTTCCTTTTAATTTTGTCTTTATTAATTCACTCTTCCAATGAAACATCCCTTCTGGAACTCCTTTCCTTTAAAAACATCAAACCATACCTGTACAGCTAAATAAAAGCTTGATTCTTTTCAATTAGCAAAAAAGTAAATGTTATTCGCAAGACAGACTCTCAGAAGTGGAGTTGTTTTATTCTGCAGAACAGTCTAGTAATGTACAGCTCTGCACCTAACCTGACAAGATCAAATTTTTCTGTAATTAAGCAGGATATAAACTTCATACTGTGTTAATAAAAGGCAGAATGGTCACAATCCTCTTCTGGAAAATCCAAAATCCCTTTTAGCTAGACAGGAGGTGGGACACAAGATCCTTTCAGTTGCTCAAGTCCCTGCTAAATCTCTCTAAGGCAGAGCAATGACATCTCACTCCTTCCATACACACATATATTCTGAGGTGCCACACAGTAAAAAGTCCCTAGGTTCATTTATTATTATTTTTTTCTATTTTTATTTTTAGTCTCAGGAAGACAGAGAAAGAGATCACACCAGCCCTGGCAATGCCACGTATTAGCATAAAGAACAAGAAAAAAAAAAATCATATTTGGACTGATGCTGCATCTAGCTCACCTCAGAGATCTTTAAAGCTAAGAGCCAAAATGACCCAATTCCCAGCAAGTGAAAGGACAGTGGGAACAACATTTTGCCATGCGGTTTTCCTTTGCTCATCAGTGAAAGTCAGAGCCTAAGCCACCCAGCCTAACACAGCACAGCCCTCCCCAGCTAATAGGAGAAATTAAAAACCAGGGGCAGCCCTGCAGCTACAGCTGAACTCCCACATTTTGACTGTCTTTTCCTTCTCACCCCCGCTTGGAGATGGGTTATAAAATGCAAATGGCAGCAATCAGTCCCCGAGGTGGCATCCTGCCTGCCTGGCCCACGGCGCTGGTGGCTGAGATAAAAGGAGGTGGCAGCGCCCTGTTAATGCATTTAGCTTTAATGCCACCCCTGCCCGCCACCATATCCAAGGGTTTCCATCCAGTCCCTAATGATCATTTGTCGCCATCACCATAAAAGCACCGCACAGTGCATCGGCCTGGCCCTGCCTAAGAGAGGCCCCAGCACTAAAACAGCAGGGAGGTTGCAGGTAAAGGATCCAAATAATTTAGCGGAGCAGTTTGTCCAGAGCGCCTGCCTGCCTGCACTGAGCCACGATCCAGACTTTGTTTCAGTTTCCCATCCAATCCATCATGTCAGGAACCAGAAAAGCAGAGAAAGATGGGAACTGGAAGACGAAACTGAGAGTAGGAAGGCTGAAAGAGAGATGCTGCCATAACCATCTCAAGACACAGCACAAGACATGAAAGAGCCTTTTATTGTGACTCTTCCCCATCCTGAAAGTGATATGGCCAGCAATAAAACAACAAACCCACCAGTGTGATTCCTGAACTGAGAGCCGTGTAAAAGCTTGTTTTGAAAGAATAATTACCCAATATTAACTTCCAAAAGATATTTCAAGTTAAAATGTAAAACTATCATAACAACCCCCACAAATACTTTTTATGGTGCAGCTGCAAAGAACTGATTGCTATGCAAACTCAATTTTTTAACAACTATAAATAGCTATATTTCATCAACACAATTGCTATTTTTCCATTTTTAAGTTTATTCCCTGAAAATGATGCCCATTGAGTAAAGAAAGCTCTCTTCTTGGGCAGCTTTTAAAGTTGATATTCAAAGCTGAACTTTAACCCAAGGGAAATAACTATTTCATTGACTCTGGGACTGTGGGGAGGGGAGGAAGGTCTGAAAGGAGGGGAAATATTTGAGAGGAAAAACATCATACAAATTGGAACTTCACAGTATTTTCACATGAATTTCAATGGAAAATACTCAGCAGCTTTACCCAGTCCTAGTTCTGTCCACAATTCAGTCAGTCTTGTCCTGTGATAATCCCTTCTCTTCTCAATGACAGAAGAGGCACTTAATCACTTCGTGCAGATAGATTGCCAGGAGGTTTAATTAAAATAACTTATTTTAAGTGATCTTAAACAAGAGGTAAATGTATTTATTATTCTAACATTTGGAGTGGGATAGGGGAGAGAGGAGGAATAGCAACCTCTTGGTACTTGGTATCAGGTTGCTCCTTTTATGAGCCATACGGTAGTGATTAGGAAGCTTAGTCCCTAAAAGTTTTGCAGTCCAGTTCTGAAGCACACTGTTGGGATTGTTTTCCCGTGTTTCTGAGGCTCTGCTCCCCACCATCAATGCAGAAAGCAGCAGTGGGCTGCATGTGAAAATGATTCTGGCCAAAGACTTCAGTAGGGCAGTGTCAGTTCTGCGCAGGGAGCTTCCTCACCCTGCTCTCCCCGAGGGAGCTGTGTGGGCTCTTCCATGTCTTTCTAGGCTCATGACCTGCGACAATATCCCCACATCCACACTCTTCCTGCTGCCAAGGGAATTCTGATCCTTCTCCAAAGGAGAGCGTCTTCAGTTGTTATTCACAGCTTGCAAGCAAGTATAGAACAGAGGAGGACAATCTTTTTGTTAAAACAGAGACTCAAATCTCACAAGCCCAACTAGAAGCAGTGTCTTGAGATACAAAGAAATAAGATGATCCCCATTATACTCTGTAAGAGTTACTTTTATGTATATTGATATAGATATGGATATTGATATGGATATCGATATATCTCTATCTATATCTATATATCTATCTATCCATCCATCTATCTATCTGTCTATCTATATCTATATATATATATATTTATAAATAAAAATGGATTTTTCCCCCATGTTTCCAGGCTAAGAAGTCATGGTTTCTTAACATAAGTCCATTTATTGCAAGTATTTTGGTACTATGCCTTGGACATCTAAGGGATGCATTTGTGTTGGGGAATGAATTAAGGAATATATACATCTTCTTCCTTGGGAGAACTTCAGCTGGGATGGTTGGATGAAATATAGGCCTCAAAACAGCCGCTTGGAAGGTTCCTACTGATTTCACTGGGTTTCACCTTGTGAACTCATCGGGACACTTCAGTCACTGCCAGTTCTACTGTGATAATCCTTGCGGATGAGTGGAGGAACTCCAGTTTGTGGCATTTAATGACCCAGCAGCACAGTGGCTGGAGCTCAAGGCAGCATCTGAGCCAGTTAAACCTTAATTCAAACACTTAACCACTGTGTGTTTTGAATGTGGGCCAAGTCTTGTTCACACTGAAATTATATGACACGAACCACGCTAAGATGTCAGCTTGAGCTACGTGCTAGGGTGCGGCGGGGCGTGAAGGGAGTCTGGGCTTGGCTGGTCCTCAGCCCAAGCTCAGATTCGTGCCTGGGGACATCAATCCTGCCTGGGGACATCAGTCCCTGCGGCCAGCCCAGCGCAAACGAGGCAGCAGTGTGGACAGCGGGTCAGCAGGGCACGTAGGGCTTTCGGTACGGGGCTTCAGCCTGGCACCTGCTGCGCCTCACTAGGATGTCTGCCTCCAGGTCTTTCCCTGGCTGCCCACCCTTCCTTCACAGCTCCGGGTGGGATCCACAGGCTGGCAGCGTGGCAGCAAATGGCGGGGGAGGGAGAAACCCCAGCAGGAGCCGAGGGCACACTTCTCTCTGCCCAGGTGGCAATCTGGTACCATCCCGAGGGGAGCTGGGCGGGAGCACCAGCTTTAAAATATCTCCCGCTTATTGCCATTCCTGCGTGGTTCCGAGATAAAAGGGGCACTTCAGACCTGGGACAAGTTAAAGGTTTGTGTTAAAAATTGACTGTCTGGCTTGAAAATTATGGAGCTTGACAGATGGAGGATGAAAGGCTGCTACAGAAGGAAAACATAGGCCACCACCCTTGACACCACTGACCACCCCATTGCTGACAGCCTCTTCCCACAGCCCCGCTCTCTTAAGCACTTCCCACTTTAAGGAAATGTATCAGAACACAGGAGTTTATCTGCCCTGACCTCTACCCCCAAACTGAACCCTCTTTCATGTTAATTCTCTTCACAAAGCCCACCGCATGTAAGGTCCCTGCAGTGCTCTGGCTTATTTGGTTCTCATTATTTGGTGGTGGTGGTTGTTGCTGTTATCCTACAGCAGTGAAGCTCTAATCAAGAAATTCTGGAATCACATTAAATATGATGTCTGGCCTGCTGCTTTCCATGGGTTTAAGGTGGAGAGCATAAGCCGTGTGCTGCTATTGGAGGAGCTTTTAAGAAATAAGGACAGATGAGAATTTTGTATCAAAATGTTTCAAATCAAGACAAAAGCACAAACTTCTGTGACAGGAAGACTGACAGGACTCCTCTCCTACATGTGGGGGACACCTTTCCGTAGTTATAGCTTCATAGTTCAGAAACAAAGAATTTCAGGACCTGATCCTCCGGCACAAATGTCACAAATCAGAATATTTCTATTCAGCATAGGTTCCCCAAAACAAGGCAGGTATGAGGGGAATGAGCTGAAATGATGGAAATATTATGTTCACACAGATCGTAATAGTTGGGATCATTTTTTTCTGGCAGACCACAAGGATTCTGATGATGAAATATTTTAACCCCTTTCCATTCTTGGCTGAACAGAATAATGTTCTGAAAAAGACCCCAAAACTTTACAATAAAAGGGTGCTCTAATGTAATTTTAAATTCATCTAGCAGGTCTCCTGACAGTATAAGTGAGGTCACAGCACAGCTGAAGAATATTCATTCTTATATATGAATGAATGAATGAATGAATGAATGAATGCTTATAAGACCTTTTTTTTCTCTCTTTTTCCCCAGAGCTGAATTTCTGCAGATGATTTTCCTCTGCTGCTGACACTTAGAAGATACACACAAATATGGCAGAGGGGAGGAGGGACCCTCACACTGGACAGGAAGAACTGAAATAATAATTAAGATACCAGACTGTAACACAGGAAAGGAGAATGCCACTCCTGGCTTTGCTCTAGCTTTCTGTGTGACCTGGAGCTGTTCCTCCAAGGGACAGGGAGCAGTAGCTGGCACTGTGCGAAGAAGCCATGAGCAGGGCGACCTGCACGGAGCCTGGGTTGATTCAACATCTCAGTGTTCCTGTGATAGCCTGGGGGCTGCTGGCAATTGTGATGTGCTGGACAGGGAAGCATTTTAAGCCCAAATTTTTGGTAGGGAGGGGTCTAGAAATCCCCGTCCAAGCTACACTGAACAGATGTCAGACCAGGATGTTTGCCCAAAACCCTCACCCAAATATATACAGCTACATTTCTTCCTATCAAAAACCAAAACAAACAAAGCGTAAAGCATGCAATAACAGAAAACAGAGCAGAGTTTACTCTCACAGTCCGGACAGATAATATGGCTGGGCTAATCTAAAGCATCCCTACTGCCAGAAGGGGACAATTCTCCCTTTCTCCGTCCTCCTTATTTCCTTCTTGCTCCAGTCCCTCCCCTCTGCTGCTGTGCCAGCTCTAAAGCTCATTTGACTGGACAGTGAGAGCCTCAAATCACGAACCCAGCGAAAAACTGATCTATCAAAATACAGTTTTCCTGCAAGATTAACGGGTTAAATTGCCTCAGCGTGTGGTCAGAGGAAAGCAGGACTTAGACGAGGCAGGGGCTGTGGTCAGGGCTGGAGGAGGGAGCACCTGGCTGTCGGAGAAGATAACCTGTGCCTCTGATACAGGATATGCAACCCAGATTTTATTCACACCTTTAATTCACGTTTTTTCAAACCCAGGAATACATATAGAGCAACAAGGCTCCTATGCTTTTATTTTTACTGCATTTTCCTCTATCCCCAGAGCCGACACACCACCGTCACGCTCCAACCTCCCTGTCTCAGCCAAGGGAGAAATTGCCACTCTGCACATGGGAACATCAGTGATTGCAAGTGCAGGAGATAAAAAAGAGGCACCAGTGGCAGGGGTAGCTGTCACTGATGCTGAGCTGGGAGCCCAGGCCCTCCTCATGGCACATTGCTACAGTTCATATTTTTCATAGGAACTGATGGAGAGGCTGAGGAGCTCATCTTTCCCATCACAGATGTGTCCAAGCTGATGATCAAAATCACACCTTGGATCTCTCTCAGTCTCTTCCGGAGCAGAGAGGGAACTTCTGCTGTTATCTAACAATTTTATCTTTGCCAGTCCTTGCTGTAGGGACTGGAACTTCCCCCTGCCCTCCCCAATAAATGCCATCACTGCAAGGTTACATACAACTCTTCTTTGAAATACATCTCCTGCTCCCCAAATCAAAAATCAGCTCTGTGGGCTATGAGTCGAAGGGACTTAAACTCTCTAAGCAGTTTAAGTCAGTCTGCAGCTAAATAGGGATTTTGAGAAGCTAAGTTTTCAGCTCATGGAGGGGACAGAGCCTCTAGGCACCTGGGCTGCTCACCCTGTCCATTTCCCACTTTGTTACACAGCAGAGGAGGAATCTGATGCTTTTGTTTCTCCAAGCAATTATTGTCACTGTGATTTTACACCATAGAAGGACACAGTGCTTAAGGAACAATGATTACACGTGCATAAGGGTGTTTTTTCTATAAAGAAGCAGCATAAAAAGAAGTATTGCTGTTCAGCACAACATGCCAT
This sequence comes from Origma solitaria, assembly GCA_013397895.1. NCBI lineage: Eukaryota > Metazoa > Chordata > Aves > Passeriformes > Acanthizidae > Origma > Origma solitaria. The sequence goes on from VZRL01000951.1 coordinate 291,737, forward strand.
TTGGACACAGGACCACCAGGGTGATGGGGCTGTTTTTCCTCTCCATTCATCCATTTTAAAATCCATAAGTTGCTATAAAATGAACAGATGCTATTAACACTTCAGTGGATTTCTGTGGAAACTGTGATTCATCCTCAGCAACAAGTTAAAATAAACACATGAGATTGCCTTCAATCTGCTTCCCAAGCCCTAAGAGGGCTAACAGAGTCAAAAAAGATGTTTTTTGCTGAAGATTCTTCTGGTTGCACACCCAGAAAAATTGTCTAATTTAATCATGGATGCCAGTTGCTCGTAGCTGAATACTGAACGCGGCTTTTGCTGTGGTATTTGCAGTGGTGCAGATGTGCAATGATTCCACCAGGTAGGAATGAAGATGGAATCCTTCATTCACTGAAGCCCGGAAGAGATAGATGGTTTTACATCTATATTCAGAAATAACTGAGCATAAGCTTAGCCTGTGTCAGTGAAAGAATGATACAAATGACCAGAAATCTCCTGAATCCCAAACACAAGGCAACTTTATCACCAGCATCTTCTGAACCATAAAAACCATGGGAAATAAAAAGAGTAGAAGCTGTTATTCAGAGTGGCACTGGAATAAGAAGATCTTTTCTAAACCATTTCAACTTTTGTAATCATTCTAATGCCTAATTTATGGTCTGTAAATGTGTACTTAGAGGACACAGGTGGTTTATTTGTGGTCAAAGCCTGGGACATCTTATCAATTCAGTTTAATCCTGGCACTGTAAAGCCTTCTGCATGGCCTTGGTGAAGTGTCACATTAAGGGTCAGTCCCCTACCCCTGAAAATGAGCTTAATAACATCATTTACTCTCTCCATTGCCCCGTTCAGATTATTCATGAATTTTTCAGGGTAAGAAAACATCTGCCATATGGCAGCAAGCACCGAAGAGCCCTGTCTTTAACTGCAGGCTCTGGGCTTTTCTATGGCTCAGATAACTCTGATTTAGAATAGCTGTTTTGGGGAGGGGAAAATTGTTCTGCCACAGTGAATTGCCAGTGGAGACAACTGGTCCAAAAATGCAGACAAATGAAAAGCGATATTTTGGTGTATTCGAGATGTTGTTTGAAAAAGTCCTTTATAGAGATCTGCCAGGGCCAAAACCCAAAGAAAAAGTTTCTAAAATAGGTGATAGCCTGGTGGCTGAGGCTTTCCTCTGCAATGGTGGAAAACAAGAGGGAGACTTGAGTCTGAGTCAGCCATTCCCTAAGTAACTGGTCCAACTAGCACCAGATCATTTTTCAGCACCTTTTTGCCTTTTTCAGTGGAAAAATCCACACCATCTTGATTCTGTCCTGCTAAAGAGTGGAATTACTTTCTGAAGCTTTAATACTTTGGTAGCACAGAAAAAACAACTCGTCTCCTCTCTTAATTACAGCTACAACTCCCTAACACTGTCCAAGCTGAAAATCTCTTGTGTTTGTGGCTGGCCACTGGAAATATCACAGGTATGAAAAAATTTCATGCAATTATGTGATTCGGAGCACTTCCCAGACTTTTGCTCCTTTCTCTTAATTGTCAGGTTCTGTTCAAATACATGAAGTCTGTAGCTCTTTCCTTTGTGTGAATAGCTTTCTCAATCCCTATACAACTTAATATTCTGTTGCCCTATTAAGCTAGCCATGCAGAAAACGGTTTTTAGCTAAATAATAGGAATAGCAAACGTATGAACTCTATACCTCAATGAGGTGTTAACTTCAAAGCCTTGTTATTTGGGAGTTGGGGCCATTTAAATGCTGACATTATTAGGCAAGGAAGTCTAAGAAACAAGCACTCAGTGGGAGTCAAAGATCTTTTTAAAAAGCATTTTCTTTATGCTCATCGCACCCCAATTCATTTAGGATGGGCTCCTGCTCTATGCCTACACATTTCCTAATTAAGACTTCTTTCCTTGCCACAATGTTTAGGTTGGAAGGAATCTGAGGCTCTCCGAGTACCCCCTTCATGATTGGCATATTTTTTTCTTTCCCCTCTCCCATCTCCCTGGTTGTAATTACATTACAGTGGCTTATCTCTCCATCAAAGGATGGGTAAGTGGTCCCTTTATAAACCTGTTCGGAGCAGCTGTTGGCCAGTCAGGGAACACTGAGGCCTGACCAGAGCTACACTTTCCCCAAAGGGCTTATCTATATTGTGCCACATTGAATGCGATGTGAATCGGTGTAGACAAGAACAAATAGCATTCAGCACATGTCAGCTAAGTGCAGTTTCAGCCTGGCCTCACCAGTGTTTAATCATGATTAGCTGACACGCACAGTTTATTGTGGTCTTCACCAGCCAACATATTGTGACCAGTATTACGTCAATTACTCGGTTACCCAAAATTGCATTCAGACATGATTAAATCCTTCCATTTGCACAGCTTTGTAGGGACTAGAACCACGAATCTGGCTCTTTGGGACCTGGGCAGCCAAGGCCCACACCTAGGTTTGAGCCTTCCTCTTGTCACAGGGTGAAGCAGAGCATCTGGACTATCTGGCAGCGAGGCACAGCCGCAACATGCTCAGGGATCTCAGAGCAGCTCCGAACTGGGTCTGAGAGCTCAAAGCACTGGGGTCAGGGCACCACAGGCTTCAACTGGCAAAGAGGCAAACATTTGCCCCCGGGAAATATTCCCTACCGTATTTCAGGTGGGGAATACCATTTGTGTGTTACGCAAAGCCCAAGGCGTTGCAGCTTTCCTGCCGCAGCACAGGCTGCAGTGCCACACCTGACCACGGCTTGGGACAGCCCAAGGAGGAAGGTGCTGACTGAGGCACTGCCAGAAACTGTGCCAGTCCTGCTGGGAGAAAACATGGGATTTGTACTCTAATTGCTATGAAATAATACTCCTTTATTCCTTGGACTCCTGCACGGCTAGCCTTTAAATCAGGTTTGCACAGGCCCTTCACAGGTCTCCTTGGGGCTGCCCATCCGTGTGCACGAGATCAGCTCTGTGTTTGCCCCACTCAAGCCTAATTCCAGCTTCAGTTCCAAAAGTAATACGCACTTGGCAAAACACTCTGCCGATGCTAATGTACCCAGAATCTTTCTCTATACTCAGCATCTTTCTATAACTCAATAACCATCACCCAACGCATCAAAAATGGCCCTTTTTTTTGGTTTGTTTTTGTTTGGTTTTTTGTTTGTTTTGTTTCGGGTTTTTTTGGTTTGTTTTCGGTTTTTTGTTTTGTTTTGGGTTTTTTGTTTTGTTTTTTTTTTCTTAACTGCTTTGAATTCTTTCTAGAAATCATGCGGATTTATGGCACCAGGTGAACGGCAGAAATCACAACATATATTTTTCTGGCCCAAATCACTTGGAGAGCTTTCACAGAGGCAACCATAGTAGGCAGTCGATAACTTTTCAGCTGGAGTCAGAAGCCCCATTCTTACCTTTGCACCCTATAACGACATAGCCAATGTCTGTACTATCCATTTTTTTCCAGAAAGGAAAATGTCCTGTGGGCCCTTCTGCTTCTGCTGAGCTTGCATGTTACGGGGTCGATGGAGGATCACCTCTTCTAGCGGTGCCTGCTCCTCCTAATGCAGAGACACGTGGTTTGGGAACAAAAGGCATTATTCAGCCCCTGGGAGCAGAACACTGGCATCTATGTTTTACAGACTATTTGAAGCCTGAGATTTTTAGGGGTCAGCAGCCTCCCTAGCCCTGTGCTCGTTTCGCTGGCACCCCTTGGGCAGGATAGCTACAACAGGAACTTTCAGTCTTTCTGAAACCTGGGGATCCTCAGGCTCCCAGAACGAGCAGTAACTCTGTGCAGGGAAATTCTAAGTCCTGTGCAGTGGAGGCCACATCTGATGTGAAACCTATTTGCCGTGAGCACCCCGACCACACTGAGGCTATGTTTAAAAGCTACAACATTTTCAACCAAAACACCATGAATCAGTCATCTGCTCTCTACATTTTTTCCTTCCTAACACAGCAGATTGCTGAAATACTCATGCATACATTTTCTTTCCTAATCTTCTTCTTCCTCCCAGCCTGAATCTGAGGAGCAGGGAAGTGTCACATGCAAACCCAGAAATATTTGTTATATTTGGATGTCTGACTGTAGCTCCCAGTTGTGGTATTGCTGGATGATTCCAGGCAAAAAGAAGCAAGCTTTACTCACCAAAGTTAAATTCTGGCACTGATTCTGCTTTTGCTTATTTTGGTATAAAGCAGGGATTTCTCCTCTTTAGACAGTAGAGTGGTTCCACAGGGCTAAATTGTAGGAGAGGCAACTCAGCATGTAATAAACAGGAGTGAGAAAAGAGAACCCTGTGGGAGGCGAATATGAATTGGGTAATTTGAGAAAAATAAAATAACCTTCGGGGATAAACTGAAGCTTATTTTTTAAAAAATAACTAAGACCAAACTGCCCTTTCTTGGTCTAGGACTATCAAGTTTAAAGCCTGATGAATTCAACAAACTTTTGAATCACCAGGTAAGGAGTATAATGAGATTTTCCTGCCAATGTGCTGAGCAACTTCACCCATCTCTGTCATTGCTATTCCCCTGCCTGGACCAGGCAGGAGCCCTAGAACTTGTGTATGGATAAGGTGTCAGCAGTACCAGCAGTTTTGGAAAGCAGACATAAGGAAAAGAGCCACGAGACGAACTGAAAAAGGAGGAAATAGAAAAAAAGGAAAGTGCACCATCAACCCAACAAGGACAAGGTTAGGGGGAACAAAAAATTCAATAGGCAGATCATCAGCGTTACTGCCATGGATAATCCTGGCGCTTGAAGTGAGATAACACCAGACTAAAAAGACAAGCCTGCATTTCAATTATTAAGTATTAGGCCCTGTCTCCCCACCTCTCAGCTGGTATATTTTATTACATTATGAGGTGTCTCAGGCTGCCTCTTTTAGATCAGGGTTATGTTTGTGTTGTTATTTTAGATATTGTCAACTTCTCAACTGTTTTAGCAAAAAAGCTAAAATCAGTATATTTTTCCTAACTGTTTCTGATGCGAGCTAATCCAAAGAAGATCTGTAGCTTTCAGTACAAAATTGGCAGCAAAGGTGACCACAAAGTGTCATCTTGTGAAGGATTTCTGGATTTATAAATTCTGGGTTGATTATTCCCGTTTTATAGAAGAGTCACTGAGGCGAAGGGAGTGGCTTTGACCTGTCTATGGCTGTAAATGGAGGCTCCAAGAAAGTCCTGGTTAAGCACGCAGCCCTTGAAATATTGCTGATGTTTTGTCATCAGCTCAGGCTGCCTCCCAGAAGATGGAGGTGTTCAGAGAGACAGCTGGGGTCTGACTGCCCTCATTTGGGCTCTGTTTTGAAAGATGCCTGTCCCTGAAACCAGAGCACACCATCTGTCCGTGCCACCATGTGGACACCAGGATGGTGCTTATTTACCTGAGAACTAATTTTAATAACAGGTACCTTTTCAGAGTTACAATTGCACCCAAACTATGAGCTGTGATAGCCAGGCTCACTGGGAGAGTCAAATCAGTGGAAAAAAAAATAAAATTAAGGATAGGCTGGGCCTTAGTTTTGGGGGCTGTCTCATCCTGGTTGTAACTGTTTTTTCCTCCTGCAGAGTCCCACCCCCAAACTGCACTATCAGCAAACCTTCAAGCTTTACAAAGAAAGAGAGAACATGAATTAGCTGAAATAAAAGACCTTGGCCAGATTGCTTTGTGGATAAAGCACCTTTGTTGTAATAATGTGGGAAAAGAGAGTCCGACCACAGCTCATCCAGATTCCTCAGACACACACGCCCAGTGATATGTATTTGTGAATATTTTCCACATTTATATCTGCTAACCAAAGTAACCAGTTTTTACTTGTTTAATTACTGCCAAAGAAAGAGGAACTGTCAGTGCCTCAAGAGTTATGCCAAAGCACAGGGTGGGTTCTCTCTGATTCATATGCTGCATGGCTACAGAAACCAAGACCCAGCATCAGGAATGCCAAGCAGTGAAAAAAGCAGCAGTCCAGCTCTACGGTGTATTTTTAATCTAACTCCCTCATTAAATTAATGTTATTCCTCACTTTCCCAGCAATTTAGCCGTGTATCAGCCATTTTATCAAAACACAAGGAAACAGGAAGACCTTTGGGGCGTAAAAGTATGGGACCTAACAGACTGTGTTATGCTAATGAAGTTTTATTTCTCTTATTTTCCAAATGAATGAAAGTCATCCCAGCTCTGACTCTCTCTTTAGCCTCATTGGTACATGACATTACCACAGAAAGCAGATTAAATAAATATGTATGATTTTTTCCCAAAGTGGAAAAAATCCCTTGTGCTTTGCACACAGAAAGGCACGAAGGGGACCTACGTGAAGCCTTTCTGAAAATCACCACCGCCATTAGAAATCCTAGATTCTCATTGTCCAGAAAATTTTCAAGAAACTTGGCAGATTTCTGTCCTTCTAGTCCCAGTGAAGATATATGTTGGCGGAACAGTAAGGTGAGGACGCCAGCTACCTCCTCTATATATCCAAAATCTGGTCCTAAATCTCACAGGAAGAGAGGGAGATGATCCACAGCAAGAAAGAAAATTTGGGGTAATATTCCATGGACATTTGAGTGGATTAGAATCAGGGTGGAAAATGTACTCTAATAAAGCCCCGTAACATAATTACCATAATGACATCTGCACCTGGCTTTGTGAGGATTTACAGCAGGTTATAAGGAGACACAAAGGGAAGCAGCCACTTCTGGATGCACAGAAATGCAGTGCTCAGCCTCGAGGTGAATTTGCACGGTGATCCTGAGCCCTTCCAGAGGCCTGAAATTTCTGCCCATCCACATTGCCTCCCATGCTTTTTTGTCTCCGGCTATTATTAAACTCCATGGTTTAACCTCCTTGCTCCATCTTTCCATCTGCAAATTGCAAAGAGCAATATTCACCTTCCTTGCAGAAAAGGATTTTAGTGTTGGAAAGATGAGAGTGCTGCCTCTCACCATGGAAAAATCCTACACAGACGCACAAAACAACGTCACGATTTTGATGTAGGATGGCCACTACTCCATGCAGTGTGGAATGAAGGAATGGTGAGCGGGAAAAGGTAGACACTTCTCCTGGGACCTGCAAAAGTAGCTGTCTAAACCTGGAGATTTCACATCTCGAACCACACATTTGATACCCCTTTTTAAGCCCTCCCGCAATTTACTCGTCACAGTATCCAAGACAGGTAAATTAACTTAATTACAACCATCACGCACTTGAGAAAAAGTGGCACACAGCGAAGAAGCGGCTCATTGTCACCACTAGCCCTATATCCCAGACCTTTCTGATGGGTAAATCACTTGCCAGAAAACACCAATTCGAGTTTTAGTTTCCTAACATGGGATTCAACCCAACACCCTGAGATTAGCCAAGTGTCCCTGAGGTTATTCAGAGGTAATTCGAGGTTTGTTTTATTTGCTTCAAGCGAAATCACACTGCTGGAACGGCGTTGAAGAGAGAAGGGTTTGGTTCTACAAATCGTGCACCTTGCAAGATCAAGCAGCCCATTTAGACAGAGTATTTTATGCTGTGCTGACGTGAGCACAGGGGAACACTTGAAGCGAGAAGCCTCATACCCATCATTTTAGCAGGAACGAGAAGGATGCTGCTCAGATATGTTTGCGGTATCCTCATATATTCTGGTGGTGCCAGGATGAGTTTCCCAGGGCCAGGTTCTAAATGCAGTGGTGAGTTTAAAGTGACTCCCCTGGACTCGATCATCGCAGGTTTTCCATTTCAGTGTACAATAAGAGATGAAAGTATGTCGCTGCTGCATTCACAACCAGTCAAGTGGCTGTGTCCAGCACAGTATAATGAATTTCTAGGGTAATTGAAGTTTTTGGGGGCTGTGTTACTCACTGCTCAGGAGACAAGCGATAAACTCACAGCTGGGAAACACACAGCAACAAGCAAAGGCACAGAGAAACCAACATCTGAGAAGCAAAACAAGTTTTGAAAGTGACTTTTGCTTAATAACAGCTCCCACTTAACAGAAAAACTGCACTGTCAGTGGTGAGGAATGATTAGGGAAAAATTTTGTCACCAGAAAGGCTGTCCCAGGGAAAATTGCTGTCTAGGGAATGGCAGAGGAGAATCCAGTCCTTTTCCTGCCCTGAGCACATCAGGGTTTGAGGATTTTGTGCAAGGCTTGAAACAATTTCCAATGCTAAATGTTAACAAGGCTTTCAGATAGGCCTGGGATGTTGGGATGTAAAGACTGAGCGAGATCCATTTACACCAGAAAAATGGATATTTAAATAGAAAGCAGCCACCATAAAAAATGTTTTTAAAATGCTGTTTTGGTTAATGCAACATACTGTACTTCTGCCAACAGAGGCAGTTTCTGATCAGGACATGCTGTGCTTTCCTCTGGAGATTTCGCAGGCAGGGTGGTCTTCCATGAGGGACGGGAAAGGGCTTAGTTAACATTACACATCCTTCATATATGCAGGCTGGTAAATGTAAGGCTTTGCAGCTGTGCAGTTTGTCACCAAAAACCAAGCTGAAAGGAGTCTAAATGCAGGAGACCGACAGGAATATGACCTAAGTCACTCTCAACACCTCTTGTTCTCCCCCTTCATAATAAAGCAAGTTCTGGTGCATTTGTGCAGCCTTGGTCTTTAGAGAGAGTGGTCAGAAGGTAAAATGGGCGGGGGGAAAAGGGATAGTGCAAAAATACCCTAATAAGTGATTTATTTTTTTCCCATAAACTACAAAAGAAGCCTGCAGTCCCATTATGCTCCATTACGTTTATTTTGATAGGAAAAAGCTTTGGCACTGGAAGAAGACTGAACTTTGTACCACAAAGAACAAAATCCATTCTGGAGACAGGAGCTGCTCTAAAGACCTGAGCTTTATATATGCCTGTAGAAATAACCCCTGTGCTAAGGAGGGGTGTAGCTGGCAAATCAAATGGATTTCAGTGGGACAACATATTGCTTCTATTTAAGAAAGCATCCTCGACCAGTGCATGTTTAAACCCAGTGAGACCTGAGCACAAGCTTAAAGCTAAACATATGCTCAAGTCTTTTCCTGAAACAGATACATGTGAGCAAACACTGATCAGTTGGAATATGGGATTCATTCTCTGCTACATCACCTCTTTTCCTCCTAGAATTTCTAGAGATTGAAATGCAAATAATCCATTCAAGTTAGTAGGGAGATATTTATGTAATTACATGTGTATAGCAGGTAAAAAGAACCCATTTTAATTTCATAAAAATGATGGTGACCTTCCAGGTTAAGCAATTTACCAAGATCACTTATTTTCATACTGATCAATCTTAAAAAAATCTGCAAGTTGGAAATTTGGTGTCTCTCTTTGAGATGAGAAGCCAAGAAATCAAGCCATAATAACTCACAAGTACTAATTCCAAGAAAATATATATTACACCTATCACCCATATTAATGTTATTATTATTATTATTATTATTATTATTATTATTATTATTATTAGTGTCTTCCATCCTCTGTAAAGCAAGCATTTGAAACAGGGCATGGATAGAAGAGAATTATACCATTAAAACCATTCTCCTTCTGTGATTAAGACTAGAAGGACTTGGGAAACCTGTTTATCAGATTTCTTAAATTCCAAAGGTTTTAGCTATAAAAATTCAGCTCCAGCAAAAAGGAATCATTTAGGAAAAGATGCCATCATTTTTCCCAATCTCAGCCAAAGCTTATTCTGAAAGAATTTCCACTGAAATAAACGGGATTGTTCACAAAGTCGAGTCTATTCAGCATACATACAAGTGAAAGAATGCTGCACGCAATTTTGCGGCATTTTCCTACTCCCTTATTCCCAAGTCACAATATAGTCGAGATGGCCACTTCGATTTCCAGGCTCACAGCTCCAAAAGCATATTCCCAGCTGAAGAGGGGATCTCCAGCAAGTGGGATCAGCACGTGACCAAGCACCTGCAAGAGCACAGTTGGATGCACAGCCCCAGCCCCAGCTAATTCCAGCCGGGAGTCTGTGTCACATTCCTGCAGAGGCTGTGTCACTGCCCCTCTTCCCTTCCACTTCCTTGCATTTGCCACATCTTTTGGCAGAACCTCCTTCCAGCCAGAGGTTTTAGGGGATGAGTGAAGTGGTTGGGATGGACAGGAAGGGTAACCCGAATGAGCAGCTTTCTGCCCACACACAGAACCTGGGCAGCAGTGCTGGAAATTTCCTGGGACCAGCTCTGCGGGATCCAGCTGAGGGCATCTTCAAAGTTGCTTTTCCCATACATCAGCAACTAGGAGGAGGAGGAGGAGGAGGAATACCCAGCCCCATCCCAAACTTGGATGATCCCATTTAAGGCTGAGGCACCCCTGCAATTCATAGTCAAAAATACACAGAGAGAGTAAGGATTTGTAGTTGTACACAGCAGTGGGACCATCAATAGGGTTATAAACCAAGTGTTCAGCAGTTACACCATGATCTTGCTCACTTAATTCAACCTAATTCAGTTCCTTCATGGCAGCCTTTGAGACATGATGAAATGTCCTTATTTTCTAGCTCCCCTTCACCCTGACTCCCTGAGATACACACAAGGCTCATCCCACAGTGACCTCTACCATCCACACTTGGCTCTTAGCACCTCGGGCTGCTCTTTCAAACCTGTCAGCTCATTATTCTGACAGGTGTATATTCTGCACATAGAACGGTAAAGTCCAAAATCTTGTCACTGCACAAGAGTAACCTGTTTCTAGACCTTTATCAGGCATATATTTATACCAGATGTCCTATTTGACGCCACAAACCGCGAAAATCTATCTTGAATTTCACTATAAAACACCAACATTGCTGGGGGTTGTACCAAGCAATCAGTCCCAAAACTCTGAAATTAAACAATTGCGCAATTTATGTTACAAAAATAACATGTGGTGATTTGGAAGCTTTGGAAGATCAGGGAAATGAGGCAAAGCTACAACCTGATCACCTTGAACAGTCTTCATGAGGCACTTGCGTGACAGAAGGACACTCAAAAAGAACACACTCATTACAATTTCCTGGAGGAAAATTCTCAAACTGCTACAGAAAGCACCAAGATTTTGGGATACTGATCCAAAACAAGAGAGAGAATACAAAGAGCGGTTACAGGGAGAAAATTTATGCTTAGAAATCCTTGGGGTTCTACAAGCCCCAAGCAGGTATTCAGAGAAAGCAGAGGAGGAATTTTCAGGAAAAGGAGTCATGCTTAACAACTGGTCCTTAATAAAACATTAGGTGTTGAGATATATGCATCTCATTTACATATTTACATATTTTATAAGCCATAGATATTTACCTTACAATGTTTTGTTGGTTTCTTTTTTTCCCCCCATAATTCTATTTCAAAAAACTCAACTTGATACATTGTTTCTACAATAGAAAAAATATTTTCTCAGTAGAAAAAAGATAAAAACATTAAGAGGTCTGATTCTCTGGCTTTCTGAGACTGCTGTCATTACTAAATGAATGAACTAATTTTGTGATGAAAATCATTCTTAAAAGAAAATTATCCATATATTAATATCTCCCTAATTTTTAGTGGGAATGGGTTATGTTAAATTTCTTCTGCACTAACTGCTCTGAAATACCAATGTAAAAACCAACCCAAACTGATCTGATTTGGTTCCCCCTTTTTTTTTTTTCCTAAGGGTGGAAAATTTGTTTTTGCTTTTTTCCTGACTCATGAAAGACACCAGACAGTGATGTGGATGATGTGGTGAAAGCTCTGAAGACAAAAAGTCTACTTAAGTCAAGGAATAGGGGAAGTGGTCACTCTGAGAGGTCATTTTCCTGTGAGACTCTGTTACGGCTGGAGAAAATTAACCAAAATATCTGCATTGGAGAGAGGTACAAAAAGAAGAAAGAAAGGGAGGGGTCAAATGTCTTGTGGAAACCTGTAGGAACGGCAATGGCATTTTCTATAGGGGCTCGCTCGATCTGGTTTCCTGACAAAATTCTGCAAAAATAGGAGGAGATTTTTAAAGTCTCAGAGGGTAGCCAGGCAGCCAGCTCCCTTAAAAGTCAGCAGGACATTCATTAAACTCGAGCAGATTAGCTGCATTGGATCTTTTCTCTGATGCTGGCACAGGGACCACACAGAAATCGTATTCCTAACACTTTATTACCATTTAAAGCTTTACAGATCAGTCACACTTCCAGAGTGCAAGAGCTTGGGAGACAGCAATATTACCAAGGTAATCAGATGGACTCTTTGGTTTCCATGTTTGTATTTCAAGGAAATAGCCAGTGAATGTCAAATTTGTTTCTACACTAGTTCTGAATCCCCAGCATTGCTTTTGTTTTGCGATAAAGTAAAAACAAAATTTTTTCGAACATTCTAGAAATTGATTTGTATTCTTTTAAAAAATCCCACAGGTTTTCATGCCAGGTGGCTCTATTTCTCCCAGGCCAGAACCAAACCTGAACTTTAAAGGCTGAATCCTGTCAAAACCAGTGTAGTTTTGTAAACATTCTGACTCTGCTAAAGTTGAATATTAATTGAAACCATACCTTCCTACCTTCAGAGCACTTCCATCCTCGTGGATCCTCTGCATTTCAGACTACTCTGCATTTCAGACTACTCTGCAAAGAGAAAAACCAGGAAGCAAATTCTCTTTGAGGTGAAGCAGCTTGCTGTTGTAATTTCAAGTAACGAAATTGGTTCCTGCATGAGGGATTCTGAGGTACCAGAACTCTGCCCAAGTCCCTCTGCAGACCCAGGCTCAGGCACTGCCTCAGTGGGAGCAAAACAGACAGGAGGACGCAGGCAGGACTCAGGAGATGACATCCACAAGTAGAGGCAAATTAAAGGGACTCAAAAGCAGAATTAAGATATTTTTCAGACTCCCAGCCATTACAGTTGAGGTAAGAATTTCAAAACAGCACAGCTCTCGTTTGGGTCACTAAATTTTACAGACCAGTCTATATCTGTGACCTCCCACTGCAGAGCCAGATTTCCCTCTGAAAATCCATCCACCTCTCGAGCTTCATTGGGAAGCCGAGCCTTTCCAGAAGTCAAGCGCTAAAATCATAAGCCTTCCTAAAACTGCTGGAAGAAGGCAGAAAGACAGACAAATGCTGCAAAGCCCTTTGGGCTATGGCAGCCTGCAGCAGGTTGTCTACAAGTGGAGAGGCAACTGCTGCCCATCTGCAGCAAGGCTGTGTGTTGTGGTGAGACCTGGACATTCCCTGTCCTCTGCTGGCCTCACGTTCATCACTGCAAGGATGAAATAGCACGACTTGTTAGCTAGCAAAAGCAGAATCTGCAGAGAAAGTTGCACAAGGGTTTCACGAGGCCTCCGAAACCTAACCCGGTGATGCTGTATTCTTTCCATTGCAAAACTCCACCAAGTGTCTTTTCCTCATAGCTTGACCACTTTGTTTGAAGTCTCTGTCCACAGTTATCACAATGTCACTGCTCTCCATTTAACCTGATTTTCTCAGGCAGTTTATCTGTTCTGTGGAGCGAAAAGAAAACAGTGTCTGATTAGGGAAGAGGGATTTGTTTGTTTTAGTTTTCTAAAAATTTATTTTGATTTATCCATTCTCTCCTTTCCTTTATCCTTCAGATGATAAATAGCTGTGAGGGAAGTAAGACAGCTCTAAAAGGAGGAAAGAAAAAAATTATGTGGAAATTTGCATTACTAACTCCATTTAATGCTAACCTCATGTTGTGTTTGGAATCTGATACAGATATTGTCCAGGTAGATACAAAAATTTCCCTATTTAGAGAACAGATAATGGTTTAAAATAAGCATCAAAAGCTCCAAAATCACACCTAAATCCAAACTTAACCAATTCAAAACTCAGCTAACTCTAAAACACTTTGCATTAACTTCTCTTTTAAGGAAGCATTGCATTCTTGCACTTCTTGTTTAATTTTCAAATGGACCAGAAGCAGAAGTTCAAAGTGTCACATGAAGCCTTGCTTTCATAAAATTGTTGCCTGAGTTTTACCTCAGTGAGATTCAGAAAACTCCAGATAAATTATTTAGCTTGTTATCTAAACCAAAATGCTGAACTTTTGAGAATTACTCAACCGCCTGTCTTTACCAGACACCTTTTTTTACCCATTAATGCCTCTAAACCATCATAAAACCTCTCCCCACACTGGGGGTTTTCTTGACCTGGTCATGACTGTGTTTATTCCTGCCATGGAAGTGGAAAGTTTGCCAGAGTAGCTTTCCTGGGTACTTTGACTACTTACAGCTATTCATAAGGAAAGAAAAGGGAAGTAGTTCATGAGAAACTTACTGGTACTTGTCATATTTCTCTCTCAGTATTTTTCTGTGGTTGATTTGATTAATTCTTAAAAGGTAAATATTGAAATACATCCATTGACATCTTATTATCTGTGGTTGTTTACATATGGAGGACAAACCCTCTCCTCCACTCGAAGCCAAAATAAACAGATCTTGTACAGGCAAGTTCCAAACTGGCCGAGGGTGTTGGATTTATCACCACAGGCTACAGAGCTGTTTGATGCCTATTCCGGCACTCCAGGTATGATTTTTTGCAAAGATGCTGTGTTTCCTGGAGAATCCTCAGGCACAGTTAGTAGTTTTCAGCCTTGATCAAAGCAATGCCAGCTTAGCAACATTTTACTTTAACATTCATTAATAAAAAGAAAAAAGACATGGCAATGTTGAAAGAAGATTTTTGGCCTATTTGTCTATCTTGACTTTGAGACTGAAAAGCTCTATAAAAGGCTGGATGATCTGACTTCTTAACCTAATTCAAGGAGCCATTTTCAAATTAGTTAATTTTAATGAGAGGACGAAATATGCAAAAGCCGTTCACACCATTCTACTAAGGTATGCAGTACCTTCATACCAGATATTTACAAGTACAAACGGATACGGAATTATTTCTTAAAAAGTCCCAGAATAATTCACTAACCAGTCTCCTCATTATCCACTGCATTCAGTGTTTGAAAATCTACCAAGTCTTTCTCAAACAAAAATAATTTGTAGAGAATTAGCTATGTATATACCAAAATTGGTAATAGAGTCCTATTCAGGAAAAACACAACATTTTGGTGCTTCAAATGAATATATTTATAGCCAAATATATCAGTCTGAGGACGCGGATTTGATAGAAGCATGGAGAGTAATGTTGTGAATCTCTCTGCAGCAGAGCTTAAAACCAAAATAAACACACAATTAAATGTTACCAGTGCTTATCACTGGTGATGTTCTGGTATTTGCTTTCAGGTAAGAACATTCCTCATCATAGACTTATTTCTCCTGTATTATCATTTAAAAAAGAGATAAGCTTTTGAATTATTTTCTGCTACTAGGAGGTGAGTAGGTCATAACTATTTTTATTCCATGGATCAATCTCCATTGCTTTGCATGCAGGGTAGACTTAAAATGTTAGCATTAGCAATTTACACCCACTTGCTGGCCATAAATGACTTTGCAGGTCCAAGGCAGTGGATTGTAAAACTGCTGACTTCACTGCTGGAGCACTACAGAAGAGAAGAAACTGGATGAGACAGAGCAAGTCCTAAATGCCTTGCATAATTAACAAACATGGCAAGACAAGTTACGAAAAACAAAGGAAGACTGGACAGATTTATGCTTGAAGTCTGGTACTTTTGAAGATCTGTCCAACTACGAAAGTCTCTTTTGATCTACATTAATTGAAAGCACTTAAAATTTGATCACACGTTTACGGCCACATGTTTAAAACTGACTCCTAATCTCGCGTCTGTAACCCGCTGGTCAGACTGGAATGCCTTCATTCTGCACCCAGCCTGCAGAGGATACAAATCTAATGACAGTCGTCTTTAGTCCCAGACGCAGAGTTTTGTGGTTGGGGCATCAGAATTCCCTAAACTCAGTCCTGAGGAGCATCCGCAATGAAAATCATCCCACGCCTCTGTGGAAGTGGATCGTTGCCTCTGCGGATGAAGACACTTGCTCCTGGTTTGGTTTCTCAGGGTAGTAAGAGAATAGGATTCAGCTGGGTGGGACACACTCCTTCCTGAGCTGGTCGGAGATGGAGAGAGCAGCATTTCCCTCATTTTTTTGGGAGGCAGGAGATGGAGTTCCCAGTTTGCAGTGGCAGTAGTCGGAGAAATGAAACCACCATGAGTGTGCCTGTAGGGGGTAGAGCCAGCCTCTCCTTTGACCAGGTAAAGGAAACAGCAGTAAGGAATCAAGAAACCACATTTATCCCCAAGGTTGCTCCTAGATTAAAACCTGAAATCCCACCAGACAACAGCACTCCATCTCACATGGCAAGGACAGATCAGAGAATGGCTTGCCCGATCCACTAATCTGCACCAACACTGGCTGCTGGAGCATCATTCAAGCCCAGCTTCGAATCTTTTCGCAAGTCAAGCCACTTGTATATATTATATTGAAGATTCATGGACCCCTACCCTTTTAAATGCCCCCCAAAAACCACTGAGAGGTAAAAAAATTCTGCTTGAATATTTCATTATGTTGTGTATGAGGAGAGCTCTGCTAAAGGGCTTGCACTATTGTATTGTCTTGACTAATAGTTTGTGTGACACGCATAAGGAAGACCAGATATTTGCAAATTTAAGGATTTTTTTTTTTTGCCCAAGGACAGCTTGGTAAAACCCATTAACATGAATTGTGTCTGAGCTGATGAGGAAAAAAGAAAACACTGAATCCAGACTTCCAATATTTTATTGGTGTTTCTGAACTTTTATTAGCTGTACTTTCTTCCATAAAATCAATTTAATAAGGGGAGCAGTGTTTTGGTAATGCATCAAAAGCAGTTCCTCTCCTCAAAGGGCATCTTTTTCACTCAATCTCTTCTCTAAAGACAGTGACATTAGTTTTGTAGATTAATAAACAGGCCAGCATCTGAGGACTGCATGAAGCCTCCATCACCCCTTATTGTGCTTTCTCTTCTGACCCCACTTTCCAGTGCAGGGCCCTCATCTCAACAATACCCTGAAAGCCTGTGTGGCACTCTGGGATCACACTTGAAAAGGCCTTTGGCTGAGGCTGGCTTTCAAGGAGAGGGGACAATTGGCAAGAGGCCTGTGGCTATTCATGCAGAACAGGCAGTGAAAAATGCCTGAAGTCAGATTCAGGGGTGGGCAATGCCCAAAAAAGAAAGCCCACATAACATGAATGGCTGCTGCTAGGCGACTAAAACCAAAGGCATGCCACTAGCAGCCCTCCATGTGCCGACATCAATGGGTTCATCCTATCCCTATTAGGGGCCTAAAATGATGGAGAAACATGAGAAGGGACTATAAGCAGGAAAGGAAAATAATACCAAAGTACATAACGGTCAATGCTTATATTGTTATACTAAACACTCAGGAGAAGGAAATAATATTTTCCGTGTTCGGCACCTTTTCTGCTGGCAGGAGTTGCGTGGGTTGCAAAATCTAATAAGCAAAATAGCCATGGCAGGTTTTCTTGGGGGAGGAAAGCCATGCACTTTGGTAATTAGTTATTTCTCATGCCCATAATTAAGCATGATTATAAAAACATATTGGAGAAGCCAGGCCTGAGGTAGAATGGCTCCAGAGCTGGTGCTGGAGCAGCTCCAGTCCCCTGGCTGTGCACACACAAGTCCAGTTTGGTTCCAAACCCAGCAGTGCTGGTCAGAGGGAAACAGGAGGTCTACACATTTATTAAAGGAAACCACTATAATGCGCCGCAAAAGCATTTCAGTGGCATACAAATGACCCAAACCTCAACTGTGCTCAAGGTTAGGAAGCCTGAGAGGTGCTGTCTGCAGTGCCAAAGGTCTCCAGTCCAAAAAAGTCCGTCATGAAGAACTTATCTTGCTTTAAGTCACCAGGTAGCTCTGTTTTTTTCCTTTTATAGAATACAGATAAATCCCCCATATTTACATCCTAACATTTCCCAGTGGAAAGAATGAACCGATGATCTCTTTTGAAAGAGGCTGTCCATACCCTCATTAATTTAAGCAGCATTCTGAAAATGACACACCAGTTTCTGTAGGAACAACCTATCCTCTCTAAAATCCTTTCCACTTCAGTACAGATGTTGGCTCTTGGCTAGCAAAAACCTTGAAAAAATGAATTACAATGTCTAGTCATGTTTGGACTTACTTCTAGGCATGATCTCAGCTCTTAAAAAATTATCATATTATTTAGTTTATGAGTAATAATGTCTGACTAGAAAAGGTATAAAATACAATATAATGCTACAATCAAGTGATTTATTTCAAGCGGTGATGTTTATTATTTGGTGTGGAAGAAACCTCCCCATCTTGCTTTTTCAATTATCTGTACCTGAAATCTGAATTTCCAATGATTTCTAAGTTTGTTAGCAACCTTTTTCCTTCCAGCTGCTGCAATGAAAGTAAGACCCTCATTATTTCTGCACTCTGCCCTACACAAGGGGTAGGAAGAAAATAACAGCTCCCTGCCAAAAGAGAGGAGAGCAGTGGGAGCCAGCCTTGGATTTCCCTCATCTGGTTGCTGGTTTGGGTATGTAACTGGGTGGGCAAGTGGGGAATCCAATGCTCCTCTGGAGGCAATGAAGTCATCTACTGTCCTCCAGTGGGAGCTGGGAAAGGAGCTGTGCACGCTGCAGAAACAAAGCTGCTGTGGCCTACTGATACCTCAGGGAAGGCTTTAAAGCAACAATTCAATGCTGTTTGTAGGTCCATTTGGATTAAAAATTTCTAAATTCGTGATGGAGTTAATCTTAGCCCCACATGTGATCTCAATGCTTGCATGTGTTTCTCTTGCATCTAAAATTGCTCCTGGAAATGTCTACTTCCAGCAGAAAATCTGTGCCTGTTTTGTATCTCCCCACGTATTGATGAGTACCAATCTCTAACTGCTTTAATGTTTGAAAGAGTCTCAAGAACACCGAAACTTTATATAGAGAGATTTTACAGATTAAAAATATATATATATATATATAGGTTTTATAGATTGAACAAGCAGACATGAGTAAGGCCAAATACAGATACACTGCTACTCTGCCAAAGGAACTGTGTATCTTGGGTGGTTGTGATTCCTGTGGCCTCTCAAGGTTGAGTATTCGGGATCTGATATTTAATTCATTCAGGGAAGAAAGAGCTTTCTAAGATATGTGGGCAAGTCCAGTCCTCTAAATCAAGAAGCTGAAAATTCTGTTTTCTGAAAACTCTTAGTTTTTACGTATCTTATCTCGAGGCCACTGCTTCTCTTCCTCTCTTCTGCCTGGATGAGCAGATAATTTTGCCCCCAACAAAAGGATGAATCCTTACAGGGACTAGAACATTTGTAAAACTGAGAATTATATCTGAGAGATTTAAGTTTGTTTTTCAATCTGAAGCATCATGTGAAGTAAAAGAGTCAAGATCTGTAACATCCAGTCTTGCCTCCATAAGTGAACTGTTTATCTACATTTCCAAGGCTGGAATTTTAAAAACATCCGGTTTGTATCTTATGATGGACACTTATAGAGGATTTCTGTGAACTTTATATATNTATGCACACCATCATCAATCCTATGGCAGGACAAACTCTCTAGACATGTCCTTCCCACACCAGGGATCAAAGTTGTATTAGGTACCATAGGTAAGTTCCTAACATTATTTGAAATTAATCTAGACGACAAAGTTAGATTGAGCCTGTTCCACTCCAAACCTCCAAACAGCAGGAATCTTACTCCCTAAGATTTGAGTTTAGCTTGCATAGGCCTCTGAATATCCTTACCAGTTGCAAAGGGCATTTTCACAGTTTCTCTTATGTAGTTATATTCACACACTCAAAGTAATATATTCAGCACACATCAGATTTCACAAGAAAAATACTTGAAAGTTTCAGGCTTTTCAGGATTCTTCAATGGATTTTTTATATAATTTGTTGAAGGAGGACCTTCCTAGCTTTGGGAGTTGGAAAACAACCTTCCAAAGTCTGAAGAGAGATATATTTTTTAAATTTGTAAGACCTGAAAGGAGAAGGGTGGGTGGTCTTAGCCCTTCAGAAGGTCTCTGATCCTCTGACCCATTAGACCATTAGTTCACCTAATAGTTCACCAACCAATAGCTATTCAAGTCTAAGAGTATAAAGAAAGGCGGCAATAAAAATAAATTACAAAACAAAAGGAATAAAAATAAGCAGTTTGTGTTTTCTTTCTCCTGTGAAATCCAAGAAGTGTACAGGTTGTTCTGTTCTATCTATTCAATCAAGATACCTACTTGATCTCGCCAAGAAAAGGTAAGATTAAACGACCATGGGTACCCAGCTACAGGAATAGAGTAAGTTTGTGATTTAAATATTTAAGCATTTAAACATTTAAACATTTAAAATTTGTGCTGTGTGTATGCCCTTTACCCAGCTCATCTGTTGGATGTTTAGTCACTGTTTTCTGCTCAGAGCAAGGGATTTTGCATACTGAAGCAGCAAATCCTAATTAATAGTCACTGAACTGCAAACACCAAGACTGTTGGGTGAGAGCAGAAGTCACCCATGGGTGCCCTGGCTGGTCTACAGGAGCTGCCCTGGTACACATCTCGCAGCTCCAGCTTCCCACAGAATAATTTGTAGCTCTCAAACTACAAAGCTCTCAGACTTTTGGCCAAGAGTCTCTAAAAAGTCGGGAGCTCATGTAACTTGTTGTTTTCTTGCCATAGAAAATGCTGAGGAAAAGCCATACATTGCACTGGGTCTAACTTATCTTCAGGTTTAGCCCCCTTTGATGTTCTTTCCTTTTTTTTTAATTCCAAAGAGCACTCTCTAAACATCTCATAACAGCAACCACCTCCAGACAGCATGTGAAAAATGAGAATATCCTCCTAATACAAAAACCATTAGGCAGCACTTGCCCTCTGTTTGAAAAACAGAAATCAGATGATTTTTCAGTCAAATAGCGAACATCCACAATGAAATCTTTGAGGCAGGGGAAAGACTCCCAAATCTGACTATAAACAAAGCATAGCTACTAAGGAACAAATATCATGGCTGAGGCATTGGGCTGGACATTCTGCCTGTGTTTTCAGACTTTCTTCATGCTCTGGGGTATCTCACTTAATCTCTTTGCTAAATCCCCTTGTTCCTCTGTGCACAGTGGATATCATAATTTTCTTTGTTTGCCTTTTAAGCACTCGGTGAGGGGATAATCTTAATGTGCGTTCGTAAAGCACTTTGCACAACAAACTACAAAAACCCATGGCCTAAGTGTTGCACGTTCTCAGCCCAGCCACAGAAAAGATGCAGCAGCCTAAGGATGGTGCTGGTGCCAGTGATGCCAGCAATGGACTGCATTTCACCTTCCACGGCACTGAGAACACTTCTAAATTGCCTGCATCTCTGATTTAGAGCCACAGCTGCACAGTGGCTTTATTTAGAAGATGGAGGCCTGAAATATGAGCCTCCAGCTGTTTTCTGCTCCCCTTTGGATCCAGCATGGATTCAAGCACCATAACACATTTCCCTGACTGTAGCCATAGGACTCACCGCATTTCGTAGATTGTCTGGTCATTGCTGTATTTTATTTTTTTTTTTTTTTTTTTACAGCTGGATACAGGCCTGAAAAAAAACCTTGAGCTCCGTACCAAGATAAAATATTACAAAAAATAAGCTAAGAGTTGTCTGCCCACTGAATCTATTCCAGTGGTCCTTTACTAAATAAAATGTGCTTAATTGATGTCAGCAATGAAGGCAAGATTGGGCTTACATAGTCAATAATTACTTAAAGCCTTACTCTTGCTGAATAATATCAGTGCTATGAGGACTGAGAATCCAAACTGGTGGAAAAAATATTATTACCTGGGTAAGAAATTGTGATAAAAGTGTAAATAAAACTAGATTATAGGACATACTTGGAGAACAGATTTGATAAATGGCCATGGAGAAACATTCTGGATACAGTGGAACCACACTTTGACGGGGGTGAAATCAGACTTAAGATGCAGCATTGCTATTTATTGGTAAGCACCAGTACCACTGGCTCCCAAAGCAGACATTCTTAACAGTTCTCTTATCCAGTGATGCCTTTAGTGAAGCCTGAAGATAGCCAAGCATGTTTAAGCATTTAACTGAAACAACAAAATCGACTGCACTGTCTACAAGCTTGAAAATATTATTCTGAAGCAACATCCTGAGTGACAACCGTGACTCCTGGACGGGAGAAGTAGCAGGTGCCGAGACCAAAGATGAGGTCAGTCCTTTCTCTTTTCCTCCTAACATATGAGAGGAGATTCCCTGCCCATCCTTTCCCTGGATGAGTGGTGGCCCCTGCATTGGCAAAAAGAGAGAGGAACACCTGTGTATGACAGATCCGTCCAATTTCTTCCCAGTTTGATTTCAGGTAGCTGCTCATGGCAGCAGTGGAAAACTGCATAGGGGATTCCATAACAATGGAAATACTGAAAAATAAAATCTCACTGTTTGTCTCGTTTGCAGACGCTCATTTTTCCCTGTTGCCCTCATGTAATTTTAAGGGCTGATAAAATTCTGCTTTTGTACCTGCAGAAAGTGGCTGTGATATTGCAGCAATGGCAGATTTTTATTAGCTGAGCTGACATTTGAAGCTAGGAGAAATTCACATTCCCTTTCTCTAAAGAGGAAGCTCTCATTCACCTTCTTTTATAGGACTTTTATTGCATTCTACAATGAATCTACTGAATACCTACCCTGGAATGATCTGCTCCTCGTAACATGAAAAACTTACATAACATGTTCAAAATCTAAAATCAGACTTTTTTTATCCTCTGTATGCAACACAGTCCTCCTGATTTTTCCAGGCTCAAACCATCTAAGGCTAATCACCAAACCTTGCTAGAGATCAGTCCAGTGAATGTTGTGGATCTTCAGCTCCAAACTGTATTTTAGCATTTTAATACATATTGAAATCTTCCAACTAATATATAACCTATGTATTATAACCCCTTTAATTTATGACAATTTTTTAAAAATTATTTTTATCCCCGAAGATTAAAAACATCAGTTGTCAAAATCAACTAAACCCAAATATTAAAGTCACAACACAATAGTTTGCCTTCCCAGTGTGATTATCTACTTCAAATAAAACTGATCACACATAACTTTCTGTAATTAAAGACCCAAACAGAGGTGTGTTGAGGCAGGCTTTGACTAATCCATCCCCTGGTCATTAGGTAGGGCCAATTCTTTTGAAATATCCACAGAGATGGCACATTCTCTGTATCTGGAGGCTTGTTTGCCTTTAATCTCAGTGATTACAAAAGTATTGCCCCAAAGGCTGGTTAACTCTGAAGCCTCACCCAGTAACTCTGACTCCATCATAATTCACTTTATTCAACCTGACCCTCTCCTTAATTTAAGTTATTCTCTGGGGTAATTCTAGTTCTGTTGTTAGTGGGTAAATAGCAGCAGTGAGAAAAAAAAAAGGGGTTTGCATGTTTAATTTTGTGCAATCGCTTCAAATTTGTGTACATATTCCATTTATGATGGGGTAAGAGGAGCAGCTCAAGTGTTTAGCATCAGTTCAACAGCTGTGACCACTGCAAGAGATTAAATGTACAGGCAGAGACTGATGTTCTCCATACCACAGAGGGTGGAGAACATTCCTTTTCGATATGGAATTTGAATTCAATCTGGTATTTGAGAAATGCATTGCTCTGTCATGGAAGACCAAAATGAGGGAGGTGGGAGGCTGAAGGGTGGTGCTGGTACTTTGCCCCACAGGTATCTGAAGTCAAATGGTACCCAACCTTTCCTTTTCAAATGCTGTTGTGTTCAGTTTATGCAGAAAGCAGATGACACACTAGAAATTATCACTGTGCGTGAACCCATACATGGGGAAAATAATTTAAGGTTAAAACTAATAAACCAACAAAATGCTTGAAACTATTGTAGCAGAGCTCTGTGTGCTGCAAGGGATCAGCTCATGCTGGGTGAAAAGCAAACAGCAGCTCTTTGGGGAGGTAAGAAATTGTCTTTAATTGCCCAAAGGTGATCTAGACAGCACTCTCAAAGGACACTTGTGTTTGTGTCAAACGCTCATCTCCAGGAAATGTGAAAAGGTGATGACTGGAGAACACACCAGTTAAGATGCAGAAACATAGATTTAGGAAAAAGTCTCAACCAAGCAAAAAAACTCTGGAAATACAAGGAGCATTTGCATTTCTAGTTATCATAACTCTCAAAAAGTAAGCATTACAGGACCTGGGGGTTTTTTCCCCCTTCCTATTTTAATTTTAAAAAGGGTGAGTTGAGTATGGCTGTGTTTGGCCAGGAGTTTGGTCTCCCTCTCCTTCTGGCCTCACATAAATTTTGTTTGCCTGCAGCAGATCTGGGACAAATTTTGCAATACTTCATGTCAGGCAGCTCTGTTTTGGTCAGATCCCCCGTTGCTGCAAACTGGGAGAATCCAGAACCAAGGCATGGGACAAGGCAGGTGAGCCAGGACAACACTCAGAGACACTCTGGGGCAGTGGCAAACCACGCTCAGCCACATTCCCAGGCTCTGGAAAGCGAAAGAAGCACAGCTCGAGTGCTGTGGAACAAACCTGGGCCCATAAGTCCAGGCAGAATTAAACAGAGCCCCGTGCAAGCACAGTCCAAAGGCAGTGGAAAGCAAACTTAGGCAAATAAACTCCGGGCTCTGTGGAGCAGAGCACAGATAGACACACTCCAAGAACAAGTAGGAAAGCAAACAGAGGCAAATATAGCCTAAAATTAATGAAGCAGATACATGAAACAGTAGCTGTCTCACTCTCCAAGCAAAATTTAAGTAACTTACTCCAAAATCACTGAGCTGGAGCAATTGTGGTTCTCTTACAGGCAAGCTACAGTGTTAACCTTCCCATCTCATGACCTCCATGCCTTCCACTCACATTCAGCATGGGAGACTTATTCTCCATTCCCCAACGGCCCACAGAAACTGCTGTGGATCAAAAGCATTCCAATTTTTGCATTCCTTCAGCAAAATGTGAAGACTTTCAGTGTTTCAAGGCAGCATTCAAATGGAGCAAGGAGACCTTACTCAAATATATATATATGTGTGTATATATAGATATATACATATAAATGTGTATATATGTATGTATGTATTTAAGTGTCTATGTGTATATATGTGTATATATATTAAATATATATGTATATATATGTACAGTTTCTTTTTGCACACCTATAATGTAGCTTCAGAGGGAATGAAATTGGGGAAACAGAGATTAGATAGCAATCAACATACATTTTTTTTTAAAATGAAGAGCTGAGAGAAAGGGAAGCTAAAAGCATCAGAGACATTTCTATACCTGAGAGAAACGTGACTAATACGAAAAAATTTCTGAAGTATTTAAGAATCTGAGAAAGCTTCCAATGGCTAAATTTTTTTGAAGGTAACATGGTTAGTGATGGAGAGAAGGTAAACACTTAGTAAATACTGGAATAAAAAAGGATAAAGTACTTTTTTCGCTTGAGGATGACAAAGTACTTCCCAATCTGATAGTAACTGTAGAGGAGGGTAAAGAACATCAATTACTGATAAGTGCTTTAAACCTGGCAGGCTGTCGATTTGGTCCCAAACAGTCCTAAAGACCTGTCTGAAGAAAATATCTGGCAGATTTTTAATGTCTCTTGAAAGAGCAGGAAGATTCCCATGAAATACAAGAGGGCTGTGTTTAAAAAGGGCAGGCAGGATGACACAGGCAGCACCAGGTCAGTGAGGCTGACCTCAGTCTTGGGTGAAAGGATGATTCACTTGCTGCAGGAGTCAACTAAGAGGGAAATAAAGAGAGGAAAGAGAATTCGTGTCATTCAATGTATTTAGCAGGTCATGTCAGACAGACAGGATTGCATCCTCAGTGTAGATTACCAGCGATTCTGCAGATGTGATGTACAGTACAGCACTGTGGTTAAAAATAGTGCCACATGGTGACAATAAAGTACATGATAAAGCGTAAAGAATGGGATGAGTACTTTTCAAAATATCCATCAGTGCGGAGTTACAATTGGCCTGATGGCATTTTAGGGGATTCCCCCATGACCAATTCTCTTTACAGTCTTTTTACCAATGGTTTTAAATAATTTTTAATGTACGCTAGAATGAGAACAAAACAAACCCAGCCACATTGTTTGTCCAATAAAGGCTAACAAAATAAAATGAAGGCCATTTGTACTGAAAAACTCCAGAGCAGACGTTAACTGTGGTCCATTTGACCCATTAAAATGTCACATCTGTGTGATTCTAAAATAGGCAGAGGTGCAAACCAGTGCACTGTAATATGGAAAGCAGGAAAGGGAAAGAGAATAAATGGCTGGGATATGAACCCCACTCATGTTCCTCTCTGACCCAGCCCTCCCAGGAATCAGATATAACACCTAGAGAGGTCTAACTTCCTACCTTAAGGATCAGAAGTCCTTGCATGGTGGATACAAGCACTGTGCCAGTGGAAACATTCATCGTTATACATGAAACTCAATTACCAGCTCCATCTACCAGTTTATTACACTTTCAGGAGTTTCCTCCTGTGCTCACTTTGCCAGTTTCCATTGGATTCAGAATGCTTTAGTTGTTCTGAAATAGCAGAGTAAATACAATCTATCCTAAGGGATCTATTCTGCCTTTCACCTAATAGAGCAAAAGAAATGCAAAGCCAAAGCAACTAAAAATCATCAGTGTTCCCCAAATAATGATGATTATAATAACAATTTTTTAGTGCATTCTATTATTTTCTATGTTAGTTAGATACCATTTTCCTTATTCCAGGAGGTGTTTGAGCAGAAACTTCAAAGCAAATTTATTTTCTACTTCAACTTTTATTACCTGGAGTCTCTTTCTGAGTGCAGCTCCCTGCCATCCCTTTTATTTTCTTTGCAAGTGCTCTGTTCATATCTTACACTCAAGTTACGTGGCAAACTGAAAAAAAAAAATGCTGTTGTCTCTATTCATTTAAAGTGGTAATTATAACGGAAGTCATACATTACTTGATAATGTGTGATAAACCAGGTCCTGAGCTGACAGAAATTAGGAGAGCTTCCCTCTTGGGCTGTGTCATTTATATGTATTGAAGGAAGGACCCATCAATGAAAATTAAAATGCAGTGCTGCTTTTTTTATATTAATAATCAACCAGCTTTGCTTTTCTCTTAACATAATCATTACCTAACACACTATTTTGTTTCCTCAAAATGAGAAAATACAATGGAAAAAGAAGTCCGGTAGTTGGTAGCAGACCTACTAACACAGATATAAAACTCAAGGTCTGGTGACTGAGTATCTTTATGTTCACTGATTCATCTTCCCCTTTTCATCTCCCTGCTTAAATACAGGATGGCTAAATGATCTAGATAATAGGAAATACATTTCATAATTGCTCATAAAAACTGTGAAAAATATGAAAGCCTGAATTTTATTGAAAACAGATAAAAGCTTCCTCCTTATGGCAAAAGGCATCTTAGACATTAATCTTGAAGTTTCAGAAACATCCATGCAATGCATGCATCAGTGAATTTTCTAGGGGTGCTCCTGCCTATGTATTCAAGTGTCACACACAAACAATAATCATCTGGGGCACTTGTTGCTCCCAGCCTTGTACTCTCAAAAAACAGCAATGAAGGAAAAAATTTCACAACTTCTCCATGCCCACTTGTCTCACACCTTTTGTATTCAATCTCCACTTTATATTTATGAACTATAATGATAAATAATACTTTTATGGAAATATTGGAGTTTCATCAGAAAGTTAGAGGAGAATAACTGGAAGAGAATAATCTCTTACGGGTTAAAAACATATGTCAGGGCTCAAACTTACCAAGCACAAGGGAAGAATTTCACAAAAGCAGGTAAAAGATTATTTCTTTCATGGCTTTTGTTACCACGGGGGCCATCTACCAAGATTTGTGTGTCAGAAAGAAAGGGATAAGCTCTTGATTTTTCTATTAAGACTATTTCATGAGGCCAAAAAATGGAGACAGACTCTCCTGTCGTGGATTAGGACACTGTCTAAGAGAAAAGTGGCCTATTATTCAGTGAACTCCCATCCAACAACTATCCATTATAAACTGTGGGAACAGTCGCCAGCCCAGGAATGCAGGAGCTAGAACCTGTGTCCTTTTGACAGCCGACAGCTCAGGTCTCACTTTCATCATTAGGATGCCTTCTCTTGGCTTATCTAGTCCAGCAAATTCATCAGGCTTTCCTACAAAGCAGAATGGCTTCAACAGAAGGCATAAAAACTGCTCCAAGTATGGTTTAGTGGTTAGGGGATCCTCGAGGCACTTCAGCCATATGGGCCTGAAACCCAGCCAAGAGAGCAGGGAAGGGGCTATTCATATTCTGGGGTTGTGAACACGGCATGAAAGGGCTTGGCAGTGCTTTCTTGGCTATACTTTAAAAGAAAGGAATGATCTCCACGGTAGTTTCCAAGAAAATGACATAAGTACCTTATTCCCGGAAAGGTTTCAGGGAAATACCTCGCCGCAGCTCCCAGTCAAGCACTTAAGGCCGGGAGAAGGAGCTGCAGAGTTGAAGTAATTTCCTACTGACCAGCGAAGGAGTCTCTCTGCTCAGGGATCTCACTGCTGGGAGGCAGTTCGCTTTCCTCACTCATTTTCCGAGGAGCAGGGATGCCTAATTCAGGGGTCTGGATCACACACTCAAAACTGGATGCGTGAAAGCTGCCTAAAAGTAGAATCAAATAAACCAGCGAGCTCCAAAATCTGAAAGACCTGGCTCTGAGGAGGAAGACGCCCAGAGATAAAGGGACCCAACAAGGGACTCTATTCAGAAAATGCGCCAGCAGAAGTGTGATTGAGTGCACAATTTGAGATGAGCAAAGGATGCTGCTGGATTTTGGAGAGCTCAGAAATGCAACGAATGTACACACAGGCAGAAGTGTCAGAGAAAGTCCACACTCCATTCCTATGGGGCATATTATCACCATCTGGGAGATGATTGATATTTATTTGTCTAGCTTGTGCACACACACTAGCACTGCATTTTAGATGGAGTCTCTCAAGTTAAATAGCAAAAGGAACAATAAGACAACCTGCTGACAACTCCAGCTCAGACTAAAAGAATCAGCCAGGAATCTCACAGCTTAGAAGTAACTCAAACCAGTTATTTCCCCGTACATTTTCACTTCAGTGATAAAATGCTGCGTTTCTCTGTTTATAAACTACTTAACTTGGTAGGAATGTGGTGCGTTTTTATTCTGAAGACTCAGACTACACCAGGCAAATAGAAAGGCTCCATACATTATCTGGAAAAAGGAAGGGTCAGACTGAGCCCCTGTTCTGACCTTGGCATTTTTTATTCCGCTTAAACCAAATGAGTTTGTCCCACAAAATTTTGCAGCAGCTGTGAGGTTCTACAGTTAGTTTATATAAGCTTTGCTGAGTTTATGCTTGGAGAGTGCTGAGTGGTTAGGGGGATACTGCACACTAAACCCTTGCCTCTTTAGGGAAAAAATGTATTAAGTTGTCATTTTTGTGCGCATAAATAGGAAATGTTGAATCAACTTCTGACTTTCTAGACATCTTGTTTGTTTTTCAGCTGTCTTTTTTTTTTGTTTGTTTTGTTTTCTTTTTTTCTTTTGAGGTTCAGGAATTTACTTGGGAACTTTGGACGTTTGTAGGAAGCCACTGAAATGCCATTCGGCCCATTTACTTGGGAGCACTGTGGGTGGAAGGTACAGATGGCACACATGTGTAAAGAAACCGGGAGACACAAAGTTTTGTGGGAACATACTCCTCCTCTGCTTGCCAAGAGCATGTAAAATGTTACTCACCAGAACTTGAACTGGAATTATTATATAAAATGGTGTCTCTTGCCTATTAACTTCTGCTTCCAAAAGTCACAAAGCAAGAAATTGTAATATTGCAGTTTTTAATTCCTTGGTAATGTTTATTTCCATAGCTGCCTTAGACCTGTCTCAATCTTAAATTCCAGATGCTGACCAGGAGAAACATTGGAAAGTACCCTGAAATTCTCTAAGAAATCCTAGTCCTTCACCATTAGTAAATACCACTTTTAGACAACAAATTACACTCCAGCAGCTCCAGCATCTGACTGAGATTTTGGGATGGGCTCTCTGCTGCCGACTACACCGAGGAGTCTTTTAAACTACCACAAACATCTACCAAAATCCCACAATCAAAATCAGACACAGAATTCCGTGCATCTCCCTGGTGTGGTGCAAATGACTAAGCAGGGCACGAGGCAATGCAGAGTTGTCTTGGTGGGCAAAATACTCCATTTTCTGCTGGTGCAACTCCAGCGTTTTTGGACTGAGTTACACTTGAATAAAACCAGGCTAATATAGTGGTGAGACAGATCTGATACTTCTACTGTGCTTTGTATCTATGATTACAGCTTAAATGATCTGCTTTAAAAAAGATGTTTCAATTACATGTGTCAGCACAGGAAACCACCGTTTTTTTTTTTTTCACATGGGTGGCAATTATTTCATTCTTGGAGGCTGCTGCTGCGCACCTATCCAAATGAATGTATAACATTTAAATATCAGCAGTGACTCACAGACCACTAACTGCTACAGAATCCCAGATGATGAAAAGTTGGAAACATGTATTTTTACTGATCCTTTTTGTGGTTGGTATCTTTAATAATGCCAAATGATTTACCAGTGTCTCTTAAGAGTAAAACAGTAAAGACTCCCATCTGTTAGAGGGTTGATCCAGCTTGTTCTCAACTGTTTTGAGTCAGTTTATTATCATCTGTGAGTGGTTCCCCATCTAGCTGCTCTTCTTTTCCCTTTCCTTTTCTTGTTTTGGGAAGATAGCACAAAAAGAATATGTCATAACTAGAATAGTGGCTAAGCGCGTGTCATTTTTTTTTTATATTTTGTGGGAATAGATCTTTCAAGAATAGTTAGGACCTGAGGAAAGCGAAGGCTACAGACACTTTCTTCTTTTTCTAGCTTGATTTTTTTTCCCCTACAATTTTAACAGCTTGAAAAACTGGAAAAATAGGAAAACTAAATGTAGAAGATTTAAATCAGAATCTAGCCTTTATTGTCCAATCATTCACCTTCCACTTCTGTTTTCACAAGACCATGCAATTTTGGTTTTTCAAATGTACAAAAAAGCCACTTTGTCAAATTCAATCAGGTAGCTGTTTTTGTAGCATGGCTGATCCCAAAGAGGGCTTCATTTTTGCCTTGGAAAACGGGAAGCCTAAGGAGATTTCACTTTCTCCAGCACCATCAGCCTCTCCCAGGTAGTATTTTGGTCTGGACATGCTTCCCACCACCATCAGCAGGTTCTTTTTTTTTTTTTTTT
>VZRL01000951.1:328614-383734 GCA_013397895.1 Origma solitaria
AGAAAGAAAGAAAGAAAGAGAGAGAAAGAGAGAGAGAAAAAGAAAGAAAGAAAGAGAAAGAAGGAAGGAAGGAAGGAAGAGAGAGAGAAAGAGAGAGAGAGAGAGAGAAAAAGAAAGAAAGAAAGAAAGAAAGAAATAGAGGCCCTCTTTAAAGAAAAAAACAAACAAACAAAAACCAATAAAAATCAAGGGCAGTATTAGTCATTCTCATTCAGACTCATGCAATAGGTAGAGATTGGTAGGGAAGAACAGAATTCACTTTCTTTCCTACCTTTGGACTACCTGGATTCCTAACACAAAGTCCTAGGCTTCACAACTCAGATGGCAGAGGACCTGTTCCTCCAAACATCCCAAAAGCTGCTTCCTCAGAGGGCTGAGCTGGTCAGCAGAGCTGGACCAAGACAGGAGGAGACCATGAAGGGATGCAAGAGGTGTAAATCAGCCCCTACAAGGGCAGGACCTCTGGAAGGAAATGTCTCTTCTCACCAGCCACCTGCTAACAGGGTGCAGCTCTTTTCCACCCCGTGCTTCTGGACCACGTCTGGAACAAACAATCACGACTTGAATAATGTTTGTCTGACTTGCCATTGAACTTGACCCGAATGAAACCTGTAAGAGTTCGAATGAAAGTTCAGCGAGAATTTTGCTCTCATTTTTGGTAAATGACAACACCAGCTGAAGCCAAAGGCAGTGGCTGCATGAGAGGACTAATTTTATATTGCTTTTATCAGAAGGAAGGCACTATTGGAATCTCAAGACACAGCTAATTATTAGCTACCTGAGCCTATTCTGCTGGTGAGAGGCTGCCTGGAAAGTCCAAATCAGATTTGACAATATCTGGACTGTTGTGTTCACGTCTGAACCAGCGAAAATCACACATAGCCCTTCCCTCAGCAGAAAGACATATCATAAATTGCAATAACTTCAAACTATTCTGTGATGCTGCAAAACATAACACGGTTTTGCACGATCTTTCCCCACGTGAATCACAGCTCGTTTTTCTGAGAAACAAAAGCATGGGAAAATAGGAGAGCTGATCAAAAACCTTGCGTGCTGTCGGGCAGAGGAGGGCAGGGATTGTTTGTGGTGCAGAACCATTGGCTGCTCTTGCCTCCAGTGCTGAGTGGATGCTTGCCCCTGCATTTTTCCGAAGCGTTTATCTGCAATTCAGGCCTCTTAATCACAGCTGGTGAGGAGAGAAGGCAGCGTGGTGCTCGGGCGGTTTGTGGTGCAACTACCAGCGAGCTGATTACGTGTATTTCCCCTCCAGTGGAACCTATCTCTTCCTGTGACAATACTCAGGGTTTGGGGGGTTTTTGAGTGCATGAAAGCAACGTGCACTTCCAGTACTTCAGAAGAAATGAAGGCTGTCATTTCAGAAGAAAAAGTGTCATCTTGACAGCTGAGCATTTAGCCTTATCTTGAAAATGGTTCAGAGGCAGAAAAGTCTGCTTCCCTGAAAACTCAGAGGATGAAATTTAGGACAGAGCTCTAACTGCATAGCACCTTCCTTTCTGTTCTCGAGTGCCCCACAGGTATTCCAGACACTGGCAATGGTACCTGTGAGAATTACAGGTCGGCGCTCACTCCGCAAACAGCCCCTGCCCAAGGGAATGCCTGGAATCAGACCAACTGCTGTTCCCGTCACATTCAGCACCACTGCTGAGGCATGAAGGAAACTCCCACCCTCGTCCTCCCCTCCTCACCCTCCTTCCCCTCCCCCTCGCCCCACACACAGAGATGTGAGAAAGGAAGCAGCTCAAATGAAAGCAGTGAGAAATGGGGTGGTTTCTCCATCCCGCTTTGCACTGCCATCTCTGCCCCACCACAGCACCAGGGCTTCCCACCTTTGAACTGGGGGTCACCTGCCACAGCCTCTTAGCTCTGCATACTTTTCCACCTTTGAGCATCCAAGAGTTAGAGAAATAAAAGATGAAAGTCCTGGTTCATATGTAATCTTGTGAATACCAAGGGCAGGACTTCCTTCGGTGTACAGCTCATTTTCCAAAGGCATTACTGGACTCAACCTTCCAGACCTCTGACCACAAACGAATCTGAAGTTCGAGAGTACTTCGGCAGCCACAATCACAGGGCAGGAAGAAAGGAGTAATTCGCACAATCAATAAACATAAAATTCCCAAAGAAAGTTCTTGGTGTCTTAAGGATACGTAACAACAAAAACAATACTGGTTTTTGGAAAGCACTGGCCCAATCAGTAGTTTGTTAGAATAGCATTGTTTGTGAAGCATCTATCACTTAATTGGAGTGGATCACCACATGACAATTGCACTTATATTAGAACAATTAAAATAAAAGTGATTTAGAAGGAGAATCCTAATCTATGTGCTATAGAGTACCATGCAGACAGCTTTGGAAGATGGCATACAGCAGTAATTTCCCAGAGCCTGGCTTTCTATAGGCTTCAGAATTCCTTCACCAAGCGCTTTGTTGCAGAGATAAAAAGAAGGCAGAAAGTTGTGTTATACAAGGAAAAACAGGAAAAGTCAGTGTCTTTCAAACAAAAGAACCAACTAAGAAGTGACTTGGCTCCAAATGAAATAGAGCACAAGGTCAGTGGTCTGACCTGAGCCTCATGGGAAGGTGCAGGGAAGACAGAGCCAGGCTCTCCTCAGAGGTGTCTGTGGCTCAGTGAGAGCCAGTGGGCACAAGCTGTAGCATGGGACACTTACACAATATAAAAGAAAAGAACTCTGTACCAGAAGGGTGGTCAGACACTGCAGCAGAAGCCCAGAAAGGCTGGCAACTCTTGGGGAGATTAAAAACTCCACAAGCCCCTGGGCATCCTGCTGTGACTGGACCTGCTCTGAGCAGGAGGTGGGATAGGAAAACCAGAGGTGTTTTCCCACAACATTTTCCTCTGTCCCTCTCAGATTGTGTCACTGAAGGTTTTCATTGGCACTGGTACACTGACTGCACATGACATTTTGTTCTAGTTGCATATGGCAAAGTAATGAATTAGTAATAAATGAATTAATGGACAATAATATGAACAATTAATAACTAATCTATTTTATCACAGAAAATAAATAATAATTAATGTGCAATAAATGATTGGAGAATTTTCAAATTGCTAGTTTGCTTTTAGCTCTTGCACATAATCACATTACTGATGTGCTTATAACCCTGCTACTCAGGTTTTGTATGTTCCTAGAATCTACTGAGATACCTGTTCATAAAGTTCAATGTGAATGCTTTAGTCATTTTAATCTTTGTAACAGAGCAACGTTTGTTTGGGGCTTGTTGGGGTTCTTTTCTTTCCACAGCATAACCCAAAATGAACCTCAGATCAAAGCCATGCTATTCCATCCTGAATGCTGTGCCCTTTGCTTCAGCGTCTCAGAGCCTTCCAGTAATACATCACGGAGTGTGATTAGCAACTGTCACGTGCTGTTTGTTTCTCATCATCTCCCCGGGGATAAACTCAGCCTGAGTGTTTCACTGGTAAGAGTTTTTGTTTGGCTTTGTTTTGAAATATGTGAGAATGATCTGGCAAAGGAATATTGCCAGGTCATTTTCATGAAGCGCAAGATTGATCCTGAACGCTCTTCCACGTTGCTGTTTCACAGGGAGATAAGAAGATAAGATCCATTGCTATTTAATGCAAGATTTGAGGAAAAACTGCCATGGTGAGGTTTCACTGGCAGCTCTCAAAGAAATCAAACCTATGATCCAATGTGCCCAGAGGCACTGATACTGCAGTGTGCTGAGGATCTTTTAACTGGTATTACTTATCCTCACCTCTTGCTGGCCCTAGAGGTGTCAGGGCCACAGCAGAGCAAGTCAGTAACTCCTAGGATTTGCCTGACAGGGAGAACAAATTGGAGTCAACAGGTGGACTTGGCTGGAAGATTTCCCCATGAATAGAAGACGTCCCCAAAAAAAGGTCAACCCCCAGAAAACATCATGAGCAAAACCTGCTGAATGTACTCACTGCCCATCAGCACCATCCCAAAACAACAAGCAGCTCTTGCTCTCGCTGGACAAAAGACGTGGTGAAAATAACGTGATGGCTTTTGCTCACGGACAACTCAAGTTAGCACGAGTGCCGTGTGCTCATTAAATCAGAGAAGAATCTTGGCAGAACAAACAAAAGCATCAATTTAGACATTTTCAGCACAACTTTAACATATATTTTTCTCACTCTTGGCATATACCCCCTGTCACCTCCCCACCATCCTCTGTGTGTAGCCCCAAGGGCCATTAATCCAGCTTTGAAGACAGCAATTTCTTTCACAACCCAAACAACTGCCTCAACATGTCTAAATAAGTAGTGCTTTTTTTTTTAAAGAGAATTATTATATTCCACACTAAGTTAAATCATTCATTCCCATTATTTACATTAAATGTATCGCTTATAAACCCCCAAAACCCAGGACTACAAAAGACTGGAAGTTCTTTTTTCACAGATGGGGAAAACAGGAGCTGATGCTAAAGGATAGCCCTTGGATGTTAATGCAACAAGTCCTGACAGAAAGCAACTGAGCCTTGCATACCTGAACATCTCGGGTGCTTCTGCGCCGTGGTACTGAAAGGAAAACTCTCCTGGCCCAGTCAGTTCCTAAAAAATGTAGGATAAAATCTAATCACAGTAATCTGACGGATGCTCTGCTCCATCGAGGGAAACTTGACCCATGAAAATTGTGGTACTTTTACGGAGTTGTGCAGAGCAACTGAGCTTTGGAAATCCAGCCCGGTACTGCAAGGCAAAAAAGATAATTTCGGGCAGGGACAGTGTCAGGACCAAGGTCTTCTGTACTGTGGCCAAATTTTTGAGCCCTATTGCCTAATGCAAATCTGTGAAATAAAATTAACAGGCCTGGGTGAAGTTTTACATCTGCAGGAAACCCAGTTTCAGTTGTGGAAATTCAGTTTTCAAATTCATATTTAATCAAACTATGCACTCACCTTTCCTGCAGCTTTTACAACAGATATCGCTGCTGAGAAACTCTCAGTTTGGAGAGCAAATGTACATAATTTTTTGCCTGATATTCTCATCTCAGATATACATCCTCTCACTTTGCCTCATCCAGCTCCCAGGCTGCTTGGAAATGATGGGGAAAGATCCTAATGTAGAAAAACTCACTCTCTGATGTACAGCTTGGGATGAAAAACAAATTATTCAGAGTACTGATAGGATAAAAAACCTATTATCAAAACACAAACATTAAAACCCTCATCGTGTCATGATAAAAAAATAGATATAGAAGCACACAAGGGACCATGAGGAGCTGGCCCAAGGAGCCTGTATTTATCATGAGGTGGCAACAGTTTGAAACAAACTCAGATTTTCTTTTTTTATTTGTGTCAGAATTATTTTTTACCAGATGAGTAAGAAACCAAGGTAATGATTTCATTCAATGTTTTGTGTTTCAAACTACAAATTTACCTCAAACGTGAGTAGATCTGATTCCAAGCAATTTTTCGCACTTTTTAAACAAATACTTCTTATATAATTTAATTTTTAATTTTTCTACAGTTCTCTGCAAGGGTAACAAATTGTGTTTATACCCTAACAGGAATATTTGATGCTCTGTCAAAGCAAATCAATCTTCCCTCTCTTTTTAGATACTAATGATGCCATCAATAAAAGCCCTCATCATAAATGAATGTTCTGCACAAAATGCTATGCATAATGGTGTGACCCCTCAGGATGCAGGGCATGTCATCTTGAATTTATTTAATCTCTGGGAGCCCTGTATAGAGCTAACTTTTAAGTCTTTGGAGTCTCAAGCAAAACAAGATCATAGTGCCCCACACAGAGTCAGAAACAGAAGAGCTTGCACCTGCAAGAGCCTCTTTTTCTCATTGCTGCTGGATGGGATTGTTTGTTTCAGTGTTTCCACCCCACAGCCCTGGCTCCAATGTGGCAGATCTCGGTTTGGGAGGTGAGCCGGGGATCAGCTCGATCCCTCTCTCCTTGTACTGC
The DNA here is from genome assembly GCA_013397895.1 of Origma solitaria. Lineage (NCBI taxonomy): Eukaryota > Metazoa > Chordata > Aves > Passeriformes > Acanthizidae > Origma > Origma solitaria. The sequence continues at coordinate 334,562 of VZRL01000951.1, forward strand.
CAAAATCTGCAGATCTGTGTTCTTCGTGCTCCCAAAGACTTGAGAGAATGTGTTCCATACACACCGCTGGTATCAGAGTTCGTGTTTCATAAATCACTTAGATCCCGCTAGACTCTCTGCATTTTTCAATGCTGATCGCCAGGGAACAGAAGGATTTGGATTTCTATGGATCCTTTTACACTTGAGGAGCCCCAAAGTGCTTTAGCATGGATTGATTCACATCCTGGCACATGTAGTGACTGAGAGGTTGAACAGAATGATCTGCGGAAATGCAGCAGTGGTCAGTGACTCTCTTTTGACCTGAACTACATGTTGAAGCCTTAGCAAAAGATGTCCTACACAGGTAAAAGTCTAGGTAGAAACACAGACAGAAATAACATATCCATGAAAGCAAAGAGAAGAAATGTAGGTTTGGACAAGAAACACACCCTGAAAGCCTCAAGGATTTGTTTGTTGGTTTGTTTGGGATTTTTTTCTCATTTTGGCCCAGAAAAATTCATTCTTTGGTTTCTTAGTTTTTCATGTAAAAGATGAAGCCGTGCAGATTTCACAGCATTTTCTATGAAAAATGTCAGTTAGTCAAAAGCCCTGTTATCCACTGAAAACCAATTCTGCCCACCCTTTGTGCGATACTGGGGAATTCAAAGGAAGGTTTGGGCTCCTGGTACATATTTGCATTTCAGATGAAGCAGCATGAAAATACAAAAGAGAATGAGTGGGAAGAATCACTTTTATTATAAGCCAAGAGGGAAGAGTATGTCTAAGTCACGCAGGGTCTCCAAAGTAAAAGACTAGGTTGAAGGTGGAACCTCTGAAGGGCTCAAAGGCAGTAGCTGTGGGCAGACCAGAGTTAGGTTTGTGTATACTGTTGCGGGAACCAAGAAATTCAGCACTCAAAGATTAAAGAGAGAGCATGGGCAGATAATAGTTTTCCTTTCAAAAGACCTCTGTACAGAGAGGGGGGGAAAAAAAAGAGTCTTTTAGGTATATTGTTTAATGTCATCCTTGAATTCACTTTTTCCACAGTCAGAAACAGGAAAACAGGAGTATCTCATTGAGGAAGCACAGGAACCACTTGAAAATGCCAGAGCTATTGAACACTGAATGTGCTGATGAGGGTATAACAGAGCATTCCTCTTGCAATTAATTTCTAATGAGAGGCCAGTGTATGAAAAATATATCTGGCATGTCTCCCAAAAAGAAAAGAAGAGAATATCTCCTAGAGGCTTTTCAGTTCTGAAGAGACCAAATGTAACATTACGAGAAATGTGCATTTAAGAGATATTTCCCATCATTTCAGTAGCTTGGTGGCAAACTGTGGTTCACAGGCGAAGTGAATCTTTCTAACCTCTGCCAGGACAGCAGTCGGACCACGGCTGAGGCCACAGGCATTCAGGCTCCCAGCCACTCCCCTGGATATCAGCAATTTACAGACCAAACCTCCTCAGGCTGATGAGGTCTTTCTGCATCGTGGGCTCTGTTTTGCAGGACTGGCTCCCAGAGCCCAGCTGGTAAGGGTTTAATTGCACAGGCATTTGCAAACGCTGCTATTACACAGTGAAACATCGGGACAGTTATAAATAGCGCAGAGGGAAATTCAGCTTACAGAAAACTGGAGCCTCACAGGCCTCCACAGACCTTCTCCTGGATACAGATTTAAGGACTAAACCAGTTCAGGGTCAAATGTTTCAGGCTGACCCCTGCAGCAGTGTCCCTTTTGAACACTTTTCCTTCTGCCTGCTGCAAAGGTTACAGAGTAGGAAATGCCCATTATTGTCTGACCTTGTGTCACAGAGACATTTTAAGGCCCAAATGTGAGGTTATTTTTAGCCACGCCGTTATTTTGAAGCTAGGCTCGGGAGAACAAAATCAGCAAACTTCACAAAGAGAGGCAATGCAAAATGGCAACCAGCATTATCTTCCCTTTCAGCTCGACAGGAATATTTGTCTCGATGCTGAGCGTTGGTGCTGCGCTTCCTCAAGGAATGCTGAATAGCTTCCGCTCACGTTGCACCAGCGCCTGCCCCTGTATCACTTTCCTGTGTGGCTGCTTGGCTGCAATGCCTGCAAAGGCTTTGTAATCCCCAGCTCTATTATTGTTTCCTAAGGATGCATCCTGCCTGGAAAACAGCAAAGGAAGGGAAACAGTATCTAACATTACTTCCTAATTAAACTGTTTGCATCATTCAAAGCCTGAGATGAGTTCCTTCCTTTTCTCTCCTTCCCTTCTTGTTTACTAAAATCAGGAGATACAAAAAAGACAGCAGGAGAGAGACACAGTAAACCAGATCCTAATCTCCAGCACAAAAGGTATTGGAGCTTTTCCAGGATTTTACCAGCATCCTGAGGATTGAATTCTCTGACAGCTTGCTACTGCAACCTTGCTGAGGACAGCGTTCTGTGCTGATGTGTAAACTTTGCTTGAAAAATTTAATTTTATGGAGTTATATAACTGGAGATACGGGAAACCTATTTATAGTGGTTGGCACAGTTTGGAACAAGGTTCAGCTCTGGATCCGAACTTTACCTATATTATTGCATATGTGTATGAATTTCCCCAAAATAATTTGTTTGTGTTCCTGTCTGCTGTTTAGAGAGATGGGAACGAGCTCACACCCAGATCTGATTTCAGAACTGAGCTTCCCCAGGGTTTGGGAATGTTCGATCCAATGTCTGCATTTGGGCCCACCTTCAATAAATAAGTCACAGTCTTGATGAGCAACCACCCCGCTTGGCTTTATAATCTGTGCCTCTGACAATATGGGATTTTGTATCTGCCAAACACTCAAACAGCATTAACTGTTGAACACTGACGTGAACTCTGAATGGTCAGTCCTAAATGTAAAGATCACCACTCCCCGAATCAAAAATAGCAATACTGAGAGGAAAGAGACGTGAGACAAAAACCTGAGGTGGTAGAGCAGGGAAAAGATCTACATCTTGATCTCTGATTGCTGGAGTAGGCAACCTCTCCAAAAACAAAGTAATGCAAAATCAAACCTCCCCAGAGACTTCAGAGTGTGTGTCCTTGAGAGTCAAAAGAGTAGCGAATTGCGTTTATCAACTATACACAGAGGCGCTTCTCCAAAATCTCAAGCCTTTGCTCCAGACTACTTCCAGAAATTAGAGCTTGTTTAAGAGTTTTGTTGATGCATAATTGATTTATCAATTATTACAGATAAATGGAAAAATAACCTTGTGAGCTATAGGGCAGGAAGATTGTTTCCATAAGCCATAGTGCCCCAACAGGAGCTCTCTTAATAATGTACCACGTGCAACAGCTAAATTCTCAGTTCAGGTACCAACAGCTGGCCAGATGTTGCACTGGAGTTAACGTTGCCCCCTGCCAGGCTGATGTCACTAAAGCAGGCAGCTTTTCAGACAGGAATGTGCTGCAGGTCCCCACAGATCAGCAAACAATGCAGGTCGCTGGCACCCACACTGGCAGCACAGGTGAGTCACGGGGAGGTGTTCAAACCTTGCCAGCCACCTTGGAGGCCTTTCCGCCTCTCCTAATCCAGCTGCTAAGTGACCTCTCGAGGGGCCTCCACCTGCCTTCAGCCACAATGTTCCTCCTGAGCTGCTCCAGATTCACATTCACCTCGCTGGGTGCAGGGTCGGGCATTTATCCCTGCGAGCATCACTCGTAACCCACAGCCAAGTGGGGATGGCCTGAAGAATGAAACAAAATACTGAGGTGTCTCTATGGAGAGAGAGGGAAGAGGCCACATACAGCTTCTGCTCTGTTTGCTCCTGAGTGCGAAATAGTCCCACCTTACTCCTACAACTGCATGTTTTCCTTCTCTCTGGTGTACCTGCTGACTTGGAGTTCTTTACAACAATAAAACCAAGATTTGCTTTGGACAAAGTTACTGTTCTGTGAAGCACAAATGTGCATCCATGTGCATTTACACAAATAACCACTGCTGACTGGGAAAATCGATCACCTTTTCATCAGGGCCAAAAGCCACGCATTGTGCAATTGCTGCTTTTGTTAAGCTCTGTTTCAGACACCTATCAATGTGTAGGTTGGGGCAGAATGTGGAATTTCTGTAGCCTCAGTGTATGGAGGTTATTATCTGTGGGTAGAAGCCTTCTCAGAAGAGACATGCTATTATGTGAAATTATAAACTCGAAAATTTAATGTGCTGTATTGCAAAGATGCACAACCATGATTCTCACAATGTTCACAACAGGCAAGGAAAAAAAAGTGTCTGCTTTTCCATATTCCAAGGATTCTCTGACAACTTGGGCGTTTACAGCTGTTATTTGCATTTTAAATAAAGGTCAAGTTTCTCTGCTGCAATACCTGCAAGTGAGAGACAAACATCAGCATTGTCCCTGCATTCACCCATGTGGGCATTTCAAAGGATCACCTATAAACCATTTCTTCTGTTCCAGTGAATGTTGTTGAAATAATACATGCAGAGGTTATGTCCATAAACGAAGCTAAAATGAGGTAAAGGAAAGAAATCAAATATGTAAAGAAGTCATTTAGTGTCCTAATAGAAAGGCTGAGTTCAAATTATAGAAATTATAACTACGAACTCTCTTCCATTATGAAAAATATATTATTGTTATTCTGTCTATTATATTTAGGACCAGTAACTTTTCACAGACTTGGCCAAAATCCAGTGGTTTGGGAGATCTGTGTCAGTCAGGTGCAATGTACCAACAAGGTGTGAAACAGAGATCCGATAATCACCAAAGGTCCAGAGATATTTTTGGTAAAGAAATCCTTGTTGAGAGCTAAATAGAATTCACCTAATCATGTTCTGCATTTTGGCATCTGCCTTTGCCAACCAAGGCCACTACACCACTACAGGGACAAATGCATTTCAGTAGCAGATCACTTCTTTGTCAGATGGCTGCTGAAAAATACTATCTTTGAAATATCTGAGTGCCTGTGTGTTTCCCAAAGGTTAAAACCATGTGGCCTATTTCTCGACTGAAAGAATAGAACCGCTCCAATAATCAATTATCATCAAATTAGAACAAGATCAGAAAAGGGATACAGTGAAAACGGGGAGGGGGGGAATATATAGTCTGTGCAATGCTACTGAAAAATCTGAAAAAGGGATGTCCATAAAGCTGCCTTAAGTAGCCTCTTCTCACAGAGCCTCCCAGCAGACACCTCCTCACAGCTCGGGTGGGCACCTCCACACTGCCAGTCAGTGGCTACAGGCAGGAACTGAGTCTGCAAAAGGCACGGAACGACTTCCAGTATCTGTGTGGAAATACTTACCCCGTGGTTTTACAAGCAGCTTCACAGGAGTGGAGGAGCTGCCTCCATCTGCCATCTGGAAGTGGTTTGTGTCCCACCAGTGGTATGCATATCACAGTTTGGAAAGCCCTGCTTTGGGCCAGGAGCCTTGCTAAGGGCTTCTCCGGCTGCCACACAGCTGCTCTGGAGGCTCCTCGCCCTCCTTTGTACCCAGAGATGATGAAGACCCTCCAGAGCAGCTATATAACTGTCTGCGAAACCTCATATCTCATGAGCAGCAATTTAAACCTGCCTTAAACTCCGCTGGCTTGAAGGCTGATCTGGTTGATTTATATCTCAGTCAGAGAAAAGACAAACAGATTTTCCCAGCCTCTCTGAGTCTCTTCTCATCTCACTAAAGCAAGGAAAATAATTTCCTCTGAGGCATGCTGGAGAAGAAATCCATTAGCAGTTACAAAGCAGGGCTGAATGTTATTGTTACATCCAAATAGCTGTAACAGCCTTTGATTCTACTCCTATTACTTTGAGAGAAAAACATGGGATTTTATGTGCACGCAACTAGAGTGTCTCTTAATTGCTACCTCCTTACCACAATTGTATTGCATTAAATTTAAAACTAATAAAACAAATGTTTTGTTTCTTTTTTATTAACAATCACAAAGCAGTCCATGTATATTAGTTTCTCTGTAGTGTGCCCATTTGTTGCCCACTCACAAATATAATATTAAGCAAGTATTAGGCCTATAATTTATAGCACATTTATTCCTTCTGTCATTACCTTGAGAGTAACTAGGGTGGATAAAGAAAAACTTGAAGTATTTAAACTGAAAGAAGAGCTACAGGAAAGTGATTCATGCAGGGAACTGCAAATCAAGGAGCCACAGGCACAGCAAGACTGTTGTCATGACTGCAAGACTTGGGTACACTGCGACACACCAGGCTCAAGGCATGGTGTCCCCAGCCACCCAGAGGTTGACCTGGAGTGGTCCTTTGGACCAATATTTGTTTGCAAGTGGGTGCTTTTGAAGGAGAAGTACATTAACAACAAGTACTTGTTCTTGCATTCAATTCTAATTGAATATTTCATCTCATTTGGGATTTAGGATTTTTTTTCCCCATTTCACATGTAAGTATTTCTACTCATTTTAGAGGAGGGCAAAAAAGGGATGGACTGAGAGAGAGCTTTAGGGCTTCCCAAGGCAGGCAAAGTTATAAAATGAAATAAAGGTAACCAACAAACTTGCGTTTGAAGACTGACACATTAAAGAATCACATGCAAAGGTGAGAAGAGAAGGAGGAGAAAAGAATTCTTGTCAATCAGACAAAAAGGGCCCAGGAAAAATATACACATGTAGCTGTCTACATGAAGTAAAAGGAAGGAGAACTAAATGAATTCAGGTTCATTAATCATGGACCTGCAGCTATAAAGAGGAAGGATAGAGCTTGGGTTATATCAAAATGAGCTGGTGCTCTGCATGAGTCCCAGAAGCTTTAGAAAAGTATTTTTTTTAAAAAAATCTATATATTTCGCAAAGCATCAGGAAAGAAAGCCTGTGGCTTGTGAACAGAAATGCAGGGCTCATGACTATAAATATAAACAATATTTTTGAACATCTGCAACTATTATTAGACAATGTCTGTTTGTTTATATGGGCTGCTACAGCAGGTGAAGAAATGAAGAGGGTATTTTTAGTGTCAGCAGGTTTTAAACTTGAGTACTTTGGCACTTAGGTGATTTTGATTAACGTGTTTACCTACTGGGTTTTTTTGATGATGGGCATATGAAGGTGGCACACACAATTTTTATTTGTGTGGCACACACAAATTCAGATTAGCTAAGTGTACTTTTCACATCTTATTATTTTGCAACTATTTATGATGCACATCGTCCCAGCTTCCAGCTCAAGTCTAAAAATCTTTGTTGCCTGTATTGAAAACCATGGAAACTCTGTTTCACAGGAAAAAGTAATGTGGGTATTTAACATGAAGGAGAATAATAATAATTATAATAATAGCTATAACAACAACAACAACAACAACAATAATAATAATAATAATAAATCTAGTATTTTAAATGGATTTTGCATCCTGTTTTTTAATCCTAAAAATATTCAGGAAATCCTTGATTTTCTGATCCTTTATCTCCATCCATTTTACAGTCTTCAGCTGATACTTTAATGTTCATTGCCATTCATCAGTCTCAGAGAGATATACAGAGACCTCCTGTTTTAGGGGTTTTAACTGAATGGCAAAAAGAGTGACGGTGACAGTGCAAATGAAACAGTAAGAAAAGCAAAATAATTGCTGAGATTAATAGTTTGATGCACCAAAACATCACCTTTTCAAGTCAACCTGAATTATATTCAATCCACAGAGTTATAACTTCATGTATTCACTATATATACTTCCTTAAAAGTTAATGGCGAGTGAACTAGCATGACTGAAGTATTTACAACTCCAGAAAAGTCCACCAAACCCAACAAATAGCAAAAGCATTTGGAATTTTTTTTTAAAGTCTCAGGAAGTTTGGTATTTCTCATTGTCTCCTGTTCTGGGTTCCCTCTCGAAGGAGCAGTGCCAAGACACTCTGAGAAAGGCTATTCTTGTTCCATTCACAGCCCAGCGAGAAGCAGGAAGCTCCATAAATCTCACAAGAAAGTCTCTTTTGCCAGCAGGGCCGATTCTGAAGTTAACCCAAGGCTTGTCATAGCCTTCAACGAGGATCCAGCCAGGCTGAATCATCGCATTTATAGAAATCAAAGGGCTTCAGAAGGGTTTGGACAGAGATCAGGAAAGTATCTAAGCGCTGATCATAGGTCCCCGAATCAGATTTCCCAGGGAGTTGCAGCATGGGCAAGGGAAGCACCAACAGCGCTGAAACTGAGCTCCTGAGCAGGCTCAAGGAAGTTGTCGGAGGCAAATCCCCCTCTGTAGGGATTGCAGAGAGGAATGGCACAAGCTGAATACAGATCTGAGCCCCATTTTTTGTAAGATTTATTTAGGATAAATTTTTGGATATTTCTTTTCTTGGCTGGATTTAAAAAAAAAAAAAAAAAAATCCATCCTCCTGTAGAGATCAATTCTGCAATATGCAAGGTTGCCTAGCTGCATTTGCAGACTTACACATGTTGTTCCCCACTCCATAGCTTGTTTCCCACGTGTTGGCCCACCAAGGACTGAATTAAGGAGCAATCAGACCCTTCAGTGGTGAAAGAAAGTTTTGTTTCCAGAAACGTATGCTCCTTTTGGACAAGCCAGCCTGCTTCTCATGGATCTGTTCCTATTGCACATATTAACTGTGGTCTGTTTGACGTGCTCGGTGAGTGCACATGCTTGGAAGCATATTCCCAGTCAATGTGATGAAAATTTCCAGTATGTTAACACAGAAGAAACATTCCAAGTATCATTTACACACTTTTGAATTCGGATTAAATATAAATGAAAGGAAATCAATGCAGAAAATCAATGCTGCTTTTGGCTGGAAATGAACATGAGGTCACACTGGCAGGGCCTTGGGGTAGAAATAAGCAGCAAATTGTTTCTCTGCCCTTGAAAACATCATCAAAACCCCATTAAGGAAAAACTCCAGCAATCTCTTGATGGTTTTTTTTTCCCAGAAACAGAAAATTACCACCACTGTCACATCTACCTCCAAACAACAACAAAAAACAAGAAAAATAACCATACAGCAAGCGATTCCAAGGTTGGGTGTAATCCTGAACTGTAAGAGATTCCGGTTCAAGCAGCTACTTCCTCACCCTCCCTCTCTGAAATATAAAACCCAGCAGTATTCTGGAAAGAGAACTATTTACCTATAAAAGTCTTACATTGCAAAACTTCTCCTGGATAAAACATTAGAATTGGAACATTCCCAGAACTCCACCAAAGACCACTGGGTCCACTGCCGTTACACCCCAGGATTACTGGTTAGCTCTGATTCCAAGTGGTTTGGATGTACATAATCCACGGAGGTGGAACAATGAAACACATCAGATCCTGAAGATTTCCCTACATTCCCTGTGAAAGTTCTCAGGGAAAGCTGAGCACCCTGCACAGGCTCTGTCTGTGTTGATAAATGATAAAGAGCAGAGCTCGAGCCCGCTCAGGGCTGCCCGCACCATTGTCAACCTGCTCACAAACACGGGTTTGGCTCTTGCCAACTTCTCCTCTCTCAGATTTGCTTCAGCGTGATCTGAGAGATAGCAAAGGTCAATTGTTTCCACCAGGCAGCCATGGCCAAGGTATCTTGGCTTTTTGGGAGGGGAGGAGGGTGAGCTCAGCCACACGGCTGAGTCATGCCATGCTCTTTGATCTCCAGGCCAAAGACTCATCCCTGGCTCATCGTGTTCTGCTACAGACACAATCCTGACAGTCTGAGTTGAGAAGAAAACTGCCTGCTCCAATATCTCTCCGTAACTCCCTCAGGACTTCTCCAGAACATGTTGGTGGGACTTCTGGAGTGATCTGGAAGATCCCAGTTTGAAGAACGCTGGGAGTAGCCCATTTTTCTTGTGCAAAAAAATGAATCACCAAGAGTTCTTCCATAAATCTAATTCAGGCAGTGAGACAAGGGGATATTTCCACAACTTTGACCTTCAATTTTGGGTGAAGAAGCAACGCGTTGTCTTTCCCATAACTGAGACTCCAAAGGACTTGCAAACACTGGAGTCAGAGAACACCTCTGTGACATGGTTTGGCCCAGGCCATTATTCCCTTTCTACAGGGAGGAAAATTGGGTCACGGCTTCAGCGAAACCCTTTTCCAAGGCTTTTTCTGCACGTAAGTGGCCCTGCTGAGAACAGCACGGGTGAGTCACAAATCCCAGACTCCTGTTTTCACCGTGCCAGGGAAGGAGATGATTATCCGAATTTTGAGTGGCAGCAGGTTGCGGCCACAGGACGGCACGTGCTTCTTGGAGTTACCCGAGCTGGGGATGGCTTGGGATCCACACAAAACTCCTTGGAACCAGGCTGGAGAGCTGGCCCCGCTCTGGCACAGCTGCAGCAGCACACCTGGGCCATAAACTCTACCTCTCAACACCAGACGGCAGGGGGCTGAGAAGTCAGATCCTTCAGCACACAAGGTCAGCAGGCCAAAGCCTTTTTATGGATTTAGCCCTCAAAACAGGATTTAATAGCACACAGTCAATAAGGCCTTGGGCCACACATGGAACAATGAAGATGAAAAAAAATACTGAACAGTTGCTCATTAAGAGGCCTCTGAACATCCTGTGCACAGAGGTAAGAGGGGTCTGTGGAAAAAATAGTATGTGATCAGATAATTAAAAAATGAATCATAATGAATTACGCAGGCAGCTTTAATTAGGGCATTTCCTAACTTTCCCGTGGTTTTCTTTGCGACATCAAAATGCTCTTTCAATGCCCTTTTTTTGTAGAGCTCTGCTCAGTTATGCCCTAAAGACCGCTCCATTATTTGTGTTGCAAAGCCACATTAGGTCTCCCTCACAGATATTTTCTACCCGTGCCATTTGGATCTGTTCTCACCCACACCAGCTTCGCATGGAGGAGACCACGCAACCTTTACAAAGAACTGCTTCAATAACTCAAAAGCAAGAACAGATTAAAGCCCTGTGTCTTTAAGAAGTGTCAGAAGGAAAAGACAGAGCAGCAGAAATACTCGTTGTACGACTCAGCTCTTCCAGCTTATAACCATACCAGATTCCAGGGCATCCGTGGGAAAGTATTTATTTTACCTGTAGGTATAATTGTAAGCAATAAAAACAGCTCAGACCTTGCCAGAAAGGGTGTGAATTTCTAAAAAGAAGGAAAAACTTTAAATTCCAATACCTGAGCAAACAAGTTAGTATAAGAGGGGGAAAAAAGTAAATGAAACGGCGTTGCCAAAAGAATGAGCTTATGATTTGCCAACAGTTGGATTGCACTTTCACTTACAAATGCTGCAAAAAAGGCTCTGACTTCTGAGCACGTTTTCTTTTGAATCAAATCATTTTGTTTGAGAGTGCAAAGGATGTGTAGAGAAGGAAAAAATCTTAGCAGAAGCTTTGAAAACCAAAATAGACCCTCCCCCCACCAATATCTTTTCTCTTGGAAGACTTTTCACCAGTTTGGCAATAAATAAAAAACGTGTCTTGCCAGCTTAAAAAATATTGGCTCCATGGAAGCAGAGAGGAGGCAGGAAAAGAGAATGGAGCTCCCCAAAATGCACACACACAGAGTTAGAAACATGATCTGCCATGTTTTGGTCTACCTTGCCAACTAAAAGCTCCAGAGTTTTGTTGTCAAACCAGGGATACAAATGTTGGAAGCACTGCTTGTCTCGCAGCCAGCTCGTGACAATGCAGTTTAATTGCAGTCTCACCCTGTGTCATGCCTAGGTTGTCCTGACACTTAAAACTTCTCTGGTGTATCACAAAATGAATTTGACTTGCCTGGCCCATCGTTTGAATTTGCATGGACTCTCTTTGAACAAAATCTCACGGGACAAAGGTTTGCATTGTCAGGCTCTTGCATTTCCTCGTGCACCACAAAACTCTCGTTGCCTTCCAGACAAAGTCTCATTTCCAGCCCTGAGTGAAACCAGAACATTCACGAAAAGCAAACGAGGTGGGAGAACTAAGTTAATCAACTTCAGAAGCCCTTCCAGAAGCCTGTTTTACAGGATGGCTTAGGACAGGAGTTATTTCAACTAATCTTGTTCAACTCAGCCCCAGCATCATGTCTTGCGAGGGAATTAGAACACCTAAAAATGTTACTAATTTATACCTGCCAAATCTTTGGCCTTCCAGCTGACAATGACACCTTCCTGATTGGGTCTTTACACCTCTGTACTCACCTCCACCTTCCTTTGGCTGCTCAGCCCTGATGAGTTTTTCACAAGGAGTTGCCTTCTCCTTTTTGGTCTCCGATAATCTGTTAAATCTCTTCCACTTCTTATCACAATGTAGCTTGCAGCTATTTTGCAGCTCTGCTTGGAGGGCTTTTTTAGACAATTTTCAGAATCCTAGAGATGCTGCACCTCTCCTACAGAGTCTCTGCATTGTTGTATGTGCACCTGCTTTTTCCTGCTGTGCACCTAGACAAATGCAAGGTTTCTCATTCATGCCAGTCAGCCCCTTATATATGAAGGCAGAAAACTGTGCTATTTTAGCCCAGAAGGTCTGGCAATGGTGGAACTTACAATGGCAGCAACAATAATGTCTGGCCAAAATGCTCATTTCGTTAGATTTGGCAGAGTTGGCCATGTTTGAAAGGTATCATGCAGCAGCCTCCGTATAAAATTAATCATATGAGGAAAAAAAACCAGCTGAACTTGAAAAATTAGATGCATTTGTACTTGGCAACACTGGTTTTCTGACTGTTTTCTAATGGCAAGATGGCTGTGGCAAAGCAAAGGAGACAACTGAAAATGAAGGCCAAAACAAAAAACCTATAGACAACTCCACAATAAAGACAATTTCCATGCAAACTGCAACTGTTGAATTTCAGGCCTTTCAGCTGTCTGTCTGCTTAAAAGCTTTTTATTCTGCAAACAATTTACTTTGTAACAAACCTAAGCCGGGAAAAATTCTGCCCAAAACATGCTTCTTTCACAGAATCAGAAATTAGCTGATGGCTTAATAGCAACACTTACTAGTAAGCATTACAACAAGGAAGTATTTTATGTACTTGCCTTGCATGCTACCAGAGACAAAGGTGAGAGACTTGTGCTGATCTTGGACCAAACATATCATGGACCAAAAGTTTGCCAGTAAGGGTCCCAGTGGTGGTGATCTCTGGCTTTTGTGGGAGGTTAAAACATCTCAGAAAAACCAACAACCAAAACTGCTAGTGAGTGCTTGTGATAAAATAACTAAATGAAATTTAGCTTGGAAATGGAGGCTTATATATTCAGAGAAGGAAGATTCAAGAGATAGGTTTGGGGATGAGTAGCAGAGTAATGCTGATGATAATCAATACAGCAAGTCCACAGTTCTTTACACCATGTTTGGGAGCTCACTGCCACAGAAATAACAGATGGAAACAAAGGAAGATGTGGTCATTTCCATAATACTTGGAGGGTGGAAAATAAACTGAAGCCCTCTGTATTTTTGTTTCAAAAGTCCTGTTCCAATCACACAAAAATCCACTGTATTAATTCTCCAGATACCACAAGGAAGATGACCTGAATGATGTCTGGACTGAATTCGGGACCTAAAAGACTGACCAATTAAGAAAAATACCCCAAATGATCAACATCTCAGATACTAGTGTCAAAATATCATGGCAAAACCTACTCTATAGCAGATTTAAGAGCTGCAGAATGCATCCTGCCTTCAACAATGGCCATAAGCTAACCTCCTGTCTAAGTTAAGAACAGGGGCAAACATGTATGACATTTTCTTTGAGCACTTTCCCATGCTGGAATTATTTTAAGCTCAAATGTTTCCTGAGCTTGGTGTGGTCCCTTAGGAACCTTCAACAGAGCTGTCTCTTCCAGGTATTTGCCTTTTCTCCCCTTAAAACCTTATGCAGGTTTTTTGCATCCAAAGCATCTGTTGTCAGGAAATCTACTTCTAAAAGTTACTTTTCTTTGTTTTGAATATCATTCCTGCCAAGATCATTTCACAGACCTTACCTCTCACACTCTGAGAGATGGCAGCCGGTGCCCGTCTGCCCATGCCACCAGTGGCTTGTTGACTTCTATCAGATCCCATCTTGCTCACTTATTTCCTGAACTGAAGCACCCCAGGAAGTTCACTCACTCCTTGCTCAGACCTTTGGTCGTTCTCTCCGCCCTTTCTGGGGCCTTTTGTATTTTTGGGGGGTTTTTGTTTCTCCGGCAGTAGAGGGGCCAGCACTGCACATGGGTGGAATATGGGCTTGCGGAATGACACGGTGGCAGCTCTCCAATGCTCCAGGGCCACAGCCCATGCAGTTTGGGACAACAAGAGAGGAGAACCCCTGGAAACTGAAGGAGAAAGGGAGCAGTACAATTCTTATGATAATTGTGGCCACAGAAGTATCTCGTTCATACCGCAAGGATACGGACCTCAGTTGAGCAATAGCCTGAATATTCACTAATAAAATTACAAAATACCTTTTGAAACTTGGTGAGCAAAACCAGATCTATTCAAAGGTGCCTTCTACCCACACGTGACACATTATTCAGCCCATAGAAGTGACCCTTTCTATATAAATATTTTGTAGCACTTTTCTGTTACTTAAAACTTTCAGAATCTCACTGGGTTGCCAATATGTGCACAGTTGTACATGTCATGGTCATTCTTAGAAGGTTCTCTGGAATTCAGGTCAGGTTTTGTGCTTGTGCCTAGTCTTAGTCACCAAACCACCTAAAATTTTAAATTTCCCTTGACCTTTCTCACCCCCTGACTACAATTTCTCTTTCTGCTTAGCACTTTTTCGATTCAGGTGTTACGGTCTGATGGACTCACCAACAGCAAGCACAAAGAAGAACTCAGTAAACAGAAGTTTGTGAAAGGCCTTTTATGCACTTGAAAGCTTCCCCCTAAAGAGCCCATATTCCTATGAGCTTTCTGCAGAATGGTTGCCTGCAATTATTTTTCTCATCTTTAAGTGCATTTATGTAAAGGCTGCAGCAACAATTGGCACATATGAACAGCAGATTGTCTGTGGTTTTCATTAGTGTGGCAGCAACATATCCTTTGTTTTTCAATCCTGCGCTGAACGAAACATCTTCCACAGAGACAAATCTCCACGATGATTAATCATGAAGCATTCCATATGGGTACTGATATCCCACATGCCTTAAATGAGGCTGGGTGGGAAATCTTCTGCTTCATTTACCTCTCAACTCAGCAAACCCAGAAAGGTATCCACAGGTTCATTCCCCTGTGATTTTAACATCACCACTGATTGGGTTGAGACCAGGTTAGCTGTAGAAGCCTTCGCTGTTATAGCACTGATCATTTAGTGGTGTCATTTTTTAGTTTAGTTATTCCATAAGGACAAAAATAGGGTTATGCTCACACAAAACTATTTTTGCCGAAGTGGCTCATTTCACTGACAGACCTGATGTAAAGCCACACCATTTAAAAGTGTTTTCCAATAGCGTAAAATTCACTTTCTCTGTGAGAGCTTTGCAGGGGACAGAAGGCTTTGGCTGTGCTGCCTGCAGACCCATTTGGCATTCCATGGAGTACTGCAGTGTGGAAACTCCCTGAGCTACAACTGAACCACACTTGGGTTTTTATTTTTAATATATTAATGTATTTATACATTAATACTTTCCCCACATACTGCACAGCAGTAATCTAAAGCACAGCCAAACTATTCCATAATGCAATATATTGAGCACAATACACTAGCCAAAATCAGCTCTAAAATAAATAGCCACAACTTAATTGACGTAATAGAGGTCTATTTGCTTATACTGTTACTAGCTTGGCACTCTTCACTTATTTGACTTCAACTCAGAAAGTGCATTAAGAGCCTAATGTCCATTTTCCAAGTGGAAATAGAAGCAACTTCTTCCTATCTACACACATAAATTAAAACACCAGAAGTACAGCACAGTATTCTTTGCTCTATGACTGTACCTCAGTCTGAAGTACAGGCTCAGTTTTGACTTATTTTTCCCTTCTCCCAGACGTATTTACTGTCCCACTTCCTCAAAATCCATTATTGATGACAGATTGCTTCATCAGTCAGTGGCTCTCACAACATTTCTTTCATCTCCTGACCTACAATGGTTTCAACATTGTTCTATAGATGGGTCTCTGCCCTCGCAGCATAGGATAAAATCCCCAGGATTCTGAGCTTCAGCAGGCAGAGAATACAAACTACATCCTTAAATACTTTGTACCCTGAAGCCCCTGGAGCAAAGCTGTCTCCAGGGATGGCTTCTTTTGTGATTGCTTTCTGCCATTCAGGTAGAGGGTCAATGGACCAAGCTCTAATAATTGGATATCCGGAAGCAAATTTTCGTAAAAATGAATCCACATCTTGATGTCCCTCCAGAATGAGGGATCATTAGCTCCTAGTATTGCAATGTTGGCCCTTACTGGGACATTTCAGTCATTACTATCTTAATCCAATCAGCTTCCGATAGAGCAGCACTTTCAAGGTGCCAGAATCACTAACAAACAAAAAAACCCTGAACCATTATCTTTTCTTTTCCCTGTAAGATTCCTGTCGAAGCATGCTCTCCATCCAAAGAGCTCAAAGGGCTTGGTAGGAAGATATGCAGATAAGATTGTTTCAATAAGGAGCTTTGAAGGACCAGCTCTTACAGTGATTCATCGCTGAAGAAAAAGGCTCCTACCAACTCAATACAACTTGAATGGAGGTTTATGTGAAATGGAACATATATATACTGTATATTCAGTTTTCATTTACAAAAAAATATATAGCAGGTATAAAACTGCCAGCGTAAATCCTTGGCATTGATGAAGGCATTTGATTTGCTCTTTACTAACATTTAGAAATGTTAATTTTTTCTCGTTATTTTTTTAAAAGTTAACAGGGTTCCTACCTAGTTTGTGGGCTAGGTTTTAAGCTGCATGGGTATTATTCAAGAAACACTCTACTGAACTGAAATGTGTTAAGTGAGAGGATGAGAAAAGCAGCAACCTACATTAATATGTTATTCAGAGGCTTCACAGAGCTCCTGATGTAAAGAATCAGTCAAATCTTCACCAAGTCAGGCCTCTGGAGAGCCAAGTGGCCTGCATTTCTTTATACAGTTTTCTTCACGCCATCCCAATTATTAGTCTTGAACTAATGGTGCTTTACTATGAATAAATATGCAAAGTGGAACCAATTGAATGAAATCCAAAAACCCAAGACACAAAGCTCCTCTGCTGTGTGCCAGTACCTCGCAGCTGCTGAGGCATGAGCTAGAAGACAGCTATATTTGCCTGGCTCACTACAAGGCTCTGGTGTGGGCTCTGTTATAAGCCAATATAAGATTAAAGAAAAAGAAAATCAAACCTTTCTGTAAATCCCTCTGAAAGCAAACTCGGCAATGCTGCAGAGACAGTGATTTACACTAGCATTCAATTGTAGGGATGAAAACGTCCCATCTGAGCAACAAACAAAAAATTAACCTACTGTTAACAGTTTTCTTGCTCATGATTTAAAACAGAAGCATTCGCATAACTCAAAAGCGTATCAAACATGCTATTTTTTTAATCACTGTGAACAGCAGAAACAGGACTTTTAACCATGCTGAAACCACAGCAGGGGCTTTACCACCGCTCATTGAAAACAACAGTCCGACCCACACAGCAAAATTTTAACATATCTGTGACTTGTTTTGCATTTGACTAAAGCTCTGAAAAACTATACCAGTAAACAGCATTAAAGTCTTCTGCCTTACATGGAAGTCTGCCTGCATCAGTGGCTTCATTTTAGATTTATCACTTTCCTTTGGTCCATGTTTGAGCTCCACTCTCTTCCTGGCCCTGTGGTGTATTCCAGCAATTTCTCTGGAGCTGTGCAAAGGTGGCAGTTTCTGGCAGACAAAGGTCAATCTAAGACATGAATCAAAATCACCACCAAACATTTCAAAGTGAATGCTACTTTCATCTAAAGAGGAAACCATGCCTTTTAATCTTAATTATTTTGCCATGGTTCTTCCCCCTGTTTAAAGACACCAGAAGTAGTAAGAAGTCTTATGAACTATTAAACAAAGAGAATTTCTGAATCACTGCACTCCTTGAGGTACCGGAAGAGTCCCAAGAAAGGTGATCTTCTCATTTCTGGACTTTCTGGAGTATAGCTGGAAAGCATCAGGGGCAGTTAGCATCTAGGAATTTAATGAGCATTGAAGGGAAATTCCTAGCACACTTAGATCTTCAGCTGCAGTTGGTATGGGGTTGTCTGGCACTCCTTTTTTTGTCAGGACATTGACAAAAAATTGTCAGCCCCAGTGTTCATTTTGCCACACACATCCTGACTCTCCCATATAGTGAAAGCGTGAGTTACATAACTAGTCAGGCCTACGAAGGGTAAAGTACTGAAACACACTCCCAGATCAGAAGGGCAATCCTTCATCCTGATGTCCTACATAAGCAAAATTATGGTGCTTAACCCACTTAATTTTGAAGTGCAAAGAATCGTTTTTCCCTAGAAAAATATTATCAGGCCTTGTGTTAGTAGCAATCATATTATTATTTGCTAATGCTACTGATTAGCCAACTGAAGGCAGCTTTGCATGTCTGCACCCCCCAAAAATTCAGGCAATTTTATTTTCTTTCAAAACAACAACTTCACCTTTGTGTCACTGGAGGACTGGGGCCTAGGACAGATCTGTAATTACTGGTAGCATCTCACCAGCTGAGATCAGGGCAGTGGCTTTGGCAGCCTTTGGGGAGCTATCGGTTTCCACGCCGCCAGCGCAGACCAGACCACCAAAGAATCGCAGATATGTTGTAGGACGGAAGAAGGAGTCGATGAGGCAAAGGGTGGCAGGAGGTTTATTGGCTCTCCCTATGCTCTCTAGTATGGGGGAAAGGGTGAGGGTAGTCGGGAGAGGGAGCAGGGAGAGGGCCAGCCGTCAACCCTGGAGTATCCCCCGCGAGGGGCCAGGACAAGGGAAAACCAGCCCCGACTGCAACTGTGTTATGTACCCGAGGGGAAGACCAATGAGGAGAGAGGGAGAGGGAGGGGACAAGCATACAAAACCAATAGATACATAGCCAGGAAGGATACAATTCAAATAAACCAATAAGATACATAACTGAAAAGAAGGGTCTGGAAGTGAGGGCGGAGTCAGGGTCCCGGGCACACCCTCCCACAATCCCGGGGCGGAGTCGCAGTGCAGAGGGGGGCGGAGGCAGCACAGGGCTGGCTCACCTCAACGCAGATAAACGTGGCAGGAGGCTGAGGACTGTGCTGGAAGCTTTGCCTCCAAGGGTTCCAAATAAGATGCTGTTTAGGTACAGCAAGACACGGCTGTACACAGAAAATCCTCATTGCAATGGTTGCAGACAGGATCTGAACACTTCTTGCTACTGAAAGATTCCAAAATCCATTGAACACAAAGAGAGATTAAACACATAGATCCTAACAAATCAGCCATGGTACTAATCCAGATGTAAGGCTAACTTAAGGTCTCACTGTGAGCTTAGGTGGCTTTATGTAATCTTACACTTACAGTGGCTCATTTTTGGTTTGCTCCTTTGCTAAAACCACCCCTGGCTGCAACATGCACTGTAAAACTTGCTCCAGCCAAATCATGGTGGGAGAATCCTTTTCCATTTCTCTCTGCCATCCCTGTTTATCCTTTGTGCTCCTTCCTTCCTTCCTTCCTGATGTTGCCAGTCTGAATGCTCAGCCTCCTGGTTATGGATGTCGTGATAACCTTCTGCATTTAACAGAATCAGAAATGGATCTAGACAAAAATCCCACCAATTTTTGTAACAGCATTAAATATACTCAATATGTCAATATACTTAAATATGTCCCAATGGCACAAATCGAAAAGGATGGGCAGACAGAACAGGAAGCAACTGAGAAAACCACAGGCCTTTTCGAACAAGCTCTGTCTATCAGCTTAAATGACACTGACCTGCTCACAATTACCCTAAATACCCAGCTTGACCTGCTGTGAGTTTGTGACAGGAAAAAAAAATAAACAAAAAACCTTGACCTCTGAGCTTTGCAGCAGCCACAAATAACAAGGATGAGCCACAGAATAACTTCATTTTGTCCAGATAATTGTATGTGTTCCTCTTCACATCAAGTCCTACCTTATTCTAGGAAGGAAAGTTGAAGTCTGGCGGCTGTGATTTAAAGGGAAACGGAGCCCCACTGACTGGGAGTTCCAGATACCACTTTGCTGGAAATACAGAAACAATATCCATCACGCCATTCCAAATGCCACTGACTCTTCCATTCAGCGTACAGCTAAAAGCAGAAGAAAGAGAGAGAGACCAAAGAAATCAAGACTGTTGATATCCTGAAGAAAAATCTCCAATGTTTACAGGTCCTTCATTATCTGAATCAAAGGTTCTGTCTTGTCAAGAGGTGATTCCAAGGAGGAGAGAGGGTCTTATTACAGAAGTATGGGATTTTCTTGCTATTCTTCAAAACTTACTCTGCTTGAAGTAATTTGCAATACTAGCCAAGTCCCTTAACACACAGCACTCATAAACACTGGGTTTGGTCCTGAATTCCTGGAGGATATTTTCATGTTGCCCCCAGCAACTACAACTAGATTTCCCACCTAGTGCCACCTTTTGTGATGTTGAGGGGAGAACTGAAGGCTGACAGGCCAAACATGACTGAAATCAGGAAAATCACTGCAAGGTTGTGTCTCCAGTGAAAGTCTCTGAGGGTGACAACAGCTTTGTAAGATCACCCTGACTGCGCAGTAATCTCCGCAGAGTCTTCACCACTTTGGCCTTCAGAGTCTGCAGATCAACAAATGGCTCAGGTGGGCAGCACAAACTAAAACCTGGTGTATGGTATGGGAGAAGAGCAAATCAAAGAGACCACTATCCCAGGGAGCATCTGGTTGAAAGAGGATAAAGAGCCATGCTAAGAACTAGAACCACTAAATTAATGTGAGAATTCAGTTATACCTAAGAAATATGAATATGTCTCCCCAGGAAAGGTATAATGCACAAACAGAGGGCCACCAGCCTCAGGGAGCCTGACAATTCCCAGCACACAAACATTTGTTTACAGCAAAGTCTGCAGGAGGAGCTGCGTAATGAATTCTACCTATCCCTTGGCAAGGGGCAAGCCCACCACGGTCTCTCTCTCTGGTGTGTTTAAAGGTAAATCTGTGTTCTCACACATCATGCTCCAGTTTTTCTACTAGAATTGTCTTTAAAAATAATAACAGGAATAGTGGGAACAAACACCAACAAAAGGCATGAAAGGATTTACTCCTTGTGGCATAAATTCCTTCACTAATAAACCATAACTGCAAATTCAGTTACTCTTAATAGCAAAATTAGGTTCTTACCTGTTATTTTTTGCCATTCACATGACCTTTAGTCATTGGAACTGGAATTGACTTGTGTGGGTGTAGTTTGGTATGAGAATTGAAGGCTCTCATAATTCTCAAACACACCTACATTGATGTAAGAGCTGCTTAGTGTTTCAATGGAAAAAAAAGAAAAGATAAGTAAATCTTGGTAATGTAAATAGTGTTCAAGCTTTAGAGATCATTTCCTGAATAAGCAGAGTAGGCTGGGTCAGGGGGGCGTGAGGGAAGACTTAAAACAGATTTGCTATCAGGATTTCACAAAGCTGTTGCAAAATATGAACAGATTGACAAAAATTGTTATTGAATATAAACTGAGGATGCTGTCATGATAAAAATGTAGATCAACTGATCAATCCTGTCATGACCTGTGCTTAGAGCTGATCATGGAAATAAACCAACACTTTGCGTTCTGTTTCAACATGATTCAAACTGGATTATGATAGTATATTATTTTCCTGAACCTTCTCAAAAGTCTCACCACCTCTGCTTACTCCCAAACCAACAAGATTTTGCATTTATCATCTGAGAGTGGTGTGATTTTTTTTCATCTTTGCTTTGTGAGGCTTGTTTGTTATCACAGGCTGAGAGCGCACGCTTAGATTGCTCTGAGGCCTCCCCGGCAGACCTGAGTGAGCACAGGAACTCTGGAGCATTTCTCCATCCATATAATTTCCCCTTTATGAGGGACAGTTTAATGTGTGCCTTTAAATCGGCTCAGAGCAGCTTTTTTTTTTTTTGTTTTTGTTGAAACAAACCTCACAGACGTAATGCTACATCAGAAGGCTCCACTGATGCCAATTGCAGCAAAGTGAAGCCTACAAACTTTTCACATGTAAGACTGGGAAAAAATTTTCTTTATAAGATTTGGGCCTTTTTGGCAGTGAAATCTGAAGGGAAAAAGTAAGTCAACAATCAACTTGATCCAAATCTCATTTTCTTCCCATTCCTGCTATTGAAATGAAAAAGGATCTCCCCACCCTACCCATATACAAACTTAAAACTGTTTGAAAATAAAAATAACACATTTCTATTCTTCCATCAAGTGCCCAAGTATGAGAAAAGATTTTGGAGAAAATGAAGATGACCCTCAGATAAGCTGTTATTCATTCAGCAGCTGGCCAGCACATATTCAGGTCCCTCATATCTGTGAGGGCTCAAATCCACACTTCCCACCTGAATATCCCAAGTTACATGAGACACTTTTTTTTTTTTGTAGGACAGAGTAAACCACAATGCCACTGAAGGGTTCAAACTCCTCATCGGAATTTGGGTCGGTGGCCTCCTCATTTCTTCATTCAGCCTGAGCTCTGGCTTAGAGCAAGACTCACAGGGAGGGATTAGAGAATCTCAGCTGCTTTCTTAATGAGATTTCATCTCCATAATGCCATTGCTTGTTTAAATCCCACCAGTTCCACAACCTTCCAAAGAGTGTCCTGGACAAAACAGGCTGGGTCAAGGTAAAGAGGGCGAATAATAACTTGGACTTCTGATTAACTTGGGCATCTATGTTTTGTTTCCCAAAGCCAGTTAGACTGTAAGCGAAGTGAGCAGTCTGAAAAAGGAACTTTCAGACTGGAAAGGGAGCTGTTGTTGCCAGCAGAGAGGAGCATGCAATGTATCGAAAGCTACCCCACGTCAATTCCCCTTCCTTTATTTCCTTTTCAATGGAGAGAGGATGACTTTTCCCAAGGTCCCAGTGCAGACCGCCTTGGGGAGGTGGTCAGAAGACCACTTCTATTCTGTATTTTTGAAAGCTACTTTCTTTTCACTTTAAAACCTAAGCCTCTTAAAAATGCTCACTAAATCAGCCCAGCCTTCCTCATGCATGAGCAAAATGCCCCTTTTTACTTACACTTTGCTTTTCCTCTTTAATGTTTGGGCATCCCCTTTAGGATTTGAACATCCAGCAACAAAGGTGTGGAGCAAAATGCTGAAGGCTTTGAGTTTGGCCTGTGTAGACTTGGCTGTCCTCAGCTTTGAGGAGGAATCTGTCATAATAATGCACACAAGTGGCAAATAAAATTTATCAGCAACGATTAGATATTTCTGGAATGCTGTAATACTTTCCCATATTAGTGTTCATTCTAAGGTGCAGTATATTATCTATAGAGAGCCTACATAATCTCCTTTTGAGATGAGAAATGTGCTCACAAATCAGTGCGTTGGCTGCACTTCCTGCTACTGACACCGAATTTTGAAAAAGAGATCTTGGTAACAGAGCAAACACACGGCAGTTTTCTCTCAGAGACTCGGGTTCAAGTTCTTACTGAACAACAAGGAAAACCAAATGTGATAGCCTCCATCCCAGTCAGCACAAGTTATTTATCATCACTGACCCATCACAGACCCTGTGCAGCAGCCAGCACTCGTCTGGCAGGAAAAGCCTTGGTCTGGAGCAACTGGAGACTTGCCTGTCAGCAAGAGAATCACAAACCCTGCCTCTTACACCAGCATGACCTTTTTTCCAGAGCATCAGTGTCATTGCTGATATTAATAAAAGTATATGGAAATGGTAGAAGCTCAAATTATCAAAATAAAGCCGCCTGGAAAACAGGAAGGGTTTTCCTTTTTTTCCCCCACTAGAGAAAGTAACACATTTTTACTTATAAAGAAAAATTGACATTTCAGACCCTGCAGAAATAGTCCTTGGAGCAGAGACGTGGGACAGATCTTCACACACTGTGATCTCCATTCCTGGCCAGGGAAGATGGTGCAGGGAGCCAAGGACCACTGCATGTCTTTAGAAATGACACCTCCGGGGCCGTCTCACCCCTAAGGGGTAATGAGGTGAGACCCAGCAGAACTTCTAACTCTTTTACAGCACCTACGGTGGTTTCATTTTCAGAATTCTGTCCTTCAATTCAACAAAACTGAAAACGCATTTCTCTTTGAAATAATTCCTTTTCCCAAAGCCTAACAAAAGAAACTGCTCCCACCACAAAAAAAAAAAGGAAAAAAAAAAAAAGAAAAAAAAATTCAGTTTGATTTAATTTCTTCAGCAACTCTACTTGACAGTTCCATGTCACTGGTGCTGCAAAAGCAGATCCCAAGGAGAAGCACCATTATAAGTCAATGGCTAAATGCTTCCATGAGATTTATTCTCCAGCCTTATCTCAGATGGGTAACGTGTGACTGGCAACTCTAAGAAAAGAATTCTAGCTATTGTCCTCAGGCAGGCACTCTTCTGGTAGCTACAAAATAAATTTAGCCAAACCATAAACTCCAGTAACCATCAGGAATATGCATTATCTCTGCTGAAAACGTGGTGTTGCTCTGCAAGCTTATTAATGAGCAGATATTTTAAATCCATTTTTCAGTAGACTTTCTATTTCTGACTGTCCAGGCTTCAGAGGAGTGAAAGGGAGTTTATAGGCATAAAAAGCAGGAAGAAAACAATCTGACTTCATCTGCTAGGCTTTTATCGAATGTATATAGCCAAAGAGCTTTAGAAAAGCTGGAAATTACTGTTTTCACCTTCTTTGCTTGGATAGCTATCAAATATTTTTTATTTTTAGCATCAAAGTAGCTGAAAGGGCATTGTTAGGAAGAATGGTGTCCCTCTCTTGGCTCATGCACTAAACTTCAGGGAGGGGGCTTAACTTCAGAGACTGCTTGAAGGAATTTTTTATATTTTTTAAATTCCCAATTCAGCTTAGTAAACTAAGTGTCTATTTTGTTCCTCAAAGCTCGTGGACTTATTTAGTTGTACGATATGTTTTCACATTTACGATGTGGTTCCTGCAGCTGTAATTAGAGGAGGATAGTGACAGAATCTTATAAAAACACAAACACCTCTCTGTCAGACCAAACCTATAAGCAGCCTCATATCCAATTGTCACTGGAGGATGCTTGACCAAAGAGCATCAAAACCATGGCATGGAGAAAGTGATACTTTTTATTTGCCCCCTGGTTTTCTCTCAGTTTCTGGAAAATAATGGTGCAGAGACTTTCTGAGTCAGATGTGACTGTGGATTGTTGTGCTCCATAGCTGTTCCAGGGCACTGTGGTGCTGATCTGCAGGGCTGGGATTGATGCTCACTTGGTGCTCTGTGAGGTCCCTTTGGTCGTGCCCTCCTTACCACCTCCAGCTCCTTCCCTCAATCCTGGATTGGCATCTGAGGCAATAAAGCAGCGTTTTTCAGGGATATTGATCTGTGAAGAGCAGATCAACAGCCTCATTGCTACAGAGCCGTTTGCAGAAAACCATTACAAGCGATTTATTCTTTTACAGCACTGGCTAGAAATCACATATGCACACACTTATTTAGGCACTGAGTGATCTGGGCTGACACCTCAAAATTAGGGGCAAAACTCAGGCTCTGCAGTCTCTACATGCAGACTTTGCAGATCCTACAGAATTGTCTGCCCAAATAAATGAAATACGACTCAGGCCCCTGAGTCCTGAAGTCATCTATTCCTTGCACCCCTAGCACAGTGGTGCCTCTGGCATAGCCTCGTTTGTAGCTCGGTGGGGAACTCCTCTGCCTTCTTTTGCCACAGGAGTTCCTAAGGTTTTCCCCTGTGATCAGCTGAAAACAGGAGGGTGGTAGTGCCTAGTGTCAGATGCACTTCTGCGTGTTTCTCTTCTCTGCCTTCTCATAACCAGTCTTGTAAAAAAAAAAAAGAAAAAAGAATAATCCAGCTTTGGGCAAGTTTCGCAAACTTCAAACAAAAGGCAATACTGGAAGCAGAAGTCTCAATAGCATTTAACAATTACATTGTTAATCTTCATATAATACAAACATTAAATAATTAATCTCAGTGGCTGAAATTCAGCCCAAATAAAACTCTGATGACTTCTGTGGATATTTGCCAGAGAGAAATTCAGCCTGCAATTTTTCTCATCTCTCCTTTTGGCAATCCTGGGAGCATTTTGTAGTTCCCACTCTGTCAGTGGCACACCTTTTGGCAGGAGAAAATTCCGTGGTGTGCCTGATGCTGCACTGCCCTTTCACAGCAGAATTACAGTACCCAGCAATTTCCTGGGTACAACCAGTGGCACCCCTTTGGCCCTCTGTGTACCCAAGGGAAGAATGAACCTACTGGGCAAACAAGAATAAAAACCTCTTCCAGCTTTCTCAGTTCTACCTTAAAGTTTAGAAACTTCTGCAATTCCTAATTCACATTTCTCTGGGAGTGAAATACAAACAAGTATTTTGCCTCATTTCTTCCATTTCAGCAGCTCGCTCCTTTGAAATGTCACAGAATCAATGTCACTCATATAAGAAATTTTAAAGCAGAACTTAGAAAATGCTTTCTTTTAATGCTCAAACCTGCAGCAAATATAAGCCTTTGTAAATGCAACCTAATTTGCTAACATGCAGTGCTAATTTGATTACTCCAGATAAAGGTTTTAGTGGGACCAATTGGCACTTGCTCCAGTGTGAAACTAGAAGGATAATTTGCTAAGAGAAAAGTGCAAGCTCTCTTTGGCACCCTGAAATGTGTTCGGTTGGTTTTGTGCTTTTGCATTTGAGTGAGTACTCCAGCACAAATTGGGCACAATTAGCAGCACATTTAAAGAAATACAGCTCAGTTCTGGTGCTAATTTGTCCCTGCAATAACACCAATTCCCCCTGTATTTACACTCAGTCAGCGTACAGAGGCTAACACAGAGGAAAGCTTTGGACAATTCCCATTTGTATAGCACAGAGCAAATAATTCTTTGTACCCTATGTGAAATGAGTCGAATATCTCAGCCCACTCTCCAGAGAACATGTGTCTACATCACAAAATCTGCCACCACAAGTTGGCACTAATTGGCAGTCTCAGCAAAGTGGCAAAGGAATGAATGGCCCCTGGATACCGAACTAACATTTTTCCCCTACAGGTGGTCTTTTCAAGTCGGAATTGAGACGTACATTGTTTAGGCAAGGTGAAGTTTGTACTGCTGGTACATGTTTTGTTGGTTCATAGAAGATTTCAGTGTATAGCGAGCGTTTTCACCAGCATTACATTCATGCTATTAAAAAAAAATAAACAAAAACCTTAAATTGTATTAAAAAAAAACAACAAAAAACAAAACAAATTCCAGCTGTCCCTGTTTTCCCCCACTTTGTCCTCTCAAAATCCTCAGTATGTTCAAAGGCACGACCAAATCTTTTCAGTTCTCGTCAGCATGTATTGATGAAACAGCTCCCTCAGATCTGATACCAAACCATGAGATGAGGATGCCAGCTGCTTTAATCAGGGACCTGACTCTGCAGACTTTATTCACATACAGCTCCGTTTGTGCAATTTTCTAGTCCAAAAATCACCGATATCAGTGGAAAGTCCCCAAAACTCCAGTCAGCTTTAGAAAAAGCTTTGGTCAGAGGGAGTTCGATCTGCATGGTCCTGTGTCACAGAAAGAAATATCACAGAGGCTTTGATTATGGAGCATAATTGTATTTACATGTAAAGAAATCAGCTACTAAAGACGCTCTTCAGAATGACTGAAAATTAAACCCAGGTGAAGAAAAAGCACTAATGTGTAATGGTTTATCTTTTTCAGCTAAGAAAACAAGCTTCCAAAGGACACTCAGAAGTCCCTGTATGTTGTCATCTTCAGCTCAAGATATTTGTTCAGAAGATGTGCTTCAATTATCCTCAAGGACTCAGTGATTTTTTTTTTTTTATATAAGCTCGAGCTAGATGATTTAACTTCATTATATATACCATAATTATTTTATGCACTTTTAGATATGCTTTCAAAAATCACCCCGTTGTGCTCAATATGATGAATTGATTTGTTTAGCAGCACTCCCTATTTAAGGGTAGAGAGGACTCATTCTCATCCAATTCAGCCACTGGCCCTCACTACAGGACAGGTAAGAAGCACAAGTCAATGGTTGTGGCTTCAGTCAGTGAGCTGCTTCTGAGGAAAAGCTGCCAAAGAGAAGTTATCATAACTTCATGAATAATCATCCAACAAACAAAAGGGTATTTCTGCGCTTCTCTTGAAGAACAATTTTTCTGATTATCCAGAAAGGTTTTCAAGCTGTGTGGGTTTTTATAGGATGTGAAAGGAAATTCTTTATGGCGTTCTTGTATTGTGTGCTTATCATACAGGGGAACAATCTGACATAATCAAAAATTGTCCCAGGAAAACTTCCACCTGTAACTCTCACAGAGCTTGGCTCAAGGTTTTATTTTTATCCGAGTTAGGTAGGGAGATTGGAAGAAAACAATACTTGGTTGTTTTCATTCCACTTTGTCTCTATCCCGTAGGTACAGAAATGGAAGAATTCCCTCTGGGAAGACAACAGTGATCCTGGTGAAACAGCACATTTGGCACACTCGCCTTTTGCACCACACTTTGAAGGAGGACAGGGTTACCTGCTGCAGGTGCGAAATATTCCTGTTATTATTGTCCTTGGGCCAAAGTCCCAGGGAGCCCTGCCCGGCGATTAACTGGACTGCTGAAAGCCTAACCCCTGGTTATCCTCGGGCTGGGGTGAAAGGAGGGCCAAAAGGAGGAATCAAAACAAGTACTACCTTGGAGAGAGAGCAGAGCCGAAGAATGGAGTGGGAAATTCAGCGACCTGAAGCAGAGAGGTCCAGCTTTGTGCCCTTGCAGAGCTGCTCCAGCTGCTGCTGTGCACTGACTTCCCCTACCTGCCAAAACAACTCCCCTCCTGTTTAACATTTCATTCCAAAGATCTACACAGGACTGAACGAATGTTGTGTTTTTTAATGAGTCAGTCCAGCCCTACCTGCCTTCTAAACAAGCCAGATATTAGACATGGTAGCAGGGTCTGCTGACTGATGCGAGTGCTGACATCAGAGCTTTGCTTGTGTTTGTTTTACAAAATTCAGAAGAACATTCACTAAATATATTTGGACAGCAGGCCAGGCTGTTAACACCATTTCTTTATTTCTGTCCTGTGAGAAGATCTGGCTGAACAAGAAACTCACAGTAGGGATCAGCTTGCTGATATGGGCAAACCAAGTTGCATTTACTGCTTTCATTTAATTTGTGTCAAGCTATTTAGAAAATAATTCAGCCCCAGGAGTTTTACATTTTACAGCATGCCAGGAAATTTGTCCACAGTTTGTTGATAATCAAGGAAATTTCTTATATAACACAAAAAAAATAAAAATAAAACTTCACTAAATAAAATAAAAGCCAGATTTTAAGATGACAGGTGGTACCTGCTCTCATAGCTGTGATTGACTTCCATTAGAAAGAAAGAAAACTACAGTTAGAGCTGAAAAACAAGCCTGAAGAATCCTCCCTTATTTCATGTTAAAATCCTAGGTGTTGGGCATGGTGAAGGTATATTACCATAAATCAAAGCTAATGCCATGAGCCAGATGGTTCAAATTTGTGTACTAAGTGTTAGACACTAACAGAGCACAACAGTCTGTTGTCTTTCCATGGGAGGGTTCTCAGTTTTGAGCAGCTAATTAGCCTAAAATTAATTAGGGCCAATCTGAACATTTTTCCACACACACGCACACAAAAAAAAATCCGAATGTATGCAGAAACAGGCCAAAACCCCGGTCTGACTAGAGCAGCAATGGCACTGGGAACAGGCAGGAGGAAATTGTATGAGGGAACAGAACAGAAAAGAGCCCGCACAGAAAACTGACACAGGCAGGTTAAGAGAAAGAAAGAAGAAAGAAAACAAATGTTTGGAGAAGGGAAACAGTCCATCTTCAAAGTTTACTTGGGAAGCTGCTGCGCTGAGGGTCAGCTTGCCACAGACTTCGTGCAGATGGTTGGAATAAATATTTTATAGGTGCCTTGCTTTACACGATGCTTGTGTTTTACCTGATCTGCTGTTGTGGCTGCCCTTCAGAGACCTAGGGACAGGGACACGGAATTTGTGGGTCCCAAAGGAGATGGCAAAGCACATGGTCCTGCTGGGAAGCTGCCAGGTCTGCTCCAGAGCAGCATTCCCTGGGAACTTTGCAGTAAAAACGCTGATACCTACCCCATTAGCCAGCAGACTTTCTGGATGACACAGATACCAAATCCCACCCCATTTCCACTTCCTTCAGGTACCCGACACTTTTTTTTTTTTTTCCAGATTGGAGCCTCAGCTCTTAAATAGCACACAAGCCAAAAAAAGTCCTGCAAAATGCAGAATTCCTATTTCATTCTGTTTTCTCCCAGTGAGCAAGCTTCATACACTCAGATGTGCTAGGCAGTTTGGCAGGGCTGAGATCCGGGGCACTGCAATAATGTTTAATCCCATTACTAATGCTTATTTTAGAATCTGTTTGTCCTTAAAGACATGATAGTGATCTTAATTATTGTCTCCAACATGTATTTGCCTGAAATAATTATTATACTTCATTCCTATAGAGACAATGAGATAAAACTCTAATTTCATTTTATTGGCCCTTCTATCCATCAAGAAATTAGTTTCTTGTGAGAGCTTTGAAGTAGTCCCCTTCACGGATTAAACTCCTTGAAAGTACAAGAACAGAAGGGCGGGGTGTGGGGGAATTGAAATAATTTACATACCAGCAGACATGTAATGGGAATCAACAATGCAACCAGACCTACATGATGGTTGAGAGGAAAACGTTGAGACATGCTATTCAACATGAAAAAAAAAAAAAAAAAGTCTGTTCAGCTGCAGCTTTTAGCTCAGGAAACAGCCATGGGCTGCACTCAGGCAGAGGAAGCAAGTAGCAGAGAGGATCTTCCCTAATCATATTTAAAAAAAAGCTCCAAAAAACCCAAAGAAACCAAAACACAGAAACAAACAAACAAAACTACAACAATAACCAAACAAACAAAAAAAAAAACCAACCCAAACAAACACAGAAAATAAAAAAAAAACAAAAAACCCACAAAAAACCTCAAAACCCCAAATATAAACCACACCCCCCCAACCCCCCCAAAAAACCCCAAACAAAACAAAACAAAAACCCCAACAAACAAACAAAAAAACCCAAACCAACACCCAAACAAATAAAAAAACCACAAAAAACCCCCCTAACAAACACACCAAAAAAACAACCCCCCAAAGCATCCCTTTGCTGGATAGAAGAACATCAGATGCTTAACTGTCACTTGGCTGTCTGCCAGGCAGGCTCGCAGCAGCACTGTCAATATACAATGGGCAGGAATAAATAGCACGAGCTCTGTCAAAGCAGCGTGTAAGGCTTGCTGTTAGATCTATGCAAGATGTTCCCTCCCCAAAATGTGAAAAGTCTTGTGCTCTGAATTTTGTTACAGACAAAATTTCAGCCACGGTTTTTTTCAGAGGACAAGGTTGCAAACCTGACTGCTGAGATGATTCCTGTATTTGCTTCCAAACAAATGCAGGCCAACTCTTATTTTTGGTAAATTTCAAACAAGATAAAAAAGAAAACCTATCCACTAAAAGGAAAACTTTGAGCACAAGAATTATTATTGTATGTAAGGATGGATTCCACGCAACCCTTAAAGCTGTCTCCTGGCCTGAAGGAACAGTTTGGGCTGGACCTGTAACATCTTCTGGAGAGCCAGTGTGCTCCCACAGAAAGCAATGGTATCCTAAGTTTTTAGGAACTTGGTCGCAATGGGTGTTCAGCATCCTGCCCTGGAGCTGACAGAGCAGCTACACACGCTCTGAAATTCAGTTTATGAGCTACTCAACTGATCTAAACTTTAACCCTGCCTTTAACTCTTGAGTCTGACAGGAACCAGGCGTGCTGAGGGCCCTGCTGATGAGAAGCTATATGGTGAGGATGCTTTTAAATGTAGATTAGCACACCTTCAAAGAAAGCAATGTAAGCACATAAAGAACCTGCCCCAAAGTTTAGCATGTTCAGGATAAAGGTTTTGCAGTGCTGGGCTGGGTGTAGCACACGTGATGCATGAAGCAACCCTTCCTAGCCACCTGCCCATCATGGATGGAGAAAGAAAATACTTCTCTTTTCTATATGCTGCATATTTAAATTTCTGTCTGATATCCACACAAGCAGCAGTCACTCTTTTCAAGGCACAGAGGTGGAGACACAAGGACTGTGCATTACCTCTTCCTCCACACACACACATAGACTTTTGCCCTTTCTGCCTTCTGGCCTTAACGCTTCCAAAATAAAGACCTCTCTGTCTGACAGCAAGTGGCTGCTCTTTTTTGTGAGCCTTCCCACAGTACTGCAGCCCTGATACTCCTGTGCTGCAAGAAAAGTGTATTCACTCCTTCCCAACACAACCTAGAAAGCCAAAACAGTGGGAAACCTCCCACTTGGTGTCGTGCCAAAGAAAGCTTGGAGAGAGAAATGGTGGTGTATGGACAATGGTGTTGGTCAGAAAAATCCTGTATATGATTAGATTACCACAAGAAATGTGATGCAAAAGGTAATCACATGTATACCACCGGTGCTAAATATAAATGTGTCAGAGACCTCCCATGTGGAGAATGTCCAGCTGATATTGATAAGATTTTATGCTTCAGTTGATGATTGAAAGGTTTAAGTCCAGCTTAAAGGTATGTGCTGACACCTTCTTTGCAGGTTTTTGTAGGGAAAAGTTCATATCCTCCATGAGAAGAATCTTAACCATGCAGACAGCAGAAGCTCCAGGTTCCATACCCCACAGGTTTTACAGCCCTGGGAATGTTGTGCAGCAATTTTCTAAGCTGGCATTTTGCAGATCCTGATGTTGCACATACGAGAGGAACATACGGTCCTCTGAAACTCTCCAGTTCTTAAAAAATAAAGCATATGATAATATAGAACTTCCTCTTTGCTGATTAATGTCCTTCAAAACACTCACCACTGTTCAACCACGTGATTTAAAAGTACTGTTTCTGTTGCTGTGTGAAGAGCAAAAGGCCCATTTTTCTTTCAGCTCTGTGCCACTGATGGCTTTTATAATACCAGTGCATTGAAAAAAAAAAAAAAAAAAATCACATAACTGCATTTAGGAAAAAACCCGACAGTGCTGCTCAGGTGGCACAGGGGTCACGCTGCCTACCTGCCAGGGCTCTGCCAGCATCTACCGTGGCCTGTGACTTCCCAGAGAAGCAGTTGTGTCGTCTTGTTAGGAAGTAACAAGTCAGGCAGAATCACATGCTCTAAAATGAGGTTTCAGAAAAAGTGCCAAAATTGTTAAATTGATCGAACAATAGACAGAAAGAAGCAGAGTTACATCAGACACATTCCAAATCCCTCTGCAATTGCTGTTGGCAGCAGGCTTGCAGCTACAAGAGACTTTTGCCCTGACCAACATTCAGGGGCTTCAAATCTCACCAAAAAAAACCCCCAAAAATGGCAGAACCAGGGGATAGGACTTAGAAGGAGCCGTGGGACCAGAGCTGGTATCTTCCCTTCCTCAAATGATTGTCCTCACCTCTAATTTTTGTGGCAAGAGCTCTGAGAGGCGTCAGCTGTGAAAAGAAGCCTGGCTCCATAGTTTGAAGATGCTATTCCACCTGTGCCGTGTTCCCAGGAGATCTAAACCTCCCCCAGCGTTTCAGCCACTGGCGATCCCAGCCGTGCCCCTTTGCTCAGATTGCTGCTCCTGTGGGCAGGTGCACCTCTGATCTGCTGTCCTGGCCAGGGAGGATGAACCTTAGCCATGGTTCAGGGGTAATGGAAGGCAGGAAAAGAAGACACCTTAAACATCCCACTAAAATTAACGCAGGACTTTCTTGGTACGTGCCACCTCTCTTTTTGTGTGTGCGTCTGTATGTGTGCAAATACCTCAAGGGAGCTGAAGGAACTTTCTTACTCACAGGCAGACATACAAATAGCAAATGCAAAAGTCAGTCGTCCTCCTCGTTCATGACCAGGAAAATACCTGTGCTGGTATGAATAACATCTGGTGTTGCAGTACTGGGCTTACAGCAGTTCAGTCCCAGCCAAGCAAACACGATTAGAAAAACTGTTGCAAACTGCTAATTTTGAAACTTAGGAAACCCCCAGCTAAGCTAAAGCATTGTCAGTGATTTCCCTCATAGCCCATCTGGTACAGCCTGGGGAAGTCCTACACAGTACCCACAGAAATATTTAAGGAGTAAACAGGAACATTTGAGCGATTTCTTCCCTCCCCCATCCCACAGGAACAGAAAAGGGAGTGGAAGTTCAGCACAGGCTTTTCTCTCTGCGCTGTTACATAACCACGCCATGCCTTTGCAGAATTCCAGCGTGATCAAACCCACGGGAGGCTGCGAAAGACACAGGGAAAAGGTATGTGGCTTGCTCAGGGCTACGCAGCCAACCAATGGCAGAGGTGGGAGGAGAATTTGCAGGTCCCAGCAGAGCCACTGATGAACCCCTACGAGGCTCCACATTCCTGCCATTCCTTGCGCATACTTCTCAAAGCTGAAATGCTGCTGCATCATGGGCTGACCATCCAGCTCAAGGCGTCACCTGCTTCCCGGTGATCCCTTCGCCATCCGGGGTGCACAGACAGACACTGTAGCTATTTCTTGCCTTTGTCTCAGGAGGATTTAAGGTTTCTGGAAATCATGCCCAGCATATTCACTGACCAGTGGTTTTTCTCTTTGGTAGCCTTCCCTAACCACAAGCCTCATTTAAGCATCGCCGACTGAGTCTCCTATTCTTTCTAAATTCTGCACTAGATTCCATTTACTAATACTAACAGGAAATCCCATGAATCTGCCTCATGCCCTTTCACTGACTTCACAAATCCAATTGATACAGATAGAGCCAATTTCTGAAACTGCAGCTGTCCACACTTACAAAGCTCTGACTGTTAGATAAGAAAGTGCCAGCTGGAACAAGAAGTTTCTCCTACTACTGGATGCCACACTCCCAGCCAAGCGGGCAGCTGTCAGCTTGGGTGGCGGCAGAGCTGCATGCATGGGAAACCCTTAGATCCAGTCACTTGTGCTCAGCCTAAAGCAATGGAACAGCCCCACAACAGGAAGAGGGAGCAAAGTTCAGTCCCAGAAGAATGCAGTCGCACTTGTTTCCAATCCTCTCTCCGTATTACTGCATCCCTTATGGGCCATAGGAGCTGGAGGCCGAGGAAGGTTCAGTATTTGGGCCATAAA
The DNA here is from genome assembly GCA_013397895.1 of Origma solitaria. Taxonomy (NCBI): domain Eukaryota; kingdom Metazoa; phylum Chordata; class Aves; order Passeriformes; family Acanthizidae; genus Origma; species Origma solitaria. The sequence goes on from VZRL01000951.1 coordinate 369,671, forward strand.
GTTCTGCTGGCCCCTCTCTGGGTCTAAGGAGGGCCACGGTCTCAGCCTCACTGAAAGAGAAGCTGAACTTCTCCTCAAGTCTGAGCAGCGTTTGGCACTTCACAAAGTTAAGCACAAGGTTTTGTGACGATTTTCACTGCTGGTTTTAAATCATGCATGAGCTTGTGTCTGCATACGATTACAGCTCCCAGGAAGTATTCATGAACAGGCACCAAACGGGGAGCTGAGGGAATGGGCAGAGTGGATGGCTCCACCATCCTGGACGTGCCCAAGGGGGAACAGGGATCATCTCCCATCAGAGTAGATATGGGTATGCATTTGCCCCTGACACCAACCGTGTGCTGTACCTGGGAAGGGCATTTCAGAGAACTGAAACAAGCGCTCCCTTCAGCATATTCTCTGCCCTCCACCATCACCCCATGAGGTGGCTCTGCTACGTGTCACCAAGTCTTTCTGCAGGCTTGAGCATCAGGAAAACGATTTAATAATCCCTTTGTGGATCCCACCTTCACTTATCCTTGGTCCGGTATGTGAATAAGCACAAACAGAATTTTAAAAATCCATGGCATTAATGACGCTCAATAGATTCCATCAGTGGCTTCCTAAAAGATTCCTGTCTTACAACCAACGGCACTGTGTGGCTCACTGCACATATTCAGTGAACCCTTAGGAGTTACCAGAAACTTCTTATTTCTTCTTGAAAGTAACACAGCTGCCTGTTGGAAAGTGTCTATATGCCCATCCATTCTGTTTTGCAATTTCCCCTGTTTCTTAATCCTCAATCTACTTTTCTGGAGATAGTTCAGAGCCAAACCCTCTCCTCCCTCATTCCCCACATCAACCACTGAGAGTTTTAAAAGGGTTTGTAAGTCTTACCCTTTACATACAGACTTACCTGAGATTTTTAATCTTTTTAACCTTCCTCCTAAGTAAGGACCTTCCAAAAGTGTTTTTTCTACTTGGTAAATAATATCAGTTGAGTCGAAAAATGAACAGAAATTTTTCAGTGTCTTCAGATAAGTTGGGAAGAGCATTAAACCAGTAGACTTTAATAACTTTGAGTATTCCATGGGAAGCTCTAGTATCAGCATGAGGATAAGTGATTTGATCGAATACCGTACAAAGATAGACAGACAAACAAATAGATATGCATCATTATATTTCAGAGATCTTAAGCCATAAGAAGAATGGGGCAGCACACCAATTCTTCAGCCCAGAATTCATAACAGAAATGAAAAATCCATCCATATATCATCCATATATATATATACCCATACGCAAATGAAAAATCCATCCATTTATATATATATATATACACACATACACACACCTACATTTACGCAAAGAAAATTTGTTTTTAAAAGGTGGAATACTGCTTGTGTAGATACTTTGGCACCCATAATTGCGCAGTCCTTTTGCTCGTTATCCCTACAGTCATTTTTACTGTGATTTCCTGAATGGGAGAAAGATCTTCAGGTAAAAAAAGCTAACAGAGAAATAAACAAATAACTAACTAAGTAGAAATAAAAGCCCAAGCATTAAATACAATACTAGATGCTTTTTTTTAATGGAAACTTTCTATATGGATCTGTGCAAGTTACATATATGGAAAGTCGACTGTGGCTTTGTGGGCTTCTTAATATAAATATCCTGACATAAAAATTACTATTCTAGAAAGCTTTGTGGAAAGATTGGAAAAAATCTCCTCATACACAGGCCTATGTAAACTGTTTAGTAACTAGGGAGAGTTTTCGGATGAGAGCCGCCTTCCCCACACCCCCCCCACCCCTTGCAGACTCCTGTCTCATTTTGTGAAACTGCTTTGCTGTCTTTCAGAGGGGGCATGTGAGCAATCCGTTTCACTGCCTCCCTTTCCCGTGGAACAAATCCCCCCCAGCCCTCCCGCTCCATCCTGACAGAGATGGCAGGCCTTTCTTTGCCGAATTCTTTCAATAATGCCACAACTGCGACGTTAGGAGAAACAATTAGGACTAAAGGGAGTTGCTTCTGGATGCCAGATCTGCTTAATGACTTAATTAAATAAACAGAAATATAATTATAATGTAAATATTTCCTCTCTTTAATTCCAAGGCATCCTGAGAGAACACTGCTGAAATGAGACAAAATTATTGAAAACCTTTTCAGTTCCTCCACACTTAAAAGCAATTTTGCTCTATTCCCAAGCCTCCCCACTTGTAATTTTTCACTTTTAAAACTTCAGAACCACCTATCAGACAGAGAAAAGTGCATCCTTGGAAATTAATACTTCAGATAGTCAAAAGTGTTTATAATTGAAAAGGAACCATGAAGGAGTAAATTGCTCTGTAATTTATAACTGCAGATTTCCTTCCTCAAATTATTTTCATTCAGCAGTTTTCTCTGAGAACTTCTACAGTTTCAAATGTTTTTTTGAAAAAATGCAAGAGACACTCAGATCATGCTGTTTTTTGGCACGTACACAAACACTCAGAGACGATGACCCTACCTTATGGCTTTACATGGAATGAACTCTGATGGCTTCAATACATTTACTCGTGATTTGCCTCAGTTCAGGCTTAAACTTCTCATCGAAAAGGTTGTGGAATTTTCTTTGGCTTCACCACCACCAAACTCTGAATGCAACCTGTTCCACCTGGCTATTTAGAAAGAACAATAAAAATGTAAGCAGTGGCAGTGGCACCATCCTGAAACAACAGCACACCAGATGAAGTATTGTGAAAAATCCCTCTAAAACAGCAAGAGGAACAATATAAAAAAATTCCATGGAATTAGGAATAAAACTCCTACTGCTGGCTAGATCTGACTCAAAATTATAGTGATCTTAGCTTTGTCCTTTCTCTCTCGGAAATGCTAAAAGCAAAAGCCAGAATGCAAAGGTGCAAACCCACCTAATGCTGACTCCAGACCAGCACAGGCTTGAGTGTCTCGGGGATTCTTCATGCACAAGACCCCAAGAGCACCTGACTCTGAGCAAGACACTCAAAAATTTGCAGGCAACCCAGAAATCAGCAAGTCCCTATTGCAAAAATTGGGGCCAAACCAGATTTTCTGGCAATGGCTTCCTTCGCCTCACAGTTTGGACCCACACTTGACAGTCTCCATCCCACTCTTTGCTGTGAGTCAGCTTCATGCCACAAAACACGGGGTCATTTTCTGCCTGTGATTGCCCCACGTTTGGCCTGGTGACCTCCTGGAGCAGCTCCCCACACGTGCTCTGAGCACTGTGCCAGCAAATGGTTCTGCCATTAATCCCTTTCTGCAGAATGCGAGGCACAGGTGTGTGCTCTGTGAGTTTAGGAAGGAGAGCCGAAGATGACCTCATGCTGTACTTCGGAAGGAGGATGTTAAAGAGTTCAGGCAGTCAATGCTGACAGAGAGACAAGGACCTGGGCAATGGGGATTCTGCCTTCTTGCTTCATCTGTGCTCCCACACGGAGGCACCTCAGCCCCAGCTGAAGATCGAAGGGCCTCAAGTGGAACTGAGCTGCAGCTTTGGGGGTCAATCGACATTACACCCACAGCTAAAAGGGGTGTGGAAGAGAAGAAATAAAACTGGTTAACCCCAGTGCTAATAAAGACCAGTAGTATATCTAGCTTTATGGCTGGAAATTGGTTTAAGATTTAAAAAAACCCCAAAAAACATAGAAAATGCACTTCTTCACAATTCTCTGTTCCCTGCCATCTCCTTGTCCTCAGAAAAAGTGACCCTGGGCTTGCTGACATTGTTGCTTACACCTTCCCCCTCTTCAGACCTATTCTGGTTTCTACTTGGTGCTCTTAATTCCTTAAATATAAAAGTTTATATTTATCTATATAGTTATACACACATATTCCACTCAATTTCCTCAGGATATGACTCCTCCATGCTGCATAAACTTCCTTCCCTTCAGCTGTCAGGGGCAGGAAGCCCCAGACCCTGTTGCTCACACACAGATTGATCAAGGTCAGGAAAAGGGTAGCCAGTACCTGCTGCCTCCCACCCTCCCAAACCCTTCACATCAAAACAAATGGGTCCCCAGATAGCCCCGCGAGCTCTCAAATGCAGAAACAGACCAAGAAGTTGCTGTAGGCATGTAAAGCCCACCTCAGACAAGAACATGAGGTTATGGCCCTCCCAGAGATGGCCAAAGGCTGAGGAAGAGGCAGGGGAAGCTCAGCTGAGAGCCCCAGCACATAAAAACTGTTGTGGGTAATCGTGGTGATAAGGTTTCTTGTATAAGGAAGCTTCAAGGGATAAAATGGATATGCCTGAATATTGCAGTTGTAATATTCATTCAAGTAATTAATTAAAAATGAGATTAGATAAGTAACTCATCTACATTATTTATACAACCTGTTCAGCACTCCGGATTTCCAAGGGCTTGCGCACTCGGATTAGAAACTGGATTTAATTTCTTTTCTTAATCAATTTTACTTTCACTTGGAATAGAGAACTAGAGAATGCATAAAACTGTCACAGAAGACTTAAAGCAGATGAAATTACGTGAGTTCCCACTTCTTCTGTCAACATGCAGATGATAAAAAAAAAAAATTCCTAGTGTTTTTCCTCAAGTCTCTAAAACGTCATTTTTGGAGCCCTCTCCTACTAAGATTAGGGGAAACCGATGCTGAAACTGTAACTGAAAGGGAAATTTTGTGAGCGGATTTGGAGATAAACTATAGCATGGCTATACTGACTGCAGAGAGACTTATCCACGGAGACCTCCATGAAATCCAAGATAGTCACCTTAAATCTAAGTGCTCATCAAAATATTTCACATAAACGAACCATCATGGTTTCTGAAGGGCGAAAAATCACCATTCAGTAGGACTGGGTTTGAACTGTGAAGGGTGAACTGGAACTGAAATGAACTTTCCCACGCTAAAGAAAATGCTTACATCCTTCCTGGCTGGTTTTAGAGAAAGAAGGGAGCTACGACATTTGGATATAAAACCATAATTCTTGAGTCAGGGGCTCACCAACACAAGGCCTTCATTGAAACCCATTTCTGCAGCTCACGTGGCAAACCAACATCCACAAGGATCACCAAAGACAGATTCTGCAAAGTGTCTTCAACTCCCCATCAATCCCAGGTGCAACCAATGGGAGTTAGAGACTCAGCACCCTGTAGGATTGGAGAAAATAAAGAACCGAAGGTGTAAAACTACACTTAGCTGGATTTCCTTTTGCAATTTCAAAACACTAAGGAACATGTCATTGGAGCAATGGGATAATTATTGCAGCACAGAACTGTTAAAAGTAAAAATGTCCTCTATTCCCCTTTGATGTTGAAAGAAGAATCATTAATTCAAAGGCATGCAAAAATTCATGGCATTTAAAATACCAAGCAAACGTAGTCTAGTCTTGTCAGACCCAGGGTGCCTTTTATAAGACATTTCCTAGCTTGCCCAACCACAGTGGAGCCCCCACAGCTTTTTCAGATCTCCTCTACAGGATAGTTAGATTATCCTCAAATACAGCAAAATAATTAAACCACACCAATTAAAATGGAAGTGACTTCAAGGGCTCTTTTCTAAAGCATTGCTCCCTATCAACCAACATATTCCGAGCCACGCAGAACTTAAAAGTAACATATCCCAGAAAGTCAGCCATGTCCTGGGCTGCACCACAAAAAACCCATGGTCAGCCGGTCAGGAGAGGTGATCCCTCCCTTTTACTCTGCTCTCATGAGACCCCAGCTGGATACAGCCCTGGGGCTTCCAACATAAGAGAGACATGGACCTGTCCCAAAGATAATCAGAGGGACAAAGCACCTCTCCTATGAAAACAGGCTGAGAGAGTTAGGGCAGTTCAGCCTGGAGAAAAGAAGGCTCAGGGATGACCTCAGAGCCTCTTGCAGTACCTAAAGGACTACAAGAGACCTGGGGAGGGACATTTTACAAGGGCATGGAGTGACAGGATGAGAGGGAATGGCTTTAAACTTATAGAGGGTGGGTTTAGATTACATACTAAGAAGAAATTCTTTACTGCGAGGGTGGTGAGGCAAAGCAGCAGGTTGCCCAGGAGGAGTTGTGGATGCCCCATCCATTCCTGGAAGTGTCCAAGGCCAAGCTGGACGAGCTTTGAGCGACTTGGTCTAGTGGAAGATGTCTCTGCCCACAGCAACGAGAGAAATGGAACTCAATGATCTTCAAGGCTCTTTCCAAACCACGCCATTCCACGAAATGTGTATTTTTCCTTTGGACATATGGTCAGACATACTATTATGAGACTGTTGCCCTGTAATTAGCAAAGCTTTCAGCAAACTAACCTAGTTTTCAAGATTTCATCCACCCGCTGAATTGGTACCTCTTCAGCAGCATCACAATGGCACAATGGCCATTTGTGGTCTCACCAGAACTTTCCCTTCAGCCCTTATGGATACCCATCTCACAAATGCTGCTGCAATTTATCGTTTTTAGTAAGTGCATAATCGACATTAGTAGAATGAAAACCCTTAAAACAGGACTCTTTCTTTCCTAGAACATTCCACTTTCAGCAAACAATAAAATTACAAGTAGTCCACTTCCATTGGGACAAACGTTTTTGCAATTTGAGTTACAAGTTTAGTGCCTGCCTTGTGATGATGATTTAGTCCCATTAATTATGCCTTGGATCCTAATTGGCTGTTAAATTAATCTATTTCTCACCCTACATGTCTGTCTAACTTCAGCCTTGCAAGGACAACAGCTGAAAGGACAAGGTCTGAAGGAGCTGCCCCAGCCACTGTTTGGCAGTGGGGTGTGAAGCTTAGCTCAGACTGCCCTTCCAAATATTCGTACTTCTCAGGAAGGATTTCCAGCTGCTGTTGTGCTCCACAGGCTTTGTTGACTGTAGCTTGGATTTGCCTCATTTGTACATCTCTCGTTGCTGTAAGCTGCGCCCTGAGCTCGCAGAAAACCAGGATCTGAGCCCAGATTTGGTCTTAGTTTCAGAAGGAAGGGTTGGAAGAGGTCAGTGAATTGTGGGGTTGGCACATAAGAAATGGCAGGCAAGTGGTTTTGACTTCCTTTTTTCAAAGACCGAGTTATTTGACACAGATGTTCTTCCTGTAAATATTATGGACAAGACTGAGATTCTGTACCTTTTTGGTTTGCTTTGGGGGGGTTTTAAAGTTTCCTTTCTTTTCAGTTCACACCTGCAGGTGCCATGGCTGCACTTACAAATCAGCTCACTGACCATTTAGTACCATTTGCTGTGGTGGAGGCTTGCCATTGGAGACCAGTCACTGCTTCTGACTCCGAGGACCACCTGATTCTCTCCAGAAGGCTCCTCCACTATTTTGTAATTAAATTTTCCACCAAACCTCACTAAATTTCCAGTAGGCCTCGGTAAACAGGACAACATGGCAAGAATGGAGGTAATGTACAGCATGTGCACTGTGAAAGCATAAAGCAACAGCAGAGTTCTCTCTAAGAGATAGCCACGAATAAAGGACATTAATCATACTAGACATTAATTTGCTTTTACAACATTTTGGTTCAAGGAAGTTTCATGCTCATGTCTCTTTGGTTAACTCTTCTTAACTCTGTGGCTTGCTCAGGAATCGTGTAGAGCACAAGTTGACCCAAACTATGTCAGGGACCATTCCAACAACGTAAGACCACAAGGGAACAGAAATACTGATCAGTGCTGTGCTGTTTCCTAGTAAATATAAGCTCTGTGACATGTTTTCCCCCTTAAAAAATGCATATCCTTTATTCAACCAGGTTGCTCCTTTAAAGAAAACACACAGTTAAAAGGTAACTGGTAAAAAATCACATGCATCAGCTTTTTCAAGAGCATTAGTGTTCAAGTTCCTGTTGGAATCCTGCTTGTGAGGGAACCTCCTTCTTCAAATATCCCCAGTCACCACATTTTCATTCCCATCACACATCACACTGAGAGCAGGAACTCAGCTCCCTTCAGCTGAAACAAAAGTGGAAGGGCACTAATTCTCTTCAACCAACAGCGGTCGCTGAGCCCCTACGTGAGATTCCCACCCATGGCCAGCCAGAAGTCCGGAGCCTGCAGAGTGGACAGCTTGGACCCCAGCACCAGCTGGCTGGCTCTGCAGACCTGTTCCTACCCACTAACATAGATGAAGCCTCCATGTGCAGGACTCTCCAATTAAATCCTTCTAAAGGGATTTAAGGCGCTCAGGCCCCGGTGTCACTCCAGTGAGAGCACTGTAATTGCACATATCAGACTCTAAGAGCTGGAAGTCCTTTGGTTTCTCCAAGCAAGTGAAGGGCCGCTCTGGGTGAAGCCTGTAGTGCCCTCTGGTCTGACTCCCTCTTCAGAACTCAGCAGGTTCAATTCCTCTGTCGCGGCCACTGGCTCCACACCAGACCAAAAGGTTACTGATGGTCTCCAGCAGAACTTCCCCTGACTGTAAATGAGCAAGTTCCACTGTTATCAGAGACAACTGCAGCCCAGTCTGCAAACCCTGCTGATTATTACTTACCGCTGCACTTTGTCTTGCTAAGCAAAGACAGGCGACTTGCAAGTGGTCATTTACAAGTAAGCACAGGACTGGACTGCAATGATTCACATAATCAATGTTGTTACCGATTATGTTGTGTAAAATGGACTGTGTTTTGTGTGGGGTGAGGCGAGGCAGAGCTGCAAACACACTCCCACACTTCCAAGTTCATACGCCTTAAAATGACTTTAGATTTCCTCAGCCCTGCAGTACATATCCTCAGAATGTCTGGATCCGATTCAGCCTGCCCCGCTGAACAAAACAGTTTCACTGCTCCGAGACCAGAGGAACACAGCGGTGAATCAGGCCCTTTATTTGCCTCCAATGGCTCGCTATCAGGCCTACTGCAAACTACCTATTGAAAGCATGACAGCCAGCACTATGCTCTATAGTGAGCGCTTGGAGTATCATGCCCTAAGTATAGGCCATATGAAGAGGTCTTTTGTTCGGGAAAGCAAACTGTACACTATTTAGTAAGCCACACTCCAAATATAGGATCGATAAAGCACGGCTAAAATCAACTATTGCTTCAACAGGCATTCAAAGATTTTCTCTGAATTAAGCACGCTTGAATCTTTGGGCCACAATGCCTTCACTCAGCTCTTTCACAGACAGTTCATGCAGAAACAGAGTAGGCTGGGACCTGGTATCGGGCAATGCGCAAGAACTTGAGGCTCTGAGTGGGGAAGAAGGGGAAAAAAAAAACCAACAAAATAAAAATAAACCATATGGAATCCACACTCAGATGCCTTTAAAACAACCACAAACATTCTTGCTGCCTCAAGCTGCAAATGTCGTGAAACAATTACTGGGCTGGGGGACTTCAAAGGTTCACTGAAAGCAGCAGTTTTATTTTTCAATCAAACAGAGGAATAGGGCTTTTTTTCCTCCCTCCCTCTCTTGCTCTCTCCTTTTTTTTCTGAATGAAACAGCGCCCAGGCTTCCTGATTTCAAAACCCCTGTTCCGCTTCGCTTGACCACTCCATAACCTTAGGAGAAGCTCAAAAACTTCAAAATGAAACTGTGAGTCATAGTGAATGAAAAAGACATTCTTATATTTCATTAAGATTGAAAACTGCTGCATTCCTTGTTTGTAAAATTTACATGAATGATCTTTAAGAGCTTGCAGCTGAATGCTATGTAAAGCTTGAACTTCCATAAATTCCTGTTTACTTAATCATTGATTCTAGAAGGTGATTGACAGTCATTTGCAGGGGCTTGGAGATTCATAGTGCACCATGCACAGAAACAGCTGGACTCCTTGCCACTGGCTAACCTATTTACACCTTTCGCCCTGCTTTTTGAAGCATTTATGCACTTTTATTTCGTGTTTTCATTTCAGAAAGGCAATGGTTTAACCTCAGCTTCCTTGCAAGAGCTTTTGCAGAGGCTGCAGTGTTGCGCTGGTGGAAGGAGCTGTGCTTAGCACTGCGTTTTCAGATGGCTGAAAACGCAGGGCATGTTTGGCAGAAGAGATGCATGGGCAGCAGCCCCAGTCCTGCAGCGTCGAAGGAGTGCACCTCCCGCCACCAGGAGAATTCCCGGCTGCTCCGCGAGGCTGGATCCCGAGGGGTTAAGTTGGCACTGACCCCTCTGCAGAGAGTCATGCACACAAAAATCATGCAGAAATAACATGCTGCCCCCTTTGAAGAGAACTGAGTCAGTTTGTTAAAAATGAAACTGACTCATTGTAGAAACAGTGGTCACTGGAATGGCATCTCCACAACTGCTGCGGTAAGAGAGGAAGCTGCCTGACCGCAACTGCCTTTGTGCTTATTCTAGCTGTTTAAGTTCTAAAAACCACAAAACCCCATTTGAAATTCCACTGTATAGCAAGGTTTGTGTAATGAGGTTACAATTCATAATAGGATCATTGAAAACTGAAACAAGCAGCATTAATATGTGGACTGCCTGCAATGAGCTAGCAGCAGCGTGATGATGTCATTTTTAATTAAAAGTCTGTCCCTGTTTGATATGCTAAAAAAGAGTGCAAATCAGGGAATATGCACTGATCCCATCCATAGGGAAAGACTGTCAAGCAGCACAGTGGTATCACAGAGCACCCTGTGAGCCATATGGCATGGCTTTAATGGAACTAATTCCCACGTACTCTGCTTGTGTCACGCGTATCAGGATTCTGCTCCCACACTGAAAAGACATTAGTCAGGAACAGGGGGAGGGGAGGCCCAGTGATACCCAGCACCGTGTGCTTTATCATGTGCCATGCTGTAAACGCTGCTGAGGCCAAGAGGAAAGGGGCTGCGGGTCCATGGCAGTGGATAGAAACTTCATTGCCCTAAGTCAGTGGCTGCGCCAATTTACAGCAATGCAAGCCCAGGCCCTTTAGCAGAGGTGACCAACCAGCCCTGTGAAATATCAGTTCAAAACGGCTGGCACTTGTAGGGCCATTTATTCATCCACTATTGCACTTTCACCCAAGACTGGGTGACACAGAATCCAAGAGATGCTCGTCCACAAAACCCTTCCCTACTCAGCACTCTTGATTCCCTTCCAGCCTCTTGCGCTTTCCTTAAGGCAATTGAACCAACGTTAGACTTCAGCAGAAGGAGGATACACTCCTGTGAATGTCAGTGGCTGCTGAGCACATTGTCCACCTCACAAAGGTCAGGCACCAAGGACCCAGTCAGTCCATCCTCAGTTCTCTCAGAAGCCTTTTTGATTAGAGAGAGGTTCATCTCAGTGAGCTGGCTGAGGACTGTAAGATGTTGGTAGGAATGAAGCCTGTCACGACTTGTGTGAAAGCAGCAGAAGAAAGATGACCAAGAAAACAATTTCACTTCACTTAACTGCCATGATCATGTCCTACAAATATTTCAGATTTGATTTTGCCATTTATTTAGAATTTTACTGTTGGGTTTCTCCACCTTAAATTACTGGGTTTGGGTCCAAGTCACGAAGACTATTATGGGCACAACCCTTACGCCAAGCTGATCTGCACTAAGTCAACAAAATTTACTTTTCCTTTTCAAGATTTCTGTGTAAATTAAGGGTATATGTGGATCTTTGAAAAACATGGAGTTGATCATGACTGAACCTTGGAAATAATTAGCATGAAATTTTAGCATTAGGTCTTAGTTTCATAGAATGTTGCCCTCACTTAGGATACACATTGCCATTATCACCAGGGATATTTAGGTGGGAAATTCATTTGGACTAGCAGTTTTATTTCACCCAGTACTTCAGGCTCCCGGGATAGCTCTATACAAAATGAAACAATGGAGAAATCTATATCCTGTCCCAGGTATCTGCAGGCCTGCAAAAACCTTCCTCTATTGATAGTAAAAACTAGAGAGATATTCAAAAGGTTTCCGCTTCAGCCTAGGCAGAGAATGCTCAGTGTAAAACACCTGGAACAATTCTGCTCTCTGAGCAGCATCCTACTGGATTCCTCCTTGGGAGAGACAGAAAGAGAGAGGATGTGTCTGTCACTGCAGCAGCTCCTCTCCTCACCCCCGTGTGTGGGTGCATGTGGCTGCAAGCGCACACATGTGTATGAAAGGGAGAGAGTGCACACAACCAACTTTCTAAGTCAATGGGAGGGAAGGATTACCACAGGATTGGACCCCACATGTTTAATTTTCACACAGACTTAACATAAGATATGCTGCATCAGACCTAAGACAGTGATGCCCTTTCCTTATTGACCCCAATGACTTTAAGCCTGTTGAGGGCTGAACTGCAGAGAGAAGATTTAAATTACACTTGAAGAATATTTCTTGTTGATACCAACAATGTGCTTTTTGAAGAAATAGTATTTCCTTCTTGGACCAGAATAAGCAAGTCCAAGGTGAGACAAATCCCGTGTGGTAGAACAGGTTGCAGTGTGAAGGGCTCATAGGGTCACACAGATTTTTGTTATTCAGCTCGAGGAACTCGGCTATTTGTCAGCGAATACAAAGCCTATCTTCTCATGCTAATAATTGATGTAATTCCATATATGCATTACCATGAAGCCAAAATTCATCAGCTAAAAAAATTTAAATCTATCGGTTCTCTAAAAGACAGATCATTACTCATACAAACTTTGCACACTGAGTTGCAGCCAGATGAACAATAAAGAAGAATTTTCAAATTTGTTCTCTTGTATGGAAAAAATATTGGAAATTGGAAAAGTAAACATAAAGTTGTTCTCAGTGAATGTTAACCGATAAATAAAGCACTGAAGATCCCTAACATCAGTATATAAATTTTCCCACCCTGTTCATTCTTGCTTTACCTTGGAGGCATATTAAGAAATGAAACTGCCGGGATGTTTCTGCCCGATACCGTTTTTGTGTGTTTCACAGCTAGAAAGTGAAAGGCTCAGCAGGTTAAATACCAGCAGAGTAAAGTATTTTATTCAGATATCAGTTGCAAAGATCAGGGGAGGAGGGGGAACGCAGTGAGGCCTTTCAGCCTGCAGTGCCATGGGAGAAGAAAAACGAGACAGCAGAAGTGTGTGGTAACACAAAAAGAATGTTATCTCAGCGGAGGGGAAAATACTTTCAAATGCATAATTGCAAACACATACCCTCAGCAGCTAACCCAGAGCCCTCTCAGACTGCACAGCTAAGAGTTTGGAAAGCAGCCAAAGTATCAGTTTTATTTGAGAGATCAAAGTGATGAAAGAGAGAGAAAGAATAGCATCAAATATGATTGATAAAAAGTATTGCTTTCTTTGATTGGTTTCTGCTCCCCCTCCCTTTTCCACCTCATTCTTCTCCCAAGTTCACAGAGGAAAATGTCAGATCTGTGGTCCATCCAGTAACACATGCATGCAAGTGTGATGTGCCTATAGGAAAACACCTGCTCCCTGCACATACCTGCCCAAACTCCTAATGGCCACGAGATTCCTACAGATTCACTCCTCATGGCCACGAGATTCCTACAGATTCACTCCTCATGGCCATGAGATTCCTACAGACTCACTGCAGGTAAGGGCTGTGTGAAAGCTGCAGCACAATTATCTGTGACCCTGCACGGCTTGCACCCACAGGCATCGCTCCACATTATGATATTTGGTTATTTTGCACAGCCTCCCCGGAGCTGCTGAGCATCTACACAGTCCCCACATGGATTTCCAGGGACTCTGACCCGAGATCGGCGGTGCTGTCGCCGTTTCTGCTCCGTAATTGTCCTCCCTCCCCTCTTTATTGTGCGCGCTGTCTTTATATAAACATGCCGCGGAAGATAAAAGGTTTATGATGGCAACACAGTTGAGTTTATGGTTCCTTTCACACCCATAGATGTTCCCTTAAGCACAGGATGAAGAACTTGGAACCGAAGGGCACTTTCACATGTGATGAGTTCAAGCCATTACTAAATCCTTACAGGAGTCATGGCCGATGGGCAGGGGCCAGGCCGTGCTTAGCCCCATGAATTTAACAATATTACACAGGCCAGGACCTGCAAACAATGTACACAGTCACTTTGGATGTGCACAGATGTTGCAAAATCAGTTCTTTGCATCGGGATTTTGCAGCCCATGGGGATGACATTTACTAGAACCACTTACATGAGCAAGAGTTTATTGCAGGAATAAAAGGCAGATCATGCCACAGGAATTCCGAGAAAGAAGCTTGAGGAGGTTACTGGTGAGTAATGAAATGGGGGGGGGGGG
>VZRL01000951.1:383745-441804 GCA_013397895.1 Origma solitaria
TGAAAAGGTATTGATTCCAAAGCAATACTAAGAAAATGAGAAATTTTACAGAGAAGGGATAAGGCAGCTCTGAACCATGAGGGGTATTAGGAGGTGAGATGAGGAAAAGCGAAGAAATAAACCCAAAATTATTTGCAAAAGAACTAGAAATTACCAGAATTAGAGCAAGATATGGTACGTCTTTCCATGGTAAAAATGAGCAAAAATCACAATAATTCATGAGGGAGACAGGCATAATGATGAAATTGGCCCTTAAAGCAGACCAAGAGGGTACAGGAGACCAGGTAGGATGTGACCAGGTAATAAATATTTTTGCAACAAGCAGAGAGGGTGGGGGTTTTTTAAGAAAGGAAAAATGATCCACAACAGTGAATTTGAACAACCCCCTTACGGATTTGATAAACTCAGTCTTAACAAGATGTGGTGCTGAGCCTGGTTCATTAATCCTTCAGCCATCTAGCTAATCCTGCATCCGGTACCTCAAAGTCTGTAATAATCAGATGCTGTCTTGGCAAGGCTGAAGCTCAGGACAAACAGCAGGAGAGGGGTGCATGATGAATGCATCACACTGCACAGCTCTGCAAGCAGAACAGGACTCGGAGGCATGAGGACATGCAGGATGGTTCGAGTCACAAGATAAACCTGTACCTTAAAAGGTGAAAATACTACAGGGAGGATGAAGAACAGGGGCGTGGGCAAGAGGGTAGGGAAACTAATCTGGGTGTGTGAATGTGGTTAGGAAAGATGCAGAAGGCTGAGATGAAAGGGGCAGGCACGTCATGGAGGAGAAGGTTGGGAGAAAGTTTAGAAACAGCTCCAGTGAAAGTGTGGGGTTTTTAAAACACGCTTCACCATGGCAGGACCGAATCAGGTGTGTTGAGAATGTGCAACTGTTCAAACCACTCTGTGTGTTCCTAATCTGACAGATGGTAACTCTGCCTTTCTTCCCCTGTCCACGACACAAAATTGTCCCCCGGTTCTCCCCGCCCTTCCTCCATCCACCTGTGTTGGGGTGCACCAAGATTTGTAAGCAAGCTGGCAAGCCAAGTGTCCTCCAGGATGAAAGGACACAGAAAATCATGGAGGGAATTGGGATGCAGCCATCACTTTGGGGATGGATCCAGCCATTTTCACTGTTTCCTCTCCTGGTCCCTGGGGTGTTTAAGCAACATCTTTTCATTCCCAAGCACTAATTAGTCCTTACAACATGCCATGAGATACCTAAGCAATTAGTATTACCTCCATTTAACAGGGAAGAAAATTACGACTAATAGATTGAACAATTTAGCTACACCATGAGAAAGGTTAATTCCCAAAGCAGGGATTTAGACAAAGTGAGTTCTTAACACTGCCCTCTGACCATAGCAATTGATAATATTGCTGTTCCTACATGAGCTCCTCAAAGCAAGACAGACAGCTGCCATCAGACTTTAGGGCTCTACCTGTTCTTTATTCTTTTTACAATCTATGGTTATTCAGATTTAATTATTGACATAACTGAGATCCATACGATTCTCAGTAGCCCAATACCTTTTTTTCTGAAAAGCAGGCTGAAACTGCAAAAACTATCAGGTGTATTTAAAATTAACAGAACAGAAAGAAAGAAACAAAAGAACGGCAGACACGAAGGACAACAGCAAATACAAGGAAAGAAGCAAGTAGCACACAGAAATCCAATGAGAAAGATTAAATTCAGGATAAGTGTAGGGAATAATGCAAGAGGAACCACACAAGGAAGGGCAAGGCTGTGAGCTACAGGGAAATCCATACTAACACATATTGTAGCACACCTAACAACTCCAGGTGGGTGAGACAGCAGGATGAGAGTTGGTTACCCCTCTGGTTTCAAAGTCTAGCAACTGCAGCTCCCTGGCAATGACGTCTGCAAAGCACATAATAGCAAAAGTACCACCACAGGCTCAGCCTGACAAACAACTGCTGCACCCAAGGAAGTGTGGAGAGGAGTCAGACCAGCAGGAACACATAATTACAGCCAAACTGCAACCATCTTCTTGATTTGACTGTCTGTGGGGTTCCGATTGAGCTGAGGATGCCTGGCATCCCCACAAGCCCTTCCTGCAATCACTCACTGGCTCTCATGTACCTTCCTTACTCAGTAAGAAGTGTGGGGGAAATGAGACAAATCTGCCTGCAAATGTGAGGGGAGGTTGCAGTCAGAACATGAAATATTGTAGTCCCTGCACAAGTCAGCCTCGCTGGCTTGTAAGTGCTCATTTTTTGGCTGGGCAGTCTGTGGCATCCTCCTAAATTCTGTGGCAAGAAATGGACTAAAAACATCCCAAATCCACCTCACACTGCCCACATGAAGGGCCATCACCCAACACCTCCCAAACAGTAGCGAACATACAACCAAAAGCTTTGAATTGAATCAGGCATTCAGTAAACATCCCACTCCTCATCCATGCAAGAAAACCAGGCATCAGAATAGTGTGCAGTGTGGCAGAAAGCATTACTTTTTGGGGGCTTCTCTTTGGGGCTTCTTGTTACAAAGAACCAGGGACTGGCGGGGAGTAGGTTGCTGAGAGCAGGCAAAACTTTGTGCAGCAATTCAGAGCCAAGCAAGAGATGTCATGGTTGAATTAAACATAAATTTTCAGGTTGCTTTCCTTTTTGCTCATTATTTTTGATTGTTCATTATTTTGTCTGGCAGTTACTGCGGTGGCAAAACATTCTCTCGACAACTGGAAAAAAAAAAGCAAACAAAAAAAAAGAAAAGGAATGGCACATGTAATGTGATGATGATTCAGCAGAGGGTGGTGGTGTGGGCTGTCAGCTAAATATCCTGTGAGACACTTTGTTGGCTAAACCTAAGATTATTATGGTAGAAAGATAAATGGTACTCCTGCTGCTGCTGGGAGATTTTTCAGCCTCTTATTTAAATGATGTGCACATGATCACAGGTTGGTAACTGCCCATGAAACCCATGCTGATGAACATTGAGATTTATCATTTTCTCTGAGAGGAAAAAAAAGTCACCCATTCATTTTATAAATATAACCAGGAAGCAGCTTTGTGCACTTAAAAGAGATCAGCAGCAGCCTCTGCACCTCAGAGGTTGATTCTGGATGATGTCTCAGGCACATAAGGTTCAGTAAAGTCGATCCCAACCTAAAGAACTCAAGACCATTTACTCCTTGAACAATAGGCAGGGAGATTGAAACAGATACCTTACCTCATTTTGAAAACAGCTTGGATGGCTGCAAATAAACAGCAGGGGCTGCAGCAGCCCTAAAATTCAGAGTATGTGCATCTAACCTTTTCTTTTAGACCTGAACCCTCATTTTGGATAAATAAATTATTATCAGAATTATTTTTAGGTTCTTCCTAAATAACTTCTTATCCAGAGGTCTCCCAATTTTTTCATCTTGTTCCAGCCCTCTTTTGACACATTAATGACACTATTGCTTTTTTGAACTGTCCAAGAGGAAAGTCCATTGCAGATGGATTGCAGACACTCATTTACGTAAGAAATTAACTCAATTTGGAACTGTCAGCTCAACTAAATCAAATTGGAAGCAATATGTAAAGGCAATGTCGTATCTGGGCAGATTAAAAAAAAAAATTTTAAATCCATGGGTCTACAGTGATAGCTCTTGCAAAGGACTTTAACAAGGGCAGGGCTTAGTTCAAAAATAATTGCCCCCCTCTCAATAACCCTTTGAAAGTTTGTGGATAGAAGCCACAGGTGCAAATATTCAAACAGACAACTACAAACTGACCACTAGCAAATTGGTATAAATTATCATCTAGTCAGAGAATAGATAATAGAAAAAAAAAAGTGTGAAATTAGTCATTTGCAGCCTACAGTTCCTCTGTGATGGTGTAGCCACCCAGACACTTTACCTGTGCTAGGGGTGCTAAGTGCCTGGAGAAAGTGTGTTGACTGAGCATTCCAAAAGGTTTTCTCTGGAAAGCCAGCTTTGCAGAGCGTTTATTTTCACGAGAAATGTAGAGGCACTTTGGGCCAACCCTCTTAAAAATGCTCAGACACTCTAGAGTTGACAAAAATTCCCACAAGTTGTTCCCCCTGCAGCAGCTCCGGCCTTTGGGATGCATTAACATTTCAGATTACCCCCATTACTTTAAAATACCCTCCTGTGAGTTAACACACTGAGATGGGAATCACTTTACTGACATTTCACATGTGTTTTCCTAATGTCACAATTCAAGCCTGGAAGTCCCTGTAAGCTTGAGAATAAAATAGAAAAAGTGAGAATAAAAATCTCTGAGCAGCTTCACGCTGGTCTTCTTCAAAACCCACAGGTGTTGGAGATGTGTCCCCAAGCAAAAAAAAGGAGCTCCTTGGAATAAACAGCCCGTGAAGAGGGAAGAACAAGTGTCCTGGGCAGAAAGAGAGCTCCCTGTAGCCGAGATGAAACAAACGTGTCCTGTGAAATAGGAAGAAAAGGGGAGGGGGGCAGCCGAGAGGGCAGCAGACAACTCTGACTTGCTCGCTCCTTCCAGGCTTTGTATTTATTTCTGTCATGGATCTGAAAAGGCAGGCAGCAGACTTTGTAGAAGCGCCTTATGGAATGGGGTAAATAATGGACCCCAGATGCCCTTGTTTCCTTCATTATTCAGTCTAGGCCTTCAAAGCTGCTGTGCAGTGTGAGGTATCAGAGGGAGGTAGAGTGTTCTGTTAACAAGATTTCAATGAGCTTTGCAAGCAGGTCCAGGGAAGCTGCTGGAAATGTTTCAGACATACAGAACTTTTGTGCTTTTCTGACCTGCATGCAGTGAAAAAACACGGGACAGAGGGTGCCCTGATTTTTAAGGAAACACCATCTAAACAATATGTAAACAACAGCAATGCCTTTGTACCTATGTGATCCCTTTAATTCAGCATTCTCAAAGCATCTAAAACACATGAAAGCATTAAGTTCAAGAACACTGCTTAAGACTGAAGCACAGAGAGTTTAGAATATGTGTTATTAAAAAATTTAAAAAAAAAAAAAAAAGGCACAGTGAGAAACTGGCCTTAGCCAGGGCCATGTAAAAGGGGTTCGAACTGCTCATTTCCCTGATCCTTCCCCTGCCCCTGCCATGAGGCAAGATTTCCTGCCCACTTAGCAACAAACTTAGCAACAAACTTAGCCATTTCACTTTTGCTTTGAGACCCACCCATTTCTCTGTGCGTGTTTCTGAGATTCTTCACGACTCATCATCGGCCAGGAGCCACGTGAACCCAAACTGACACATCCAAACACTTCCATTTTTTTGGATGGGGTTTAGCATCGCCGGGCAGTTTAAACCCCACCTCCATGGACCACACCCATTCCTAACAGCTGTGTGTCCTTTTCCCTCCACTTCCTCGCTTTCGGTGACATCAACATTTAAAAGCCAAAAAAAGAAAAAAAAGAAAAAAAAAAAAAAAAAGGAAAAAGGACAAAAAGAAATAAAAAAGGGACGTTTCAAGTTGCCCTTCTTTCGGCTTTTGCTGTCCCCATTGCTGACAGCAGGCGCTCTGTATTGACTGCAGCAGCATTCCATCCTGTGCGCGGGGATGGCTCTGTGCTCTCAGATGTTTCCGAGTCGCTCCGGGCAGAAGGATGAGGATGCATTGTGCGCAGCATCCTTTCCTTCGCTGCGCCCTGAGCTTTCCTCAGCAAGCTGTCTCACCTTAAAAAAAAACAATGGCACCACCTAAAGGACACATTCTGCACATAGGGAGCCTTTCCCCATGCATTTCCCTCTCCCGTGTGTGCACGAACAGCAGCTCTGACAGCGCTGAGGCCTGTGGTGGCAATATTTATTCTCTCAGGAGCTGGCGTGGCACAGAGCTTATTCATGATTATAAAATCATGCACACAGGAAAAGACATCCATATTTTTATGGCTCCTCTGATAAGGCTGTAACAGAAAAGACAACTGTTAAAGCAGCTGCCCCTTTCTCTGCATTCGACATGAACATGGCAGGCATGCCTAATATAACAATTTGAGCAGTTTTAAGGAAGATTAAATATAGGAAGGAAGTCTCTTGCCAACAGAATGGTAAGCGATACTGTCCATATAAATCTCAAAGAAAAAAATATGTGTCAAAATACAAGAAATGAAAAGGAAAAAGGGATAGGAGATCCTTTCATTCCATTGTGTCTAGGCAATAAAGTGGCATGTACACTGCTATATGTCTTCCCATATGTTAGGCAATGGTCCTAATATCCCAGAAGAGTGGGGGAGTTTTTCAGAACAAGTTGAACTTGTTCTCCTTTCTCAGCATCAGTCATAGCTTTCATAGTTCGTTCTTTTAGATCATTTTCGTGAAAGCGTGAAGTGCTTTCACAACCAAGGATAGGCATGACATAGACTCTTCCCAACAGATGTATGAGGGCTTGGTCACTTGGAATGTACATTTTTTGAGGCAAAACCAAACCATTTCAAAGCTAATACAGGCAACAGCCTATTAGTGCTTTGAGTTCCATGTTATATATTCATCTGAGTTGCTCCATTTACATCAGCAAAAACAAGGAGAAAAAAGAAAGTGATCCTTTAAAACAGCATTTGTATATAAACATAACAAAGATAGACCAAGTTATGAATGGCAACTCATTTTGAAATGCTTATGGCAGTGAACATGCAACACTGCTTTGTTCTGTGCTTTGGTTTTAAAAAGGGAAGACTAAGACACAATCAACTGACAAAGACTAAAGCTATTTTGAGGGGCATCAAGTAGTTCCAAATGTTGTTAACGGGCTCTGGAGATTTTCACTCAACAGTCTCAAGTCTCTACCACAAGTTACATGCACAAAGCCTTTTAATTGCTTCAAGTTGGTTACTGTTTGGCAATACTGCATGAGAAAAAATGCTTCTTGATATCTGAGGAGAGAGGCCAAAGACTGATTGGGCATAAAGAGCAAACTGCTTCCTACCCCCCAGGTGAGCATTGGTAGAACTGGGTGGGGAATGGCAGGCTGTAATTGCCTGTTCAGTGCATAAATAATAGACTTTGGTCTCCCAGAGAGCAAAATGAGGAGGAAATGCATTTCAAGGCTGGTATTTTTAAACATTGTTTTCAGAACAAAGTGAAAGCACAGCCTTTCAAAATATTTAATATGCCAGTTGCCCAAGAAGGATGTGCCAGCCTTAAACATAGCCGTCAGGGCCCAGATATTCAACAGAACCCGACTGCCCACGTGCATTTCCAAATCAGATGACTGGATTTCCTGAAGCACTAGGCCTCCAGCAGAAGTTTTGATTATTTTGGCATTTCCTTTAGGAGTTGAATTGGAAGTTGACAACAACTGCTGAGTGCTCAGCTCCTTGAAAAACCTGGCCTGGAGATTAATAGCTATGCAGTGCTGAGCATGTCAGTTTTGGAAAGCTGGCCATGAGTTTTCCCACTTTGTAGGTAAAACAAATGCAAAAATACCTGTTCTAACAATAAATATGGAGTAACATCTTCCACAAACTCAGATTTCCTTCAGCCTCCTGTGTTTGCATTAGGAAGTACCTGTAGAAAGGTGAGTATTTTCGAAGATAACAGCAACCTGAAGGCTTCAGGCAGGGCTAAAGACTCACATAGTTGAGACACGTATGGGTGAGAGAAAGATCTGCCATTCCCTATGTGAATTTGAAGCTCTGTGCTCATTCTCAAGAGAGACTCTGCATTAATAGCTCCTGCCTATGTGACTGTTCTGATCCTTCAGTACAGCCCTGCCTGAAGAGGACCTTGACATGATTAAAGGAAAAAGCCAATGAAAAGTTTTGTGGGGGATGTAGTGCGTGGCAAACCTACCCTGTAGGTGGGAGAGCAGTGGTGGTGTGCTCTGCTTCTTTTTGGAGAGCATGGAAAGGAAAATATCAAACCTTCTAAAGCTTCAACCATGCACTGCCACAGCCCATAAAACCAATTCCAGCTACATCCCCCAAACGCAGTTTTCCTAATACTAAAGGGCAGCAAATCAACCGATAAAAACTTGTAAGGGCGTCCATAAAAACATTATTTTCATTTCAACTGGAAGTGAGGCAGATGGTTAATAAAAACTTGGTTACCTCAAAACACAGGGAATACCTGCCAAACCTCCGGGTGGGATCGACACTTTTGTGCCAGTGCATTATGTATCCATTTCTGACTGAACGGTTATAAATGCCCATCAATTCAAATTGTCTTTTGACAAATTTTGTTTAAGATCCCCCTATGCAATGGCCATCACCTTAGTGATATGTTCTTCAACTCTTTCTAATTGTCAGCTCAGCAGCAGCTACACTGCCAAGCCCTGTAATTTTTCCTAAAGCCAATGTCCTGTGTAAAGTTTGTAGGATTCCCAACTGAGTAAGAGCCCCAGGATTTGGTTTTCAGGTTACGTCTTGGAGCGCACAATGTGCAAAGCTGACGCTGCAAGCATTCAGTTAGAAAAATAGCATGGCATTAAAGAAATAAAAAATTAACTGCTCTAGTCACTGAGATCAAATGTTCAGAGAAAAGCCCTAGAAATGTTTATTCTCCCAGATTAGATGGAATTCTAAGCAGTGTTTATTGGAAAGAAAAGATGGAGTGTGCTATGTCTTATTCTTGTTTCCTGTATCCGCCTTTCTCTTAAAAGTGCTAAGTAGCAGGGCTGCAGGGATTATGGTGCTGAGGGAATTCTTGCCACTTTCCTTCTCTCTCTCTATTTAAACACGACAACTCTTGGCAGGCCTCGGTCACATTGTTTGTGTAGCCAGGACAAGAGGGTGGAATTCTGGAACACGTTCCAGCCCACATTCCGGATTTTCCTATAAACTAGCCCCTCATTTTAAACACACGCCTCTGTGAATTACCTTTGTGTTGCTATCCCATTTGAAAATCTGTTTCAAACACTCCTTGTAAATTAAAATCTGATTCAGCTTGAGTCACAATCAAGGTATTTCTTCACGGTGAATAATCTATGAAAAAGGCAGTGTTTGATTTTGTAGGAAAAATAACAAAAAATAAAGAGGGGAGGGTATGAAAGAGGGAGGAGAAGTGGCTCAGAATCAGCCAGGGAGTATGGCATCTTTCCCTCTAAATTAACAATTTTAATAACTGCCTATGTTGATTGCACAACAGTTGGTACAACTGGACTTTATTGCTTGTCTTGTCAGAGGACTGGCCTACCCTTTTGTGAGTGCAATTTGCATATCTATCTTTTTTGCACCATCAAGTAACAGGCAAAAAGATTTCAGCAGTCATTTGCCTGACAATTGGATGTGTTAATTTGCAGCTAAGAAAAAGTACAAAATGAAGGTCAAACCGAGGCAGTCAAAAATTCAGTCCCTGCTTTCTCTTACTCAGCTGATTGTTGCACAAAGATCAACATTGCTCAATCTGGTGTGTGTACTTTCAGCTCAATAAGTGCTTTCATTCATCGTTCACAACTTGCTTCATTATAAAAGTTGAGCTATATCTTTAGCACAAACCACACTTCCTTTGTCCTGAGTGAAAGATCTGCCCGGGCACACTGGAGAACAGGCTCCTTGTTGATGCCATGTTATCACATGCGCTGGGGCCAATATCTCACATCTCACAGCCCACAGCACTAACTGCCCGTGGAGAACAAACTTCCCATATAGAACAAACTACTCAAGCAGAGCATTTTTAATTAAATGATGGAGGGAAAGGAGCTCTCTCTCTCTCTCTCTCTCTCCCAGTGGCACCAGGCTGAACAATCCATTTGTCACAAAAATGTTCCTGCATCTTCTTTCACGAAGCTGCTGGTGCGTATTAGGACCTGCACTCCCTGCAGGCACGGTGCTCCCGGATACTATCTGCATGCCCTATTAGAAACTCATTAACTGGCGCTGCTGTACCTTCAGCTTCACACTTGCTGTGCCTAACACTTCTTCTGTTAGTTTCTGTGTTCCTGTACTTGTCTCATAGTCGCTATCTTTTTGGCTGTTTTTCCGTCCTTAGACACTATTTGGGAAGGATGTTGTGCTCTGTGGTCAGATTCTCCCCAGCTCTCTGAGAGGAAAAAGTCAGAAACTATAACAAAATATGGATGTTACACGATACCATGTCTTTCCTCTTTAGCTTATAGCCATTTCAGGTACAGAAAGGCACCAAAATCAGGCTGTCAGACAGGAGGCAGAGCAGGAGAACAGGGAGGGTGTTAGGAAAGAAGTAACAAAGTAAAAAAGACGAGGAAGAACCTACTTACATTTGTCACAGCAGGCGCCTTCTGTGAGCGTGAAGGCTGCCTAATGAAGTTAGAATAAGTTCGAGAAATGCCTGTACTGTCCATATGCAGAGCATGGGTTTCATCTCACTGGATTTCACAAGCCACTTCTGACAACTGAGATAAGATATGTCAACACTCCTTGGTTGTAGAGTTTTTCACTCTTTTAGCACATCAAATGCATTTTGTATCTTAGTAAAATCTCTTCTCCCTACTCCTCTGCAAGCATTTTTCTGAAGATTAACTAGAAGTGGTATTAAACACAGGACTGGAGGAGAGTGTGTGGAGAGCCACACTTGGAGGGTCCATTCTCACTCTGCAGCCAGAGGAGCCAGTTTTGGGTCATGAAACCAAAAACTGCAAGAGGCACTGAAGTATCCACAGCTTCCCAAGGCAGTGCTGCTTGGTTAGTGTCCATCCAAAGCCCCTCCTGCACAGTGTCACAGCATGAGTGCTAAGTGATAGCCTGAGAAAACAAGTCACACGTGTAGTGCCATGCTGAATAATACCTCTGTGCCCCTCTTATCTCTCCTCCTCCTTTCGTCTGCTGCTGAGAAACCATTAACACACTCAGGGCTCGGAGAGGGAGAATAGCAGAGGAGATGGATTTCAGGTGACCTCCTGAACTCTCCCAAGCTGACGATGAGCAGGCGCTGGAGTAAACCTGACTTGTTATCCAAGAGCAGCTTCACAGCCACTGGGTGACCCAGCCTATGCATATCCCAATTTTCCAGAGAATTTCTATCCTCTACTTGGCTTGGGTAACCCCAGTATTAGCAAGGCAGAGGATGGAAGGCAGCCCTGACACTCATTTCCGAGCACAGAATGAGAATAAACGGTTTCTGGAAATAAAAGTATAATAAGGAGCGTAAATTTCAGAAAGAAGAAAACACCCTGTAAATGTAGGGAAAGGTAAGAAAAATGGTATGGAAAACTTGGAACTGACTCTAACAACCTATAAAAGAAAACCTCTAATCAAATATTCACATTCAAGATGAAGTCATTATTAATTATCCAGTTTTTGCAACTGAGACAATAAATGTCTTTGTAAAATTTTAAGAGTACATACAAATCTTGGACATTTGAGTACCTCATTAGAGAGGGGTCTTGGATAATATTAAGCTAAAGCCCTAAATTCTACTTACCTTCCTTACTGAGTCTGAGATTTTCACAGAATGTGGATTTTCTTTAATTCCTCAGTATCAATTGCCCCCCCAGCCCAGAACTTCCTATTTAAAGGTTGACTGATTTCTGATCTGCTACAATTTTAATACACTTCTATCAAAAAACTTCCAGCATTTTCGGAAATTCAAAAGACCCTCAACACCAGCAATATCATATGATGGCTGCAGAAGATTGCCAGGTCTCGAAATGCTAAAACTGTTGCTTTTTTACGTGTCACTGGATATATTTTTCAGTCCAACAGCAACGGCACACTTCTGGTAGCAAATTCCATATAAATGGAAAACATACAAAGTACACAGAAGCTAAGAATATTCCACACTTGGCATACAGGTATGCTAGTTTTCTCATTAAGACTAGAATTATAAAATTGGCAGTTCCTATAAACAAGCATTTATCAAATAGGAATCTGTTTGTGTTGAGTGAGTAAAAAAGAATTTGTATTTAAATTTTCTGAATGCATATTTGTGTTTCATCATGCGTTTGGCATCAATCTGTAATTAAACTAATTTCTGTAATCAAATGGCAAGATCTATCATGTTTAAAAGAATAGCAAGAGCAGTGAAAGATTCATGATAGCAAAGTTCATTTAAAATGAATTTAATTCCTACATAAAGCCCCCTGCAAAGATTAATTTCAGTTATATGCCCAAAGGTTATAGACAATTTATGCCCTATTTAAGTCATATTCCATGGCACATTTAACAGCCAGTCCTTTGCAGTGCTGATTTAAAATTAAACACACTAGGACTTTTCATTTTAACTTGAAGAGCTAATGCCTTGGAAAAGTGGTGGAATAACCATCAGTGGGAGATTTTAAAAGCAAGAGAGACAAACATCTGCCAGGAATGATGGAGATATAATTGATCCCACCTTGGGGAAGAAGGATGGATTAGAAGATCTTTTGAGGTTTCTTCCAATCCTATTTTTCTTCATTTCCAAGGTGTGGAAATGGGAAAACAAAGAATCAGAGAAAACATCTGAACAACTGAAGGAAAAGTAATTGTATAATTGAGACCAAATTGTTAACTGATTGCAACTTCCATGTTACATTTGGATGGGAATTAGTAATAGACAATGGTACAGATTAACTGAGACAAGGGAAAGATAAAAAGGCACGGGAAACCAGAGCTCCAAAAGCTGCTGCAGAATTGAAGGCAAATGTTTGCTTGCCATACATGGCTCGTGTGTCGCCTCCCAAGAGCCTGTGCACAGCTTGGCTTTGTTTGGAAAACCAGCTTGGATTTTCTCGAATGTGCCCAGCCTCAGGAAAAGGAAAAACAAGTCACACATTTCCCAGCTAAATATTCAAGGCGGG
The DNA here is from genome assembly GCA_013397895.1 of Origma solitaria. Taxonomy (NCBI): domain Eukaryota; kingdom Metazoa; phylum Chordata; class Aves; order Passeriformes; family Acanthizidae; genus Origma; species Origma solitaria. The sequence goes on from VZRL01000951.1 coordinate 396,398, forward strand.
CATAACCCCAAGCACAAATGATAGGTGATATTCAAGCACATAAAAAGTGTGTCTGTAAAGTCAGGTTACACCAAGCACCGATCTTCTCCTCCTGCCTCAGTCAGAGAGGGAAGGTGTGAGGGCATCCTTTCAAAAATTAGGTTATTGAGCCTGTTTTGCTCCAACACTTCTGCCTTCCTGCAGGTCAAAAAGGACAAAGCCTCCTTTCCCCCAAGAAGGGCGAGGCGAAAGCACTCTGTGTGTGGAGAGCTGAGTTCTCAGGAATTATTTTTGGGTGATTTTCCTTTACTAAATTATTTGATAAGGTCATTGCGCAATCAGCTTTTATTCCTGGGACTGGAAATTCTTTTGCACTCCCTCCATTTGCAGTCACAAGGTTTTGCACAAGTATTGCAAGGGTTTCTAAGTCCCGAAGTTGTGTTGCTTGTAATTCAAATCAGTCAAGCTCACAGATTTTTAAGAGTAAGAAATTCAACAGCTTACATTGCTTAATGCTGAAATTACTGCACTATCCCAGCAGAAAGACAACCTTGAAACATAAAGTTTCTTATTTTTAAAGTCAAGATCTTGCAGTTATTTGATGCCATTTTGAAGAGCCAATCAAAAATATGCATTAAAAAGACAAATTCAGAAATGCAGAATTTAGTTTTACCTTAGAGCAACAGGGATATTAAGACATTCTTTCCATTTATTCCACACTATATTCAGAGTTCATACCAAGGGGATGCAGAAGCTCAAGAGAGTGTCCTTTAAGAATGAGAGCAGGAGTTTAGAGGACAAATTCCTTTCCTGACTTGGCCACCAGTTCCTTTGGGACAAATCATCTGACGTTGTGAAATGCTAGCATTTTGAAAACTGTTGTGCCTTTATTCCCTAAACGGCATAAGTGAAGGAAGAGAGTGAAGAATAAATGATACAAGCTATACGATAACAGGTAGCTGTAGATTTGATGTGACATAAGCTTGGGAAACAACAGTTTTCTGCAATCCTTGAGACCATAAAGAATGTGTGCAATTAAGGAGTGTGCAACAAAACTCAGGAGGATAAGGTGACTGTGCAGAGTCTTACACATGTGGAGCTACAATGACGGCGAAGAAGGGTTCAAAAGTGACCTCCTGTTTAAAGGAACTGAGGAAATCTACTGCACATTTCCCAAAAGGCTGTTAGAATGGTCAGGAATGGTAGCACAGGACACCACAGATTTCCCTGAGAGATTCCCAATCTGCCCCGAAGGCTCCACCGAAAGTGATGAGGATGATGGTGGCAGGGACTCAGAATCACCCAAAGTTCTGTACCAAGAGCATCCTCTCATGGCTAAAGAGGACTTGCACAGATGCTGTAATGTAAAGAATCAGGGAGTTAAAGACAGTGTACTTTTGGACTATTCCTCACCATTATTTAGTCTCTCCCCACTGAAAAAGAAAAAAAATAATTTGCCAGCATTTTCCTTCTTTTGCAATAGTTACCACTATGATACCTCCATTAGGATACCAAAGTTAGAGTTAAAAACAAAGGAAAAAGTCTATATCAAGTGGCATTAGTCAGCAAATGCAGAAAAAACAAGAACAAAGCATCCATACTGCGCTGAATATCTCTCCTTGACTTTCCTATTTTCATCTATTTTAGCCAACCCCTATTTGCACTCTTTGCATAGGAAAGAATGTTTGGAAGCAGAACATCTAGGCCATGGAAATGTCAAAATCTGATCCAAAAAGAGAAAATGGCAATGCAGCCACAGCTTCCCTCTCCACCTGACTAATGCCTAACATGAAAAAGAGGGGGAGAGAGAGGACGTAGCATTAACGGACATGTTATTGTAGGTATCAAACACTGTGGCTAAAATTATCCAGCAAACACAAGTCTAAACTGTAAACTGGTCAAGTAAGAGGGTCTAATAAACCTTTTCTGTTCGTTGCAAAGTGGAGACAAGTAGTTATTGGCTAGGTGCTCTGCACAGCTGTAAAGTGTGAGGGACTTGGGAGGCATTGTGGCTCAGACACTGAGGGATTGAATGTGACTGCATAGTAGTGAATAACTTGCTTGTCGTTCATGTGAATAAAATGTGGAAGTAGATCGATGCTTTTCTCCATAATATGGGTTCTCTACTAAGCACAGTAAATCTCCGTCCTACTACAATGGTGTGAGATCATTCATGCCATTAGTTTCAATGACACTGACTCTATACTGCATGCAGTTTGCTGTTCTCTTTCCTCAGTATAACAAAGCCTGAGAGTGCCAGCTGCCTCTTGAGCTTTAAAAAGAAAGAAAGAGAGAGAGAGACTTTTATTTACCATGATTTTGATTGGTTAATTTCTCTCTATTATTTTGTTGCTTCCTCCCCATATGAAGAAATGCATTGTCGTCCAAACTAACGCGCAGGAGAAAGGCCGCTCAGTGAACATGCAAAATGTAAATCACCAGCCAGCAATGACACTTTGAACATGGAGCATAACACCACCATCAGCCTCAATTTTCACTCCAAATGTCACAGGGCTTTGGGTTTTTTACCCTTTTGCAGCTGGGGCTGTGATCACAACCTCGTCTGCTGAGGTTTAGTCGAGCCACACACGCACAGAGCAGTCGGGGTTTTATGAGTAGTATTTTAATTGTTGTAGTACATGGTTGGCACGTGGATGAAAGCCAGAGTCCCGCCAGCTACAGATAGGACTAAAGTTATAAAGATAACCATGTAACAGAGGCATTTTTAAACCATTTTAAACGGCCTTCCAGCTCTAGTATTTTATAATTTAATATAGCCGTGCTGTTGGCACTCCAGCAGAAAAGATTGCCACAGACCCTCTTCCCCTCCCTGCACTGCCACACCTGGTGCTGCAGCTTGTCCCCTCAATTGCAGCTGCATGCTAGAACTTTACAAATACAATGTCAAGTTAGGATGCATTTCCTTGAAAAATCAGAGTAGGGGACGGTAGCAAAATCAAAAAAAAATGAAGGTGCACACACTTAAATCCAACTCAGTGAGTGCATCGCCGCAAACCTGATTTTTAAAGGTAGGCTGAAAATATTCAGGCGGAAGACATCCTGATTCTGAGGGCAGGTTCAAATGTGTTGGGGTATACACTTTGTGTTTCAGATGATGCCTTGGTCCATACAACTGTGTTCCAGATGCTTTCAGAAAGCGTTTTGTGAGACCCTGACCAGTAACAAGAACTGAAAGTTGTCTCTTTGTCTGCTTGCGTTATTTAGAAAAATAGGAGGGGGTGAGACAAAATGTACAGAAAGCCCAGAAAGTTTTGCTTTAAGAAAACAACCTTTTGCTGTCCTCACATCGGGACCATCTGGTTAAACTTGGACAAGTTATTTCACCTCTCCATACCCCAGATGACTCAGCTACAAAACAATCCGAAGAGTAACCAGCTACCTCGGCTGTGGAGATGAAGTGGTTAACATGGGGAAAACACACTGTTTACATTAGGTAAGCAATGTATTTACACCGCTCCTGATCTCCTGTAAGGACTGAGGAGCTCACATGGGGACCTGGCACTGCTCTGACTACCCCAAGTGCTTGGGCAGCAATCCATCTGTTCCATGACCAACCAGACAAAGCCAGCATTACATAAGAATCACAGTAATATGTTGGCTTGTTGGGGAGCTGGTTTCAGAGCCCGTTATACACGATGTTATGGCGCTATATAAATGCATATTAATGTAACGGCACGCGGCTTGGCGTGTGTTAGCTTCGAAAATGTGTGTATTTTTCCAACAAATGGTCATGGCAGCTTTTTCAAAATTGATATAGCCTTCTCAGTTTGAAAAAAAATTTTTAAATCAGCTGTTAAAAAAACCCCACCCTAGATACACATTTGCCCAGCATGCTGGAACAGCATCTACTGAGTAAATAACTCATGGTTTTTGACATTAGTACATGTTCCAAAGTATGTATTTACCTGATGGACCATAACAGCCCTGAAGGAGCCTGTCTAGTCTACTGGGTAATATCTGATGGATTTTTCTACAATTAGTATGCACGCCACTAAGCATCCTAAATCATATAAATGGCGTACCTTTTAAAAAAGCCAAAATAAAAATTCAGACAATCCAAAACACACAATGCTTTGGACCACAATGCGTGGGCAAGCTAAAAAGTTCAGGGGTTTGCAAAATAGAAGCAAGGACAGATAGATATTTTATACTCAGTTCCACTGTAACATGAGCCAGAATTTTGAAAAAATGAGCTGAATTCTCTCCTGGTGCCAGAGACCCGGCTACCAAAAATATTTCACAGGGTTTTGCAATAACCTCCTGTTAACTACTCACTTAATCCACTGGAAAGAGTGAAACTCAAAAGCAGTCTCAGACCACTTTGCCCCTCTGTTTCTGTCTGAAATTTCTCTGTAGCTCTGGTCTGGTCATGCTCACAGCTCACACCTCGTGCTGAAGGGAAAAGCTGTGTGAGTGATTTCACCTTGAGGCTCACAACGTCCTGACAAGACTCTAAGTCCTCTAAAATAAGGACGAATTTCACCTCTCGCCAGAGAGGCAGAGAAGGAAGAGGCCATTGTGAGACACTCTGCTTTCCACTCTGCAGGAAGGAGTTTAAAGGGAAATGGACACCCATTATCGCTCTTCACAATGCTTACATTTACTGCAGAAAGAGGTTGCAGTTAAAGAAAGAACAACTCTTGAAAGGGTGTAACCTTTTCCTTTAATTATTGGCTTGTATCGTCGTTCTTTAGGTTTCTTTAGTCACCTAAAGAAACTGTCAACTGAATAGAATCTGTGGGCTTCACCTTTTTTGATAACAAAATACAACCACTGTAGAACGCTTCTGGTGTTATTTGTAGAAAGCCCCACGGGATGCCTGTCATTCCACATTTCAGGCAACTATTTGCGCCATACATCCCCACGACTTTCAGGTAAACGTGCCATAGTCATCCCTGCCATTTGTATCCCAAATTGTATTTTGAGTGTGAAGTATTAACACTTCCATATAAGCTACTGCTGTATATGAAATCCTTTGCTGTCTGCCAGTCTATGGTCTATGCTTCATTTGAGTTCCACTTAACTCCCAGTTGAGAGCCCAGAGCAGGCCTTATGCTTTCTTTAAGGTCCATTTGGGGTGTGAATTTTATCCGAGGAATACAATTCCACACTCTCAAACTTTTTACCGTATCTCAAATAACCAGAAAGCTAAATGGGAATCGTTGTATATATAACAAAATAAACAAGTCAGTGAATGGGAAAGATGTTAACAGTGACAGGCTTTTCCTAACTTGTTTTCCTTAGGTAATGAAGACCGATTACTTTTCCTAAAGCTCCACTATGGCCATGCAGCACTTCCAGACAGATCCAACTGCAGCCACAAGAGAGATTTAACAGCACTACTGCACTGCTCAACTCCCCAAGCCTCTGAAGGGCAGAGCAGTGCTTGACATTGAGCCTGAAAATCCAGCCAGCAGTCCCAAAGCTCAGTTCCGGCTCCAGAACACGTCTTTATGTGGGTTTACAGGCCTCACTTAAGTAGCACTCAACCAATATCATTTCTATTTAAGTCTCTAATAGGCATCTTCTTGAATTTCTCCAGCATTTTCATTTTCACCACCAATTATTAGGGCCAGACATAAGTTTTATCCTTCTGCATTTTTTTTTCATAAAGATTTACTGTCTGCTTGAGTTACTAGGACTTCTGATAGTGAAGCCACGATCTAGGACACATCACCACAATATTTTACAAGAAACTCAGTCTGAGTGAAAACTGGGCGCATACATAAAAATCCTTTCAGAATAAACCTTTCAAAAAAACTGAATTCTTATTAACACTGTCAATATCTGCAAATTTACACTGAGGGACCAAACAAGCATTTCCACTTCCTTTAAAATGAACTGTCAGTCTCATAAGTTGTCCATCATTTATTACCAAGGAATGCAACTGGCATGCTATTTATGCTTTGTGACCTTGAAAGACAAATTTTCACTGTTCAAAATGCAAGCAGACACATTGTCAAGGTTTTCATGCTGCTTCAAAAAAACCCCAACAAAACAAACAACAAAAACTACAACTAAAATAAACAGGATGATGAGTTGCAGCAAAGGAGAGGAGACAGACAAGTTTAAATTCATGAACGACACCCCTCTGGTAGCCAGGCAGGTAGCAGGGAAATTATAAATCACATCAGTTTTAGTCACAGGGGTGTACTAGCGAGAGGGAAATGAGGACAAAAGCTAACGTCTCAGGTTATAGTTTCTGGAGATTTCATTAACATGATGCTTACTAAAATCAAACAGCAATTCTTCTGACAATTAGTACTTCTAAGCCAGTAGGATTTTTTTGATGAATGCTAGATTTGGTTGGGTTCAGGTTACAGTATTTGCTTCATCTCTTTTCCTCCTTTCACAGAATGATTCCATATTCAAAGAACCCCGTAAGTGAAAAGTGATAATCCTCTCAATATTTATTAGTCAATGAAAACTGTGTCCCTTTCTTCAGGTCCACACGATCATAATTAGTCTGAGCAGCCTGATGCCATCCAATTCTCACCCCAGCAAAGATGTTTTCATAGGCAGTGCTCTGAAGTTGGGATACCAGCACATATATTTCTGCTTATCAATCCGAGCTACCAGCTGGTCCATTCCTGCAAGGAGTTTGCTCAAGACAGTGCTGGTCAAATGGTCCACATCATCATGACAGGTTTCCAGTCATGTTTTTTTAATAAAGTGTAATGGCCTTGCTCACTCTGAATTCACAATAATTGCTATCAGCTTGAATTTGCAGCACATTGTTGTTATTTACTTATTATCATCTAGGTCAATTTTTCATCATTTCGGATTCTTCATCTTAGAAAAGGAACTGCTGGGTGAAGGACCATTCATTGCTGCTACGCAAAACTGGGAGTCAGGGAGTGTTCCCAGTTTGTGCCAGAGGTTTCCTCTGCCAGCTCCAGTAACTGCCATAACTTCCCTCCTACAGAACCTTTGTGAGAATTCACTAATGCTTGAAAAAAAAATCTTTTGTCCTAAGTAGGAAGCTGCTATAAAACAGTTGACATTTTAAAGCTAATTTTGGGGTTTTTTTAATGCTAGGGTTTATGAGATGCATTTCTCACACTGGAAGAGATCATCGCGAGGTGACAGATTCTATCTTAATGGCAAATGCAAATTGTTACCTACATCAAATTCTTAATCCTGACTGAGCTGCAGATGGTAGAATGGAGTAAGGGAATACATTGTGGGTTTAATTTCATATTATAAGGAAGTTAAATTCGCCAATATGCATTGGATATTTATGGTGAAGACCATTAAAGAATACTCTGGACTAGTGTCTGAAATATTTTAAGGGATTTTTTTTAACCTAGAAGTTATTCCAACAACTCCCCTTCCAAAAGACTAAAAAGAATTTGAAGAGCATACAAGTTCATGGAGACCTCTAGCAGTAGGATGGTCAAATGATACCCTTTTATGTGGAAAGGATATTATACATTGTGATAAGTATTTTTAATAACAAAATAACTACTGTCCACTCAATATTAAGAAAATCTTCTCTCCACTTACCTAGTGTTATGTCCTTTGCATGTCTTTGTGCCACCACAAGATATAACAGAGATAAGGTGGGGGAAAAAAAAATCAGCCAGTTTCTCAGGTGTGATTTTCCCCTTCCTGGCTCTCCTTAATAGCCTACATTGTTTGTCTTAGTCTGCTCTGTGAACTCATCTGAAATACAGGTATGGAAGAAGCAGCAATTTACTTGTAACTCAACCAGCTGCCTGCAGCAAAATCACACAACTGCATTTCAGAGAGCAATCTGGTCTTATAGGAGGGGAGAGGGAGAGAGGGAGATGGAGATCAGGAGAGAGCAAGTGATCAACTGTGTGCTAAGGTAAAACTCTCTCCCTTCCTTGTGGTCTCAAAATGTTCTTGCTGTCTGAAGGCATAAAAATGAATCTCATGCAGCTCTTCATTTTAGGCTAAGTCTGCCCTCAAAGAGATGCAAAACTAATGGAGATAATAGAATGCAATTTTTTCTCAGAATTATTTCTGCAAGGCATGCTTGTAAGTTCATATATAAGGAGCAGGGAAGATGCTTGCAAGACACATTTCTTAGAGAGCAACAAATAAGCACTTCTGGTATAGTCTGCAAGAGCAATTGCCAGATATTATATCATTAAGAAATTATTTTCCACCATGAGTTTTGCATAGGCAATAGAACCTTTAATCTCCAAGCTGGTGTCGAGATCTTGGTAGCTGGCATAGGTATTCACTGAATTATGTAAAGCCAGTTTTAAGTTTATGCCAGTTTCCATTGGCACTCACCCTTTGGCACTCTCCCACATGAGTGGCTTTTGGTCCCAACCTGAGCATAGATGACAAAAGTCACAATGACTTCTCATCCTATTCACAGCATTCTGAATGACATTTGCAAGAGCAAAAACTAATACTGAATGCTGGCTAGCAAAGGGGACACATACAGTGTTCCTGTCGTCATTTGAAATTACAAAAGATCTTTCATTTCACTATCATCATCATTAAAATACAAAAGATCATAACGCACCAGGATTACATTAGCCCATCTCAATTATCCATTTACTTCACATTTTACTTGATTATTTTGCGGCTGCAGGTCTAAAGGAGGAGGCAAGCCCTAGGGAATGAGCAGAGCCAGGGAAGGAATGTAGGAAGGGAAAGCTAAGAAAGCAGCACAATGCTTGATGCATGACAGGTTAGTCCCACGGGTTTAGGCATTTGTTTTAGCTTTAGGCAAACACCCTCAACACAGGAAACACCAAGTTTGCAATGGCACTTGTGCTTGTTCTAAGCAGCCCGGCCAAGGGCACGAATGTGAGTTATTAGCAGAGGAAACTGGATTAGGAAATGGAGATGCACAAGGTTATTTGGGGTAAACAGTAGGAAGAACCTACTAAATAACTCCCCACATGGTAGTGAATTCATTCCAGCATATCAGCCATAACACAGGCACTAGAATTCAACCAGTACAGTCAGAAAACAAATAGACAGCAGATACTGGCAGGAGTCAGACAGGAAAGAAACAACATTCCCTGTTAAACAGCGCGTGATGTGCCCACAGGTCAAATACTGCAATTTTGGTTTCCCCATCTAATAAAATGGAAAATGGAAAAAGAAAAGTAATAATCATGATCAAGGGCACAGACCAGCTTCCACACAATGAATAATATAATAGTGTGAGAGTGCTCAGCCTGGAAAACAGGGAATTATGAGGGACATGTGGTTAAGATCTCCAAAATCACGACTGGCATGCAAAAGATAAACAGCAAACAATTACTGCCGTAGCTACCAATACAAGAACTAACAAATGAACCTTGCAGGTGACAAATTTAAGATTGATAAAAGGAGACATCTCTTCGAAGAGTGTGTTCAACCCAGGGAATTCCTTACCACAGGACAGAACTGTTTGCACTTCTTTTGTGTTAAAAAAAAATTAGTGGAAAATTTTGAGGAACGAAATTTCTAATATTTCTTGTTTCTCCACGTAGGAGAACATTCTGAAATAATGTTTCACTATTACACTTAACATGTTCTTTTTCTCCTCCACTGCCAGACTCAGTGTACTGCACTAGGTGCACCTCTGCTCCACCTCTGCACACCATTTGTATGTACATCTTAGAACCCTGAAATTTAGACATTTGAATTTTGACACTTTAAAATCATTCTGGAGCGCTTGAATTTCTTAAAACCAAAGCCTGAATCTTCATTAACACCTCTAACTTTCAACTAATTCATCAAGGTTTTTCTAGGTGGTATTAGGGAAGGTGCATTAATAAATAGTTGAATTTTTACAGCACACTGATATAATGAATGGAGTTTCATGAAATGTTGGTATTTTGGTATGGCCTGTGATTCAGTAAATAAATAAAACCAGTTTCATTCAAAGAAATTTTTACATTTGGGGTTTCTTTTTTTTCTGGTAAAACAAAGAATAAAATGTTTGTGCTTTAAGTGTCACATTCCACAAAAGACGTTATTTTCAGTCCATTGTAAAAAAAGAAAGAAAATTGAGGGTTTGACTGGCAAAGGGACTAAACATCAGAGCTGCTCAGTGCATTCATCAATTCTGTTATGAAAACACTCACTCAGGTCTTTTAATTCTCTCCTCTAGCCCATCAGATCCTAAATTTAGGGGACCCATGACCCAGCCAAATGCCTTCACTTCCTCTGTTTTCCCATTGCAGCCGCACTTACCAGCAACTGTGGTAGGTATTCTACATCTGCCTTGCAGCAAACCCCAACCAAATCTCCCCTGGCTGTGCTTTTAACCTTCAGAACAATGGTGACTCTGCCTAGGACGACAGCTCAGGGACTGCTGCCCCACAGCATTCTGGAGGAGAGGATGATGGACAGTGAGAAGGAAAGAAATTCCACTTTGTCATGTTGATAGGGATCTACTTCAAATATTTACATTATGGGATGAAAGTTAGAATTTGCAACTCCTTAAACAGCATCATTGTAAAAAGACACATATTCCTTCTTAAAAATACACACTGTTTCCTTGATAACTTTGTATTTACAATGAAATAGACTTAAAAGGAAGAATCAAATGTGCCTTAACCTCAAATACCACTGACTTGGTGGTCACCTGCTCTGCTGAAAATCAGGCTCATTTCCACCTCCCTGCTTGATTCCAGTGCGTTGATCCATGACCTCCCATTTGCCAGAAAACATTTCCTAAACGCTAACTGTTGGTATTTGATTTAATTTATAATTTTTTTTTTTTTTTTTTTTTTTTTTTTTTTTTTTTTTTGTTAGACAAATGGATCACTGCCTCTCCTCTACTATGCTAGAGATAAAAATTGTTGACCCAACCACCGTGCAGCCAAATACAATGAACCTCAGTGTTAATGACACCAGGAAACTCAATTCATGTTCTGGATTATTGCAATTCCAGTTCAGCAGCTTCACATAATTTCTCAGACTCAAACAACCAAATTCATTATGTGGCTCCATTCATAAAACCCTGCTGCACTTTATTCTGGTCAATATCTCAGGGCCTGGAGATAAGATACTGAAGTAAAAGACTCTGGTCAGATCTGCATGAGCAGTTTTTATACTTGACAAAATGGAAATGCAATACCCAAAGAAGTCCTTTCAGACACTCTGTCCCTGCCCCACCTATGGATAATATGATCCTGTGAGGACTGGTAGCAATTAGTTTAATAGGAAGCAGGAGAAACAATTGCTATTGCTCCACCTCCTAAACTACTGCATTACAATGTGGTTCTCAGTATCTGGAGTGTTTCACTGATAAATTGTTTATTTATTTAAGTCATGATTAAAGCAAAACATTCTACAAAACTAGAACAGTGGGTGAGAGGAGGCAGCCTCTCTTTTCCTCGGAGCAAGTTATTCCTCAGAATAACTTAATCAATGCTTAAAGTGGACTCTCACAAAAATTTATTGCAAGGCTTCATTTTTCATTCCTCTCTTTTTTGGGGCACGGGCTCCGACAGGGAAGATCAATATATTGTAAGCAAATACCAAAGGGTGGGTTTTAAAGGCAAGGAGACACAAACCCTGGGGTGAGGTGTCAACCTCACTGAGACACACAGAAGCTGGGGAAGAACCAGCGAGAGAAATAATTAAGGAGAGCAGTTAAGGACAATAGTAAAGGAAATGAACACAATCAGCATATTCTTGGAAAAATGACACGTACATGATCACATAATTCTCATCATTTTTGGTTCATGGAGCGCTGCTTTCCTGGTAGTTCCACTGGGGTCTGCCTGGAAGCAGGTCTGAGCCCTGGCTTGTGGAGATGAGAGCCTGCCACAGCGCCACAGGCTGCGAGACCCTGAAGAGTTTAAATAAACTCGGCTTTACACGAAGCTATTCTCCCTGCAGGCTATGTACAAACCTTTATCTGAGTTCCCACCACACCTTTGCCTGGGAATGGTTAGCTTCCCCTCAGGGCCATTTGATATGGAGTCCCTGCTTTATATATACAAACACCCACACCTTCATTATGCTGGGGCTTTGCTTTCCCCAGGGCTTGCAGTTCCCTCTGTCCCAGCGATAAGGACGAGGCCCAGGGTGCTCTGGTGTGGCTGCAGAGTTCAGCAGGAGCAGTGCAAACCCCAGGCAGCAGCAGAGGTGTTGGAGAAGGAAGTCCCCCCTGGCAGCTCATCCCTGTCCTCAAGCCTTCCCTGGGGCTGCGTGCGCCTTATTAAATACAAACACTCTAACCTGGCTGGGGGAGTCCTTACCTGCCCCCAGAAAACTCTATCCTGCTCTTTCCAAGCCAGAGTGCTGTAAAGTCTTCCACTCGGCATAAACAGAAGCTTTCAGGACAATGACAGATGCAATGGCTTTGCATTCCCAGGGGAAGTTCCTATTAGATTTCCTTCTGAGCTAACCCAGGTCAGATTAGCCGAAGCAGAGAACACTGCTTTCAATAATGCTGAAATTTTTGCCTTCAAGCTTCAAAGTGCTGTTAGTTTTAGACACAGAATAGAATGATCCATGGGAAGAGAGTCCATAAAAACCTGTATTCAGTGACAAAAAGCCAAAGTGAAGATGAACCACAGGACAAGCTGGATGCTGTATTCTAGTCCCCTCCAACAACACCAACAAAGATATGAATTGAGGTCACCCAGAAACAAGTTTGCTTCCTGAGAATTTGGGCAGCTCTTCTCAGAGATGTATTTTTTTGGAAGAAGAAATGAAAAGGTGAATCACCAAGCAAGCAGTGGTGTCCCTTGCAGCCTGTCAAGGTTCAGCTGCAGGGACACAGCCACAGAAGAAAAGGTCATCCCATGCACGAGAGTTACGCAGAGCTTCAAGACTTGAAATAGAGAAGAGTTTATGTAACCCTGGTGCCCAAGTGCTTCTTCATGACAGTCTCTCACAGCCAAACCATTATGGCTAGGAAGAGTTACCTGTTGCCTTTAAGGGGTTCTTTTAGTCACACTGCAATTATATCAATAGGTGAGGGAGAAGGTGTAATAGTGGATGGGTTTTTTTAAATGTTTTGCAATGGGAGATGCAAACACCAAATTTATTTTCATGCTAAGGTTTATGATATAGTAACAGCATAACTCTGAGAAATTTTCATTCTATCAACCAATGCAGCAATTGAAAGTTTCTGTTGCTTTTCCACTGTGCCATTTAGAAGACAGCACAGCTGGATTTTAGAAGACTGATATTTACCAAAAAGATAAGTTGATAACACCAATTCATTAATTTTATAAATCTACATAATAAATCATTTAATTGTACTGGGAATTCTTCTTTTTTGTCAGTTAAAAATCCCACAGATTCCCACAAATCTAACATAAGAGATACCAAAAAAATATCTATCATGTTCAGATGAGAAGTGCATCTCTCCATGGTTTGAGTATTCAAAAATTATCTTCACAAGCTGCATTCAGAATTTTCATTAGGAAGTACCTTATCGCTGTAATAACAGGAGATTAAATAATTGAGAAATTCATCCTAGAACCAAAACAAACCAGAGAGTTTACATATCCACTTGAACTGAAATGATAGATTTCACAAGCTAGATTAATCCTGCAGTGACTCTTAAAGATTTATTCTAGAAAAGCAATACATTCAATAAATTTCTGACTGGGTGCAGCTGTGTATTAAATTTGTAATCAAAGTGATCATTACGGTATGATGTACACCAAATGCACTGTGAGCCAGATATCTAAGGAACATTTTTCTGATGAAAGACAATGCTGAGTCCTTAATGAAAATCTTCAGGTCTCCAGTGAATTCCCAGTCTTAAGGAGTTATCTGTGGTTGAAATATACATTCATTTCACCAAAAGTGAAAGAGATATGAGCAGATTTGAGCACAAAAATCTGTCAGCTCAGATAATTCACTCACTGATATTCACTTTTTCTCAAGAATGGCTGAGGCAATGACTCAGAACCAGCTAAGGTGAGTAATTCTATCCTTTTGGAAGTTCCTGCAGTCTGGGGGAAGAGAATAGGAAAGAGAGGAGAAGACACAATTTACCAGTTTCAAGGGTCATCAAGAAATCAAAGCTCAGTCCATGGCAGCATGCATAGGAAAAACCTCTGCCTTAATACAGAAGAAAGTAATTGGTAACTACTGCCTTAAAAAAAAGAAAAAAGGTTGGCAAACCCAAGAACTGTCTTTACAGTATTCTTTGCATACCTTACATTTGTTGAATGGTTTCCAAAACTAAAGCTTTCCCATGGGAAGGCAAAGAAACAATAGCAATTTCTTCTGAATGAAGCTCTCCTAAAGCCAAAGAGCAAACATACAGTATGTGACCTGAAAGTTTGCTTTTAAGTGTACAAGTGGCTAATTACATAACTAATCAAAATACCTTCAAAAGCAATTCCTAAGGGAAGGCTTTAAAAAAAAAAAAAAAAAGAGAGAGAGAGAAAGGAGAAAGCAGAAGGGAAAGAAAAAATAAAAGCAGCCCAGCAAAGAGAGACGGTGATTGATAACCTGTTACACTGTATGAACTTGTATGCATTTACACATACATTCAAATTTAATGATGTTTAAAGATTTATTGCAGTTCTGCACAGGACTGTGTAACTCCTAGGAAATCTGCATTCTACCTGAAATGCCAGTGCAGGCTGAAGAGATGGATCCTGGTACATGACACAGCTCCTATCCGAGAGGGAGCACGAGCTGGTGACGTGGCAGCCATGGAATGCATTTACTGCATGTCCTAGGCACACTTCTCGACATCAAACAGTGAAATAGTTTGAGTTTCAAGGCTGATTTTGAGAGGTGGATGTGTTTGCAAAATTTAAATTGTCTCTTAAAAATTAGGGGGGTGGAGCAAAATTTGTTTCTTTATTGGGAAAACGAGACGTGTTCTCACATCTCACATGTCCTCCATGTTCATGTAACATGTGGAATTAAACCTAAACAGAGGCTTGCTTCGTATTTATTCTTAAAGAAAACTAGGGGCGGTTCACACCCTTTAAACCCTGGGGCTCTGTCTTTTTGAGGCACCTGCGTTACATGCAGAAAGGAATTTAAATATTTTTGTGCCTAGTCCATACAAGTGTTGAATTACATGACAACTTCACAAAACTCTCTGTTTCTGTAAAAAAAATAAAAATATTTGCGGGTTCAGGTGTCTAGAGTTTTGTTACACCACCACCACCACCATTCCTTGTGTGCCGAAGCCTGGATTAGCTCGGGCATTCCCTGACCCCTACTGGCAGGGCTGGCCCTGATTGCTGCCTGTAGAAGGAAATTGAGGGGGAAAATACACTTTATGGCTTTAGGAATGACAAGAGGATTGTAGAAGGAATTTGAAAACCAGACAAAATATTTTGCAGGTAGAAAAGCCTCCTCTGGAGACTGTGGCAGGCTGAAAGTGTACAGGACAGAAAAACTGAATTGGGATCCTCTCTTAAACCCTCTCTTGATCAGCGCGATCCACCTGAGGTTTATTCACCCACTGCTAAACGAGAGAAATTCAGCTTCCCTAGACACAGCTCACTGCTGCACACACAGTTTGAAAGCGTGGCCACCGCCTGATCATCCACAGAGCATCAAGCACAGCCTCTGGCTTGATGCTTTCGGAGCCTTGGCTCAGCCCAGCAGCTCCTGGGGAGAGCCCTGGGGCTCACCTGGTGCTGCTTCATCACCCACTCGGGGCTGGAGGGCTGAGGCTCTGCGTGGGGACAGCTCTGTGCAAGGGCGGCCAGGGAAGCACCTGGGGGATCTCCACAGCTCCTGCCCTAAAATGCCCTGGGTGCTTCTGCTCAGGGAGAGGAGTCACTTCAGGAATTCTGCAGGGAAGCGTGCCCGGTGAACTGGACCAAAAATCCCTCCTTTTCACGGTGTTGTATGGAAATTAAATCCACTGACTTCTGCCCATATCAGCCTCCCCCGATCCCCAAATGGACAAGGCACAGCTTTGGGGACAGCATCTCTCGAAGGCAGTGGCACAGAAACAGCCCAGAAACAGCACATCACGGCAGCTGAAACAAGACCTGAAGCAAATGTTATCTACAACGCTGACAGCAAGCTAAAATTAATACTTGAGAAAATAGGTTTTTTCGTATTTAGACAAATTTCCAAGGAGCTGCAGTGAATGAGTTCAACTAGAGTTGGGCATATTTTTTTGTTATAATGAAAAGTCAACAAATTTTCCACTAGGCATTAAAAAAAAAAAAATCCTATTTTTGATCATTACATCTCCAGAGCAGCAAGCAAAACTATAGCAATACCCACCTTAGTTGAAATAAATCCATCTCTAGTTCCTGAAATAAAGTCAATGTTTTTGTATGGGGCAGTTATTTACTAAGGGATAAGTGCATTTAAAATCCTAACTAATGCATTTGCCTTGCAAAATCTGTTTTGGGTTATTTCAGCAGCTAGCTGATTATGTATATTTAGCTGGAAAATGCATAGCTCTGAAAAAAATGTGAGGGGAAGCCTGGAGATGCACAGTATAATTACGAAAAGAAAGTTGCCAGTACCTCCAAAAGAACAGGCCAATGTCAATATCCTTAATGAACTGCATTTTCTTCCACGTATGGCCAAAAAAAAAAATTTTTAGAACCCATTTATGTCCCAAAAACCAGTCTCCCAGACTCATCCCCCTCACTCCCAGCCCAAGGAGTATATATGTGTGTGTGTGTGTGTGTATATATATATATATATATATATCTATATATATATATATCTCTATCTTTCTAAACAAATCTCAAATCTTTTAACTCTGGGTTAACTAGCAGGCATTCCACATTTTCTGACATCATTCTGACTTTTGTATCAGCTGTATTTCCTGCTAGGAAAAAAAAAATTTAAAAAATAATTTGGGAAATACATTTTTTGTCAAGACAACTTTCAGCACTGAATGCCCAAACTTCAACAGATCAGATTTTTCTGAGAATTTCTTTTCCAAGTAATGGAAGGTTTTGCTTGCAGCATATCCAGATGTATATTTTTTGCAAAATCACAGAACCCTTAATGTTGAAAAAGGCCTCTAAAATTTTCCATTTCCTCTGCATCTAAAAATCAATTCTCACTCATGTTCTCCTCTCATGCCAGGAGACTTTGTTTCCCTGCTAGGATAGAATCTTTTTGCCCTGCTGAGTGCCACATTCTGAACCAAGAGCAAATCAGGAACAGAATCTCAACACTATAAATCAAGTAAGGTGGAATACTTGCGAGTGGAGAAAGCAAAAGCCTGGGAAAATTCCTCTGGCTTTAATGGGCCTTGAATTTCACCAGTTTTTGTTTCTGTCATGGTGCTTAGTTCATCGGAATTAAGCAAGCCACTTAACTTCAGAAGTAATAAAGAGTTTTGAATATTTAACTGAAAAGCTTTGCTCTCCCTGTTGTGTGTGCGGCCACGCATGTTTTACCTTCTGGAGGCTGCCCACAAAAATGAAGGAGGGAATCACACAGGAAACAAAAACAAGGATAAAAATAAAATATCATGTCTGTACTACAGGCCTGAACAACTCTTCTTGTCTCAAAGTGCCTCATTGCAGCTTCCTAGCCAGGGGGGCATAGGATCTGCATCCCCTCATCCGATTTTTTGGGGAATTATTTCACATCCTTCCTCTGCAGCCTCTGAACTTACTGCCCCGAGATAAACTTTATCAGAATCCGTGTTGACCTTCCTCTCTTTTGAACTCTGAAACATTGATTAACTTGTAAGTTATGTAGCAGGGGGACAACTTCAATAACACCCTTATGGGTACTTTCCTCCTGACTGGCTATTTCAGCACTTGTAACCCTTTAAAAATAGTTACAGGGGCTATAACTTACTTCCCTCTTTCTTCTGACTGGTGAAAATAGAAAACCTTGCCTGAATATCAAGAAAAAGGTGATTCATTTCTTGCAGGCTGTTGGCTGCTCCCTGAGAATTGCCATTAGTAGCTGGTGGCCAAGAAGTCACCGAGGCAGGGCAAGCCACACTTCACAAAGAAAGAAGGTTGCCGGAGCCATTCTGAGCAGAATTTTGAGGAAACCCTGGAGATCACAAAAATAAGGTGCTCCAGTGTAAAAAAACCCCACAGGTCTAGTGCAGAAACAGCAAAGCCTTGCATGGAAAAAAAAACCCAAGAACCAGCAGAAGAAAGTTTCCATGCCCATAATCAGCATCTGTAGCTGTGCAGACACATAACATTCCACCATTTCCAGTTTCAAGACACAGTTTTGCAGCTTGTATTTGTGTCCTGCTGATCTGCATTTTCTTCATACCCTCCACCCCAGGTAACCCTGCTATTTTTTTTTTCCCCCTACATACTGAAGAGTTCTTAGAAAACTGATTTAGTGACTAGATCCAGCTATCAGACACCTATTTCTATGAGGTGCAGACCTGCTGGATCCTTCCCAAGAGCTCCGAATTATCAGAATCATAGAGGATAATTTACTTTCTATCCCAGAGAAGAGCAGCAGGATTTCTCCCCAGCCTTGCAGTTTGAACAAAAGCAGCTCAGGGAGTTCCATTTTATATCCTGTTCAGAATCAGGGATTCCAAGAGCAGAGCAACAGCCCAAATCTGTAATGAAACCTCAGTTTGCACTATTTTGCTGAAGAACTCACGTGTTATTCCCAGCATCACAGATCCTTCAGCAATCTCTTCTCTTAGAAAGGTGCCAGGTTGGCAGAGGAGCTAAGAGGACCCAAACACAAGCAGCTGTGGCTGCCACTCTGAAACGCTTCAGAAGATTTACATGCAAGTTATCAATTCATAAGTATTGCACTCAGGATCACCATAAACTGTGTTACCACTTCTCACAGTGCTGCAAGCTCATTTCTAATGAATTCTCTTTCCTTTTTGCAGTTCAGCCATTTCTGCCTTAGTGCTTTTCAGTCCTACCTGGTTACAGAGCTCAAGAGACAATTTCTTGCTAAGAAAGCCAGAACAAATAATGCCACTAGTGTTACTTATGTAGGGATAGTACATTCCGTGGATGTTTCCACCAAAATTATTTCAAAATGCTGTTTTGATATCCCTGTTTCTCTAATGAGCAGAGCCTTGTGTTCTCAACTAAAACATAAAAGCAGTGTAACATGTACAGAAGCTTTTACAGTGCCAGCATCACAGTTCATAGGAATTAGTACAAACACATTCTTTTTTTGTGACATTACATTTTTGGAGTTCAATGGCCCTTATTATCTCTCAAGGCAAGATGAATCTTCTCATGATTGACCATGCACACAATATGACAGCAGAATCAAAGAGGGGCCAGTTATCTACACACAGTAGGTCCACCACACCACTTTAATTATTTTTCTGGTTTGGCTCTTTTTTTTTTTTTTTTTTTTTTTTGAGGATGACTCAGGGGAGTGGGGTGATGATACAAGGTAAAAGGCAAATAATATTTCCACAAAAGGTACTAGATCTTTTAAACTCTTGCAAATATTTTTACAGTGTAGGGCGTCAAGCTGGTCATGTCAGTGTCAGGTGCTTCCTAGCTACAAAATACTGGATTTCAGACAGGCTTTCATTGAATTCTTCATTTTACCTATAGCCACAGAAGAGGTGGCTAACACGTGATGGGTTTGGGCTAGATTTTTTTTAAATTTCCATTACTGACTTGGTGAGTTTTGATGTCTCTCTTGAAGGCGGTCACGCAGTATGTTTAAAACAAAGTTGAATATAAATCCTTATTAGTGTAGCAGGCACTGGGAGCAAAGGAGCTCCCATAAGCCTAGAAAACCAGAAAGAGCTGCTTCCAGAGCCACAGATAGTACTGGAGGGAGACTTGCCCATTAGCTAGAACACACAGCCCAAGTACTAAAGGGGCAGAGACTGTATCGTCACCACAAACAGAAGGAAGGTGAGGTATTTTGTTTGCACACAGCTCTGAAACTCGGCAAGACGAGATAGTGCTTTATTCAGCAGATATCCCTCAGCTGCACATCTTCCTGCCTGTCACAGCATCCAGTTTGCTGAAGGACATCTGGTGTATTTATTCACAGGTGAAAGTCACCTCAAATATTTGTTCTCAATTAGGTATTATTTTTGATGTCATCATCTGAGCCAACGTGACTCACCCATTCACAAGGTTTCTTTTCTTTCAGAAGGCAGGGAAGTTGTTGGTGCTTGGATCAATCATTCCAGCTTTATGAATGAAAAGCTTCTTCACTTTTTATTGCCACCCAGATGTTCAGGGTGCGAACCAGATACCCAAAACTACAAAAGAAAGCAAACCCATGCATTTTTAAAGGAAGAATGTAACCAAGAGCCGCTACTGAGTGACATGAACCAAAAATAAAAATACAGATGACTAAGCACACCCTTGCCAAACAACTTCTGAGACAAATTTAAGAATCAAACACAGCAGCGCCAAAGCTTTGAACTAGAGGAAGCAGATGCTTTTGCTGCTGTGACATGCATTTCCACCCAGCAGGTAGACGGGATGAAATCCGGTCTCATCAGGTCACTAACAAGGATCCAGGGCTAGCAGCAGGTTGGGCTAAGCCAGCAATAACAACACTTTTACATATGATTTCCTGATACATGGAAGTGGGATATTTCCGCTATTTCATCTTCTATTTTTCTTAGGACAAACTGCTGAAAACTAAATTGCGATGGAATGCAGGCATCTATTCTGATACACAATGGTTTATTGAAGTGGACAGCGCAGGAAACATTCCTTCCCTGTACGTATGTGCGGTCACCAAGTGGGGTTACCACTGCACACACAGGCAGGGGTGAAGACACTTCGCTTGGCTAAAGCAAAGGTGATGCCAGTGGGATTCATCCCTGGTTAGATAACAGCCCCTCCAAAGCCCACTCAGAAGAGTTTTTGCTGTCAATATAATGAGGGTTCTTGGTTTATTGCCATCGTGTGTTTTCACAGAGTCAGATCTTCAGATATTTATGTTTTCCCTCGGCAAAAGCAAAAGCCCCAGGGAGGCCTGTGAAGCTCTGAAAGTCAGGTTTGTGTGAATTAAACTGATTTTGTTTTCTTTGTACTCCCAGCAAATAGATTTGCTACAGCAGTAGCAATGGAGGGGAAGGTTTGCTTGGGAAAAAAAGTAATCCATTTTCCACAAGATATCTGTTTCATCTAGAAGTTGTTCATGCTCCAGTCAGTTCCCATTTCTCTGTTTTTCTCCCCAGAGGTCCCTAATGTCAGCTGCAGGCTGCTTCTGCTCACTTTCCCAAGGGAAAGCTTTGTGTGGCATTAATGGCTGGAGAGGCACAGATTGAGAACAGCATGAAAATACACGGAATATAAGGCTCTAATGACAGCAGTAGTGTATTTTAAACTCAGGGTTCCCCAGGGTATTACATCAGTAACTCAGCTGAGACACAGAACCAAGGGAAGAATTCTCACATCATTTAACTATTTGCTATAATAGATGAAAACAGAGAAAATATTTTGATTAAAGCTCCTCAAAATGAAAGCCTAAAGCCAAAAGATCCCTGCATAGTCCCACTGACCTCACATTTGCTCATGCAGGTTCTGGTGCATTCAGAGAAGAGAGAAGTCAGGTAGACGAGCACAAGTACAGGGGCCCTGCTCTGTCTGCACAGACATTTCCACAAACAGATTTTTTTTTATTAGAAGGGACACCTCTTGAGACCTTCCAGTCCTACCCCATATTCCCTTCCTTCATTCGCCCTTGGAAGTACCACAGACACGACCCATTGATCAACCACATGAAGTTTCCAGCTACAGGCAGGGAATTCATAGATTTTTCTAAAGACATCCATCTGCCAGGGCTGAAGCAATGCCTGAAATACATCCACAGCCTCCTTGAACACATAAGGACCGGCAACAGGCACAGGAATGACTGCGGATGTTCATTTCCCCCTGTGTTTCCACTTGTCTCTTAACCATCCCAGGTTTCTCCAGCTCACATGTCAGCACGTAAATGTCTCTCTCGTGAGAGAGACCTGGCTACCCCAAGCAACAGACATTCCAAAATTCCAGCTGAAGACAGGGAGCATGGTGGCAGCTGTTCATTATTTCCAAAAGACAAATTGAGGACTTCTCAAACTTCACGCAAATATTTTAAAAGCCAGATTATCTGTCTACTCTCAGACCTCGTGACATAGAAAGCAAAAAGGATTATGTCTTAATATTCCACATTCAAAAGGACCTCATTTTGTTATAGGGCTGCATTTTGTTCTGTGCAAAATTCAATAAACTGTGGTTGTGTATTAATGAAATATCGAAGAGGAAATGAAAAGTATATTCAGTCAAGTTTCATTTTCGCAAAAGCATAAGCATAGACAAGAGGGAATATAAATAGTGCACATTGGAAGCCTTCATTATTTAAGTTGCATGTAAGCACTCCTTTCATCAACAGAGACTAAAGAAAGGAGAATTATACCACAGATCACTTCTGTTTTTCTTCAAAATTAGATAGGTAAAGATAGCAGACTAGAACTTATTAATAAGTGAAAGAAGGCCTTAAAAATCTGAAGAAATAATAAACTGATCCGCCCAGCTGTAACTCCTCCAAGTTATTCTGTCTCAATCCAAACACCTTCAACACTGGTCCTCTAAAAAGACCTTTTCAATCTTTCCTTGCCTTTTACAATACACCAGTGTTGCTCAATTCATTTAAGGCTTAATTCATGAATAAGAAACCACATTTACTCCACGCTCCTGCTTGGGATCTATCACACAGCTGGGATGAAAGGGCCTCGATTCAGAAGTTGCCAGGAAGCTGGGTCACAGTGCTACAGGGGCAAAGTTTAGGCCAATACAATGAAGCCCACAAAAATTTGAGTAATATGCACTTCTCATCACAATACACAGGAACTTGCACTTACCGAGTCCCACAAAATACTCCTTACAGATCCCAAAGGTCTCGTTAAAGAGAGCATGAACAGAGACTGTGGGCATAAAGTATTTCTCACCCTCGGCTGAAAATGCTGGGATGGGGAAAAAAGGAGATGGCAATTGTAGCAGAATGTAAAGCAGAGCACTGTCTGTTCTCCAGTGCTACGTGGCTGCTGACCAGAATAAATAATGATTTTCCTCATCTGAATCTTAAGAAACGCTTTGGGGATCACATGCATGTTGCACAATGTTTAGAGAGAGGGGAGAGGAAAGCACCCTCCAGTCTTGGGCAGGAGGGGTTGTGAGTGGCTCCCAAAGCCCACTCATGATGATCAGGAACACTAAAAGCATCTGTGTGGCTGCCTCCGTTGGGCAGCAGCCCCCTCAGTATGCAGTTCACATACAGCTTTACCTCCACAAGATAAAGAAACATTCAGCAAGGAGGGGAAAAAAAAAAAATAAAATCCATTAACATTCCAAAACATTAAACATTGGAACAGAGTATTTGCATCTTACAGAGTGTTTGCTGTGAAATTCTTGACTGCCAAATGAAATGCATCAGTGCAAAAAATAGCAGAGAAATACCAAGCGATGCCATCATGTCCAGAACCGCAAGCATTTCCTTGTATTCACTATCCCCATAGCCAGACAGGGAGGTTCCTCCACCCAGTGTGACTGTAACTTCCCTTGTAGAAATACCACGGGCGCTGCAGTAAGGCATTGAATGTGGTTTTTGACGCCGATGATTCCGCTCAGAAGTGGCACACACACAGAGCCAGGCTCACTGGAGCATCGTACTGCATCTGCTAGCAGCAGTCAGAGGGTTGGGAGTATCCCCTACAATTGTTAACCAAATGGAAAGATTCCCCTTTATCCATTTCAATCTAGCCATTACACAAATCATCACCTTCTCTTGCCATAGCAAGGATCTGGGAACGAGATGCAATTTGCAGCGGAATGGGAAACTTTTGGTTCCAAAGGGATGAGCCCAGCTTCAGAAGCAATAGGGTTCTCCCTGTCTACACCTGCTCTTGCTACTTTTGAAATGCTGGGCTTGATCCTCCTGCAGAACTACACCCAGTGCAAACTGAAGCCATGGAAATGAAATCTTGAGGCTCCTTGATCAAGGGAATAACTGCTGAGGGTTGTTTAATGCAAAACTTGTCAGCTCATGTCGCGGTAACACATTCCCATGCCGTCTCTCCATCCATATCTCAGTGTCTCTACTTAGGAATGCAGATCCTCACCCTGGCACAACTCCAACTCTCTTTGCAGTCACAAAGCTCTTTCTCGGTTCCCCTTGTGCCATCTTCCAGCTCCTTTGTACCCAGCTGTCCCCACACACCAGGCTCCCTATTGCGATCCCACTTCTCTCTTCCAGCCCACACCCCTCCTCAGACCTTTCACATCAACCATCCCACTGGTTTCTTATCACGCTGTCCTTGCCTTCAACATCCAGCCACAAAACATTGCTCTTTTCCCTTAACTGCAACTCTTATCTGTTAAACCAACATCCAGATCCTGGTTTCCACCTGTATTCCCAGCCTCTGTGTCCCACCTGCTGCCCAGCCAGTCTGTTCCTTACTGCTGTGCAGGGACAGCTCTTATGGAGCGAGGAGAATTAAATCTCCCTGTACAGCTGCCAATGTTTAACACAGGACAGAGCAATCTAGGACTGCAAAGAGATCTAGGAAAATCCCATTCAGCCTTTGACTCAAAGAGTCCAAAACCACTTTACATGTTTCAAGGAACAAGCCCATGGCAGTATCACAAATCTCTAATAAGCACATCCAAATTATGACTTAGATTTTTATTTTCCTACTTAAAATATGTGTTCCATACACAGGAATGGCAGGAGGGAAAAAAATATTTCACAGGGATTCTGCAATCCTTTGCAGATTTCAGATACTAAATTCAATCTCGTCTTCAAGCACCAACACACTTAACGAGCCAAAATAAGATGATCAGCGTATTTTTGACATGGGCAACCAGATTCATTTTCATTCTCATTCTGAGAAACATCTGGATTCTTAGTGTAACATGCCTAAAACTCAGCCTAAGGTTGCTACTCCAAAAAGAAACCACAGGCAACACAAAAACATACAGCTCTTTGCCCAGGCAAAAAAATAGCAAATGAGCTAACAATAAAATATTACTAACTTTTCTATAATCCTTGGTTTTCAGAAGCCCCAAAGACAATCAAGTCAAATTTCATAATGGCCTTGGAATGGATTATACATCAAATAAATATTATTGGTAGAGATTTGCAAGGGCATAAAGGCTATCAGAGCACCCAGCTTTCCATGAAATCCAGTGAAAAGAAGGGAGTCATCCACAGGAAAAAGGTAAGTACTGCAAGAACTTGAGTGAATTTTTGAGAGCAGACTGGAAATTTTGGAAATCCTTGCCTGAGCTCTCACCTCACTGCTGGTTCCTCAGTGTCGATAGGACAAATGCCATCAATCCAAAATCCTGCTGCTCACCAACACCCACCAAAAACCTCAGTCTTGACAGGGCTGAAGAATTCAGCCCATGTGTCATGGCCAAGCCTGGCCTCAGTCCAGGCATTATGACTTGTTTTATTTTCCCATCTGGATGGAGAAGCTCCCATTTGGTGGGTTTCCTCAGATTGCCTCATAAAACTCATTTGCACTGCTTGCCACGTAGTTGTTTTTCTGGCTTTTTTTTAAAGGATGGTTAACTGCAGTACCAATGACCTGGATATATTATAAATTATTTTATTTGCTGTAATATTTATCTTAAAGGTACAAAGACAGAAGAAACCACAGAAGAGGGAAGACAAGAAAATACACAAATTCCAATCTTCTATTTCATCCACTGGGAAAAAAACCAAAAACATTTCTTCCTAACTACAATCCTGGTCCTAGTTCTCCCTTTAGCAGCTCATCCCAAACAGAAATTACATGTTTCCACATTGTTTAACTCTGCCCTATCCCAGAGATAGTTCTTGAGTTTTGTCACCCTTCACAACAGCTGCTTTTTCTTAACTTATCCAAAAGGTGAAAGGAGGAGACAGAGGGAGCGTGGAAAAAGGGCTATTTAGAACTGTCTTTTGGCTTTGGCCAAACATCATCCATGAGAGTAGGAAACAAAAAGACGCAATGGGGTGAAGGTTCTTGACTGTTTACAATTAAACACCCAAACCACAAGATATTTATTATTTTGTCTTTGACATGCAAATTTCAGGAATCCAAAAATAGATCTCCCAAAACCATTTTTATATGGCACTGAATTATGTCTTAAAATTCTGATGTAAAAAGAAAAAAAATCATCTTACTCCAAATGTATTTGTGCCGATGGCTCTATCGAAACGCCATTAAACCCTTCAGAATGTTTTAAAAGCTGTTGGAAGAAACACTATTTCCATTTATTTGTGTACATTCCCAGAAGGGTTTTTATAGGATTTACAGATACTCATTCCTGCTATTTCAGCAGAAATCCTCCCTGACTGCACGAACCTTGTGCTGTACCTGGAACTTGCAGCACCTCTCCATGTTCCTCTGTCCCTTAAATGCTTCCTAAATTCCCACAGAGGGATAAAGGGGACTCTAATACATAAAGAGGGTAAAGGAATGATTTCCCAGAGCTGGGAGTGCCATTTCTGGTGTGATTTATCTCTCCATTCTAGTAAACAGCAACTCCTCACTAATTTCAGCTGGCAAAGGGTACTGAGGGACTTGCCTGTTTCTAGGAGCATCAAGGGTTAGGTCACTTGAAAGGCTGAGAGCAGGTTCTGTGAGGGAGCTGCCTGCTCTATCCATCACCAGGAATGCAGCTCTCCAGCTTCCAGCCTCATTTGCATGCACAGACAAATTAAATTAAATTAAATATGCCAAAAGAATACTGTGATACCACGTAATATACACCTTAAATTTTAAATGGAACTGCTTCCTATAATCATGTTTGCCTTACCACTGTAAATACGGAAGGGTGTAACCCTTAACAGGTTCTTATCAGTTAACTATATAGAAATAAGAAACAGTTGGTGAGTTTTTAAAAGTATTGACTCAGCAGTTTACTACAAGAAATTACATGGCTGCGCTGAAAGAAAGGACTGGGAAAAAAAGAAAAAGGAGAGTTCTCTATAAGCAACTGGTTCTCACTTATCCTCTTCTTAAGACTCTACATACCAAATTTAAATGTGTTATGAGGAAGATTATAATTAGTCTGCTTCCCCTCCTTCCTCTTTATACAAAACAGTGAAATATTTATGCAGTATCTGCTTTCCAGATTTCTGAATATCAGTTAAGTTTTTTGCCAATAAGTAATAATAAAAAAATCACAAAATATAATTGGTTTATACAAGCCAAACACAGAGTATACTGTAATAAAACACAGCTTATCATGTGGTGAGCCTGATCTCACAAAAAACACACATGAGCATTTCCACTGAGTTAAACAAGACCCTTCACTTGACTTCTTGCTCACACAGCCTTGCCAAACTGGAGTTTCAAATTTTTAAGCACAAGACTTAAATGAAAATGCCATTTCACAAGGGACTCTGAATCAAATGATGATTCATTCAGCACAGACAAGTGGAACATATGGGCCTGGCTAGTCACAAGGGGAAGGGAATTGGAGAATGAGTGCTTGTCCCTCTATACTCAGAAGAGTTTCACCAACACTGAGAAAGCAGCAGAGGATCAAAGCAAAATTACTTTTTATTTACAGAAATTAGTATTTCTTTCTTCACTTTATCCTCACCGTTGTCTCTAAACTGCTGACCTTAAAAGCACCCAATACTGAGCTTATTATCAATTATTACTGGACTGTAGAGATGAAGTCTTGGACACCTAATTTTCTGGAAACACTTCTACTGTCCCACAACCATTCCTAAACATCTCTAAAAATCACTGCCTGAAGTCTTGCAAACCATTAAATCAGGTGCATTAAACCCAGTGCAGATCCTTGAAGGAGGCACAGTTCAAGGCGGTAATGTCCTAATCACCCCATGAGATCCAGCACACAATCATGTTCTGACCTAAATGGTTTACAAACTTTTAGGTACGGCTTGAATTCCAAAACTGAGCCAGAAACAGACATATTTCTCATCTGTGACACCTTTAGAAAGGGTTTACAGACTGCAGCACTAGTAAAGACAGAGACAGGAAGCTGTGGGAACCTGGACAGCAAGCAAGGGAACACTCGGACAGCAAGGAAGAACAGGAATACCATGACAGAGCTAAACAGAACAGCTGTTTCTAGCTAGGAAAAATAATCTTAGGGTAAACCCTGGATATATTTAAACATTTTGATGGACAGCAAGGATGGGAAACATCTCGGAAGAGTTTTGCAATATTGAACTCAATAGGTTTAGAAAAAAGCCCCAAATGAAACCACCCAACCATCAGTGCGTAACATACACAGATAAAGGCAGTGCTCTACATCATCACAATTTCATTAGAGCCTTTGAAGCCACGCACCTTTGATCCGAGGCAAGTGATAAATGTGTGATGTTTTAAGTGGATTATTGCATGTTCTGTTTAACACAATGGTAGGTCTGAGCCAGCACAGCCATGGTGCAATGAGGAAATAACCTGAATGGAACCGTCGCAAAAAACAGAGGCATCTGCTCCATGCCTCTCAAATAAACAGGAGCCTAAGTGTTTCTGGAGTCATGACAAATAACACCCACCCAGCCTGGGGGATGAAGGACTGGACATGAACTATTTTCAGAGCAGAAATCTTCCATTTGTGTTTCCAAGTACCAATGGGATGAAGTGTGGTTTGTAAATATTGCCCAGCGCAGCCAGACATGACCCAAAGGCAACAAAACCTTCTAAGGGGCCCTTTCCAACAGAAATGAGCCAAGCCCAGGGTATTTGTTAGAAATCCCTTCCAGTTTTGGGACACACAGATGGAATGCCCATTCAGGAACTGAATTTTTCATTATAAGGCCTGAATGCAAGCCCCAGTTTCAACCAAAGGCAGCAAGACTGTCCTAAACTTGGCTACCTGTGGTTTCTCTGAGCAGACCAGATTTCCACAGCTCTAATAAAAACAAGTGTCAGACACTTCCAATTCTCCAGTTTGGAATTCAACTTCCTACCCTAAAGTGGTTCTGAATCCTTTAATTTATCATAAACCTTAACCAGAGATGTTTCATTATTTAAGAAGAGGTTGGCTCAAAATGCATTCTAAAGTGACCTCACAATATTTGGGTGGGTGGTTTTTTTCTACTTCCTACTTTGAATAATCAGCAGTTTGCTTGTGTTTCAAGTTTTTAAAGGAAGAATGTTAAGGCTGGGCTAATCTGGAGACAGCAAAAGCAGAAAGCAGGTAAGTGCACTTCAAAGAATTACAATGTTAGGGGCAGCGAGCTTTAAAAAACCAACCAAGCAAAACAAAACAAAACCAAACAAACAAAACCAAACAAAAAAAACAAACCAAAAAAGAAACAACAAAAAAAACCCAAAACCAAACCACCAACAACAAAACACTTACTTTCTGTTCTAATGGGTGAAATTTTATGGCCCTTACTAGAACCTCATAAACCAATAAATATGAAACTATTCCTTCATCTGTTACACCTGTCCCTATAAACTCTTTAAAGCTATGAAGTCTCCGTGATCTCTTTTCTGGTATCAGTACCTTTCTCTGCAGCACAGTACAGTTACCTGCCCAAAAAGTGACAAGCAGCCTGTAAAGGACTGATAATAAACACAAAATAATTGTCCACAGCAACAGGCTAATGGCATCTTTGTTAATAATACTGTACAAAGAGCCACTCAACCCACAGAGCTGCTAAAACAGAAGAAGCAAACAAAAAACAGTGATTATCAATGGCCCAGTGAAAGGTATCAGCTGCAGGGAACTATGGGAATGTAAACCCAAGTGTGCTAATTCCAATGTTTAAAATATTTGGGTTGGATGCCAGTTTGGGATTTTTTTTGTTGCTAGAAAAGTGGAGGGGAGGGAAATAAAAAATGCAATCCACTGTTATCCTAATCATATTTCTCAATGTTGTCACTGTCTAGCGGCTGACTGAAACACTCCCATTATTGAGGAAGAACAATAAATCACTTTCTGAAAAAACCCTGAGTTTTTTTCAGTTTTTTGGAACCACCCCGAGTGGTTATGATATTCTTATTTCTAGGATGAATATTATTGAGCAAGTGAATGTGAGCCATAAAACATTGCTATCAGAATAAAATATACTTATTTTCATACCTACATCCAGTGCCAATACTTATCCAGTTAAAAGGACTTTGTAATCAGCACACTGTGGAGCATTTTTAACTTAGTCAAGCAATAAATGCTTCTGAAGTGTTGTTTTACCTTATTATATATTGAGAAAAATTTACAAAAGCTTAAACTCAACTAAGTATCTTTTCCATTGCTGTTAATTTATACCTAATTCTGTCCCCTATTTTTTATCCTCAGACTAAGGAAATTCAACTAGTTTCTTTGTTAATTGAATATTAAATAGCCCCGAAAAGTTGCATTTAACAACATTGTCTGTATTTTGGGATAAAACCCCCCACACTTCTAATCTAGGGCTCCCTTGAGGTCTTGATCAAGAGATGAAGGTGTTTATCTTCATCTGATTAAGAGCATTCTCAACAAGACAATCCTTCTTCCTCTGCCTGGGAAACCGCTATGAAGCACAACTGTTCAACACTGGGAAACTATTGACATGGGATCTTTCAGTAGGGAGAAGGGAAAAAACCCTCAGCTCATTCGATTCTCTCAACAGCACAGGGTCTGATACAGCCAGGTGCTCCCCAGTTCCTACAAGCACCACTAAATACAAGCATTTTAAAAGTGCAGCTGAGATGGGACCATTTTTAGCTCACCTCCACTCACAGTCCCATCACGGAGAGCTTGGCAGCTGCTCTGGCTTTTTGCAGTATATTGGTTGTAAGCGTCTGGAGACTGTGAGATGTGTAACTACTGTGTCGTATAGACACTGCTTGCACCTACAAACTATAAAATGTTAAAGTACAATTCTTTGACCTTGTACCAGCGCAGATTGTGGCCTTAAAAAAAAAAAGAAAAAGTGAAAAACCAAACCAAACAAACAAAAAAAACCCCAAACCAAAACAAAAAACCCCAAAACCAAACAAGAAACCAAACAAAAACCAAACAAAAAAAAACCAAACAAAAAAACCCAAACAACCCAACACTGCAATAGCACAGAAACAGCTCATAAAATTAGGTTTATCCCCTTTCATACCTCATATTTGTACAGTTATACTGCATGAGTTCTGAAAAATCTCACATAGTTCAGCTGTGAGTAGATCTCCACTAATGGGATTTGGACACGTATTTCAGCCCTTTCATCATCAATAAGGAAACTGAATGTTCTCTGTTAATCAGCTCAGCACAGTCATTATTTAACCCGCAGACAATGTATGGCAGCAAAGCCCAAAGTTTCAACCTTGAGCAGGCGGTGAGCTCTGCGAGCTGACCCTGCTGCGGGCGGGCCAGGAGCCAGCCAGGGAGACTCCTTGTAGACAAGGGATGGCAGACACACTTCATCCTCTAATGAGAAAAAAATTCAGCCGATCTGACCCACTGCTAAAGCTACAAATAAGGAAAATCATCAGGCTGCACCCGAAATTATGGATATGGACTGCGCACAGAGATAACAGGAAAGGTTTTATTTGCTTTTATCTTAAAGGTAGACATTCCCTCCTTCTGCTTAGGCAGAGCAGATGGGACATCCCACTTTGAAACAGAAAGAAGACAGAGGCTGAGGGAGGAAGCATCCCTAATCATTGTCAATTTAGGTTTCTGCAACTGAAAAAGGTCTCAGTGATAGTTAGGTCTGGGCCCACTGAAAAAATACATATATTTAATCAAAACTTGAATACTGACCAAAACAGCAAAGTAAACTACTTTTAATTGTGCATCTACCTGGCTTTAAACATGTGACTATTAACACCTGAAAAAGAAAAATTTATATTTGAGGAGCTGGATAGACACGGAAGTTGCTGGGAAATGAAGTTCACCTGCAAAATCACTGTAGATTTGTACTTCAGGTGTGTCTCTAAGCAAAACACTAATCGCTACTTTCTTTAAAGTTAACCCAAAAACACACATTTGTATCCACAACATTTCAAAGCCATGCCGTGGGGCAACCTGGAGGTGGCTGCAGCAGCCTCCTAAAAAGGCCAGGAGTGCCAGCTGTGACCCCAAGCATCCTGTCACTGAGAGCACAAGTCATATTTCCCCATGTGGCCAAACCAGTCATTCAGGCTCTCCAGCAGGGAAGCTTTTGTATGAACACATCTGGAGAATATATTGTCATTTCTTATCTGGAAGTGAGGTTTAGTGGTAGGACTACAGGGCCAGGAATTCCCCATCCAAATACAGTCCCTGTCAAAACCTTGCCAAGCTATTTGATCGACTTCTTGCTTCTTTTCAATATTATCATCGATAGTCAGATTTTTATGGTCTTGTAAGATTAGAATGGGAGCATTAAACTAACTGCAAATACACAGAAATACAAAAACTTCTGTTGTTGCTAAAACTTAAGTATAGTTTAAAATTGTAAGAAAGCCAATACAGGGCTAGGCAAGCGAGCACATACCTTCACAAAAGCCACACCAATTCAGTCATATTCCAAAGCAGCTCCACGCTGTGTGCCATAACTGCATCCATCATGCACTCCCAGGACAGCTAAAATTCAACAGCAACTTGCTGAGCAAAGGATGGGTTGTGCACTGGACAATCCCTGTAGCAACTTACTCCAATGTTTTTCAGGATCCATTTCACGGCAGAGAAAACAGACAAGAATACTGCCAGACCTTGATTTTTTAATCAGACTCCGACCTAGATTTCCGGAGGTTTCCCTTAAACTACAGCTAGAACTCAGAAACTCTTTGTAGCCTATAGCTCTGGGCATGAGTTCTGGCACTTGCCTCCATCCCTCCTCCAGAGCAGGCAGCCCAGCCTTCCTTTGCAGAGGAGAGGCAATGAGAAGCACCAATGATTGGAAATAATTACCAGGTGGGATTGCTACCTACAAGGAGCCTGGTTCCCTTAGCAAGCCCAAAGCCAGGCGGCACAAAGAGCTTGTGGTTCAATGACAGCAATTTTCCATCTCTGGTGCAAATCCACGCATTACATAATTAACACCCAAGTTATTCCCGTGCGCTTCGCCGGTTCTGTTTGTTCCCCTCGAAGTGAATCCTCTCACTCTGATGCTAAAGCACCCAAAACAATGAATGCTGCAAGTCAGCTTCTAAGAGAATGGGGCACCTCTCCTCACAAATAGGGTGCCATATGGATTCCCTTCATGAATATGGGATTTCCTTTTAAAGTCACAGAATGCTTTGAGCACTAAATGGCTGGTGCTGGTGCTGCTCAGGTTCCTGTTGTGGTTTGTACCCCAGGGACACAGAGCCCCATGCCCTACAGTCTTCTTTTCCTATTTTTCACCCCTCTTTATCAGTCTGGGTAAATAAGATGCACAGCATCCGCTGGTTAATAAACAAACTCTCACTTGGATTACACTTTCAGTTTCCAAGTGCAGAGCTGACCTAACAACGAAGAATAAATGTGTTTGGGGTTTCAGTGCCCTTGGAAGGTTGTTCACAAATACATGATTCATATCCGATGCAGGACGTTAACACTTTCCTTATGACTCATGCATACAGTTAAACAATAAAACAGAAAGCTTACTGAAGTTTTGTTTAACGTGCATAAAGCACCTATTATTATTATCTTTCAATTTAATTGTTTAACAATTTGTTGATACTATTATTAGCTGCAAGGAGGGGATGTTAACACTTCTGCCTCAAAAAAAATAGATGCTTTTGAATCTACTCTGACTTATATTTAGAATCTTTCAGCAACAGTTCAGAACATAAATAATGAAAAGCCATTAAACACTGTATGGAGTAGGGGTATGTACCTTACCGACCAACCCACAGAACATTATTTGGATGGACAGAAAGCAACTGCCCTGTGCCTCTCATTCTATAGAGCATGATGTGTGCAACATACTGATCAACACACCATTTCCTCACATTGTTTTCCTCTCCACAGTGAAGGATAAACCAGAAAATTTGTCCTTCCTCACACAATAGAGCCTTTAGGTCTTCTATCTGGTCCCTACACATTAGGATGTTCACTGCAATACAATTCCCGGATAAATTGTAATGAGCAACTGGCAAATCTGAAACCTGTTAAGAGTTCAAGTTCAGTTAAAAAAAAACAAACAAACAAACCCTGAGGGGTTATTTTAAAAACTTTATCCTTCACTATTCAGTTTTCTTTTAAAGTTTGTAAAATCATCATAATTGGGCCCTATTTGCAGTTTCACTGCAAAAAAAACAGCTTCAGCTCCGCACACAGGAACCACGGAAATGCTAAGCAGAGTTTATAAGAATCATACTGTAATGTAGATATATATTCAGGTAAAATGTAAGATTTTGATCTCCAGTTTCAGCCTGTAAGACAGTTTCTTATCTTGGGGCGTGTATGTCTGCCTGGAGTGTGTGTTCTGTTGCCTACATGCTGCTTTCAAACCAATTTTACAAACCTGCTCCTACCTTTCTGCGAGCTAGTTCTAAACAACCACAGAAGTAAGTGTTCCACTGCAGACAAAGCTTTCCAGTTTGCTCCATCGAGCTTTTCCAGAAGGTAAATCCTCCTAAAATACTAGAGGATGAATTCAGGAGCACACTGATGACACAGGACCATGTCCTGCAGATGTTTCTCTTGTCAGAAACACAAAAAGTGGTAAGAACCTCCTGGGCTCTATCCTAACCCTAACTGAAGTTACTCACAAAATAGTCACCCTGTAGGTGTGAGGTTGGCCCTAAATTCACAGGTTTGCCCTGCCATGAGAATGCTTTCAAATCCACCTGCTAATTCGTGTCATTTCCAGCTGCTTCCTGGCTCTCCATTCTCCCCACGGGTGACAGTCGTGGTCTTGGACACATTGCCTTCAGCAGCTGACCTTGCAGAGGCAGGAGCAGAGATTTGCTGGTGTTGACAAAGCCTTTCTGCCCTCCCAGCTACGGATTCTGTTTCAGGGGGGCTGAGCAAGGGCAGGGAAGATGGGGGAGTTACGAGCAGACCCCAGGACCACTCATTGCCCCCACACAGCTAATAATTCAATCCCAGAACACTACATTTTTTGGTAAAATAATATTAACACTCTATCTCCATCTCGCAGTGGAGAATAAATAGAAAATCCTTCCAGGGATGAAGCCCCATTCCTAGTTTCCCCCTCAAGCTTCCGTATGCATCAAGGGGAAGGGAATGGTGCCCGTGCTTCTCCGGCTTGCTCTGGACCTCAAGCCTGCTTCCAGTCACCACACCCAGCTGAGAGGGATGCAACTGGACCCTCACTGCCCTGGTAGATGGGCATGCTCCCATTAGCCCTCACTAATTGTTGCATTCTCATTAGAGCAACGCCCAAGAGCCTCACCTTGGAGGGGTTCTCTGGGAATAGGTGCCTCAGGCAGCAGCAGTGCTCCCAAAGGACCTGGCCCAGACGGTTTGGATGAAGATGCCATTCTAGGGCAATGCCATGCACCTCTTCCCTGGCTGGAAAGACACCTGAGGGTACTGGAGAGCCACCTGAGGGTACCTCAGCCCCAGCCAGGGATGAGCAGACAGGGATTGACCCAGCTGGGCATGGGCATTCTCCCTCGGCACCACAGCCGCACAGGCAGAACACTTCCACGTGTTCCTCCATCCCAGACTGCCTCCCAAAACCCAAGCCAGCTGCAGGTTTCTCTGTGCAGCTCTTATCTCAGCACCAGACGACCAAAAAACCTGAAGGGAAATATGAGTAGGGGAAGCGATTCTCTGTGTTTTTGTGTGCCGCTTGTTGCTAGGAAAAATATTTCCTTAGTATCTCTGTGGGCTCTGCAAGTCAGCATCGGTGGAGCTCTGCCAGTTGCCAGAGAGTATAAAACAGCAAATGTCAGGAAAAAAAATAGGAAGAAGAAGTAAAGCTTCAAGAATGTGCCTGTTCATGAATGTCTGTCCCCTCACATGGCCAGCAAGGAGACACACACACCTCCTGTCTTTGCTGGAGCAAACCTTGGGAGCTTCTTCCCAAGGTATTTTGTCTAAGGTTTTTTGTTTTTGTTCTTTTTTTTAAAAATGGGGTTTTGCCTTGGTTTTTCAGAAGGCTGAAAGCAGTTCTCCATGTCAGGGCAGCACAGGGCAGAGGGGAGCCCCTCTTTGCCCAGCGCTGAGCATTTGGAACGGGCAGGAGAGTGAGGGTTCGAAGGGACCCAGCGTGGCCAGGGCAGAGCATCCTCTCCCCAGGGATAGTGGGGCCTGGCTCTGCCACCAGTGACACTTCTAGCCATAAATGGCACCAGATACTCCGGAGAGGAAGGCTGCAAAGCCGCCTGCTCCAGACATCCCACGCAGCTCTGAGCCCTGCTGAGGCTGGCAACAGCATCACGGTGTTCCAACCTTCCTAGCGGCCAAAGGATAACCCATTTCCTAGGCCGGCTGTTCATCCATCCTTCTGCTGGCAGCTGGGGACAGTGACAACGATGAAGGGCTGGGGGTGGTGAGTTTGAAGCTGATTATCGCTCTGTTTGCTTCAGAGGAGCCACAAAACAATTCAGTGGGTCTGCTTGAGCCGGACATCGAGTCCCCTTAAACGTTTTCCAGCCTCCACTGATCATCCTCCAAATCGTCCCATGGCTGCTCCTATTGCTGACTGCTGTTTGAGTTCTCACATGGTGCTGCTCTTTGAATTTTCAGTTTTTCACAATAAAGTAGTCTTCCCCATTCTCTTTGCATTGTTTTATAAGCCATTGTTTTATAAGCCATTGTTTTATAAGCCATTTTTAAGTAAGACTCTTTTTTTCCCTCACAAAAAGAAAGAGCAAGACTTTGTCTGAATACAAATCCCATACCCGACAGTGTGCTGACATTTGTGCACAGAGATGTGCTTTCCAGTTTATTCTATTGTGCTTTACTTTTTTTTCCTTCTTCTTCTTTTTTTTTTTTTTTGGTTTTTTTTTTGTTTGTTTTCAGACTAGTTCAGTGGAAAGTTCAGATGATTCCAGCAGAGTATCCCTTAACACCACCACAGAAATAGCCTGCAAAACTGGAAATACGTCTCAGCGTTGCCAGGGGAGCTACGGGTTTGTAGGTTCTTTCGCCCCCAGAACGCGCAGGTAAAAGGCTGGAGCATTATTTCGCGGCGCCATCTAGCTCCCGCTACAGGAATGCTGTCCATAGCTCTGTCCCCACATGTCCCCCGACCCAAACCCGAGCCAGCTTTTCGCAGAGAAACACGGCAGGTGATAAACGGTGAGAAAAAGTGAATGTCGCTGTTGTCCCTTCCTGAGACTCCCGGGAGCTGAGAGAACTGGAGCGAGGCAAGTCACCCCACAGCTCCTCCTGTCGCTCCTGGGGGACCTTTCTCCCTCCAGGAATAACAAATGGCTTGACCCAAACGTGGGCAGAAAACCATTTTGGGTACACAAGCTGTCCCCAGCCTTTCTTCCGTAGGTACCTCTCACCCTCTGTGCCTGTGGCCACCTTGTCCTGCCAAGGACAAGAACATGGGGCAACATCAACACCGGGAGAGTAAAGATATGAATTACTGCAGCTGACCTTGAATTTCCACTAAGTACATGTAACACATCATATATAATCTAATTTTCCTTCTAGTGATAACCACTGTGGTTAAGCTGAGCATTTTCCATCTAAAATACAGGTGATTGGCAGGTTTCAAATAGATGGGAATTTAGACCTGTTTCATACAGAGAAAGAAAAACTGAATGACACCTATTTCTTCTCTCTGAATATCCTTCACCCACCAGGCTCTCAGACTCTGAGCCTGTTTGCTAAACAGGAAGACCTCCATGGCTTGTCCTAAAAGTTTTAAGACACAGGGGTATGCTTGTAGCCCACAGGCAGAGGGAAGATAGGCTGAGATCACAGAAACCAGGAAATGCTCAAAAGCAGTGAGACGACTGTATTAAAAACAGGCAATATCCAAGCAAAAAAACAAACTTGAAACTCCAGCTCAAGTCTGCAGGACATTTGCCAAACTGTGAGTTAGGCTCCAGTGATGTATGGAATATATTTGCTCTGAGCCTAGGCTCTGCTCGAAGCCAGAAGCTTTTAAACCATCTTTACAAATATGTTCCCATCTTTTGCCAAGGGAATGTACAGCTGTTTTCCCTTCACGTTGGTATCTAGAGTTGCTTTTACTAACTCAGTGATTCCTGAGGTGGCAATTACTTCTGAATATTCCCAAATATTTGTTTGGTGTCCACCAAACTTTAATGCTTTCTTATTTTGACAAAAAACCCCCATTATTTGCATATTTACTTTGCACACATGTTTTACAAAATGACCAACAAAACTGCCTAAAAATGCTTCAGCGATCAGTGGTTTTTTAGCTCTGCACACTGGCAGACTTTTCTGCTCTACTGCATTACTCTCACAACAATGAATTTTTTCTCCTCTTTCCTCTGTGATCCTTTGTCCAGAGTGATCCTTTCTCCTCCCACATATCTGCCACGCTCTGTGTCTGCGCCAGCAGTGACTTCCATGAGCTTGGCCTGCTCCGTCTGCTGTAACCCTTTTGATGTTGCACACAATTCTTCCACATTTTCCCCAGCTCCTGCTGCCCAAGAGGAAAGGTTGCATTAGGCTCCAAAAACCTGGAGAAGTGGCAAGGGCACACGACCAGATTGAACCCACAAGTGGCTTCACAAAGATGGGAACTCTGCCATCAGCACCTGACCTCCTTCCTCCTCATCCTTTATTTTAAAAACTGAGGGGTACAATCAGCTGCAAGCCCTCCTCTCTGGATTTATGTAACCCTCGATAGCAAAGATCAGGTCTGAAAGGGGATGAAGCAGGAGGCTGACTCACTGCAAAATCCAACATTGAAGAAGATAGGAAAGGACCCTGCAATTGCTTCTGCAGGTCGAATTTAGTGCAGTCAGGTGTGGTCCTGGTGTTTGTTAACTTCTAAGCTCAAGTGCTTGTCGGATATGAATGAAGAGGATTCCTCCTTTTCCAGGGGTTGCAGCTGTACATCAAGTAAAAACTAAAATTAAAAACAATGACTTTAACTAAGGAATGCAGGAAATGTTGTGATGTATTTTCTCTGCAACCACTTGAAAGCAGAATTGCTGTGGAAATAAAACAACTCCAAATACATTGAACTTGCTGACTCAGTTGGTCCAGAAAAAAAAATAAAACTACAAGACAGCAATTTTTAAGCAGCAGCAGTACCAAATGTACTGTATCTGCAGCCCTGATGTAATCTGCATGGCAACATCATATTTCCCTGCATGTTGTGCTCCTGAGTTTGATGAGCCACAGCTTTTAGATGAAGCTTAGGATTTGCTGGACATTACATACGAGATTTTCTTTTAGAGCTGAGATGTTGGAACCACCCAGCTCCTTAAGAAACATTTAAAGGGAGCAGCTTCCTTTCTGACCCTGATCGGAGGCACACAGCAAATTAAAAACAAGCACAGGTCTAGCCAATTCTCCTAATGCATCCAGAATTATCAGCACTGCAGCATTTCCCATTCAAAACAGGTTATGCAAATAATCTTCTATTTCCACATGCAAATGATTGAATTTATTTTGGTGATTTTTCAAAAAACTTCCCAGTTTTTGTCAGCACCTAATAAGCAAAATATTAAGATAAAAGTGGGCATCTCTTCACTTCAAATTTTTCATTTAATGTTCTACTTCAATAGTTGCTGTAAGAAATTATTAGCAGCTGTTAAAAGCCTCTTAAAAAAAAGGATATATCCTCTGGTCTATGGAAGGACAACGGAAGAAAAAGCTATGAGAAAATTGTGGAATAACAGTGCCTGCTTTAACATTACAGTACATTTCTGCTTTCCTGAAGTTGCACACACTGCTATTTGGAAGCTTAATGATCAGGAACCATGATATTATATTATTAAATTATGCCAAATATTAATATAAACTATTTTTAAGGAGGGTAACTATTTTAAATATGGGTTATAGAGCTAATTTTATCTTTTGCACATTATATTAGACAATTATGAGATATAAAGTATCCAGAAATTAAATACAGAAACCCACTGGAACTCATTTTCCCCCTCTTTATTTTGTCCTTCTGAAGTTCACACCTTGCTGCTTCTGCTCAGGAAAACCCTGGTGGAAGACTTTATTTGCTGTTGCCAAAATCCCAAACATCAAGATTTTTTTGTGGTCTGATGGAGTTGGCCACTCTTGAAAAATCTGCCCTTACTTTCTACTGCTCTTTTCTCCAACTTGCCTGAGTGTTGCTCATGATCTGTTTAGAGCTCTCTGATCTTCCCTATCACAGCAATTGATTACACTAATTTAACCCCCACCATGGTCATCCCATGTTATACAGCCTTTCCCACATCCAGTTTCCCTCATTTTTCAGTCATTGGGATGTACAAGAGTGACTGAGATCCACTTCATATGCAGACAAATACTTCCCCTTAATGTTCAAACCTCCCCACACTACTCTGCTACAAGAATAAGGCAAGAAGTAGCAATGCACTTTGAAAAAGCAGAGAGCACATGGAAAAGCATTGGGATTAAAGGGATCCCACAAAATATCAGAGTCCACTTCTTAGAAACGCTCTGCTTATGCTAGAACAGTGCCTCTAGCCTTCGTTTTCCAGGAAAATTGCCACGACCATGTAACCAGCAGAACGGAACAGCTCGGTTATTCCAGAAGGAGTGGGCTTTAATAATGGTGCTCATTCCCCCTGAGTAATATTTCTGGGCAGAAGACACCAATATTTTGCTTTTCTAGCGGCAGTTCCCAGCCACGCCAGGAGAGCCTTGATGCTCCCAGCCCTGAGCTGGTGCCATCCATCACTCGTGAGCCGCTGGCAGCCCAAGTGTTCCCCGCGGAGTCCGCACGGCTGGGCTCGGGATGGTTGTGGTCTCTGCAAAGGGAAAGGAACATTCAGCAGGAAAAGGAGATGAAAATCAGCAGCAGAGAGCGGCCAAGGAGTTCTCCAGCTCTGATTTACTCGCTGTTCTTGGCTCATCACTCGGCTTCTCTTTTTCTGAAGGGTGTGTCACCAAGCAAGTGGGTTTATGGAATAATAACAGATATTAGGGGCATCGTCGTTACTTTACGCCACACGCTCAGGGAGAACTGTGCTCAAACTTGTTTCTTTTAAAATACTGAAAGCAAACTCGAAGCATCCCATACTTTTAATTCTTTGCATGGCTTTGACCTTGTCTTCCAGCCTTGAAATACAAAGTAATTTAAGCTCAATGTGGCTCCAAGAGAAAAAAATAAAGACTGAAACAAGAATACATTAATTCAAGTGACATTTAGGGCAGTGCAATCTTTGGTTCACTCACAAGAAACCAATTTAAAGTCCAAGAGAGTAATGAAGTTGAGTGGCAAGAGGCAGCTCCAAGCTAGCACTGTGAAATGAAAGAGAGAAATCATTACATTAGAATCTTTGCTTCTTCTAATTTCAAGAGATGGAGGACAGAGAAGCTTGATAAATTATAATTATTTACTTTTTTCTCACACAATATGAACCATAATCTGGTGTTGTGCCATGGACCATTAGCACATTTTTTTACCCTTGTCTTTGTCCTTAAGTGGCCCAAGTAGAATATCTTCGGATACTAGAGAGGTTACATTTAATCAACATAAATCACATCCTCGGGTCTGAAGCTCATTTTCATTAGCTAAAATCAGAAACCTCTTAACTAGCAGTTTTTGTTTCCCCACAGGTTAATTTTCTTAGCTCAAGATGGCTCACCCATCCTGGTATGGCACCTGCATGAATAGAAAGAAAGTAATGAAAGAATTCCTGTGGTTTGGATCAGCAAAAGAAACAGAAAGTCCTTCTGGTGATCGTGGTTTCTGCGGGTAACAATGTGCTGACCATCCTTGCCACTGAAGTGCTGGCTCATCCTTACCTGAACTAAACCCTATCTCTCAGACGTAAAAATAAATCCTTTCACTTAACTGCCTGTGAAGGTGGGAGAATTCCCAGAATTTTCCGGAATGTAGCTGATGCAGGTGATAATGTGGCCACGGCAGGTCTAGCCAAGTACTGCAACCAGATGGGGAATTTTGAGCTGCCACAGACAATAATTCCTGGCCACGCTTTTGTAAGATATGTGCACCTGTAATTTTCCCCATTCTTACATGCATGGAGACATCCAAAAACTTCTCTGAGCATGGATTGTTCCCCAGGCTTCCCTCACGTAGGGAACAGCAGAAGAAAATGGGCACTGCTGTGAAACAGCGATAGGAATATTTGCATGCTGAATTCCTGGAACTGAACCATGTCCCTGTGCAAAGTTTACTTGTATGTATTCTTTCTACTGAGGGTTTCTTAAGAATGACTGGCCAATTTGATAATTTGATTTTCGCTCCAGCTGGTTATTCCCACATGCTTTGGATCTTATTCAACCTGCACTCCCAAGGTTTGGGTTTTGGTTTTTTTTTTTGCAATATCAGCCAGTAGTCAGGCAAACAAGGCGCTGCAAACCTAACCATAAAAGGTATGTGTAATTCAAGCTGTGAAAAAACAATCCTCTTGCCATAAGGAAGAAAACTGAAGAATTTTGATACAAGGAAGCTGTGACCATCATGCTGAATGAAACATTTATGCGAGTTAATTTTGCAAAAATAGACAGGAACTATTGAAGAGATCAAAAAAAGAAAGAGGTTCTCAGGAAAATTTTAAATGCAATAGGTGAAGGTATGGATGTGCTATGGAATTTCTGAGAACAGTATTTGTATATAAATGCTCCTTCATGCAAATAGACTTCAGTGGAAAATGCAGCTACTTGAAGGCATTCTGTGTCTAGAAGTACCAGCAGAAAGAAAAACATTAATAATGGATTTTAATGGACTTTTAGAGTCCTTATGAGCGCCAATGATCTATCAAAAATTACAAAACTGCCAACAAATTAACAGTTAATACGCTACAGATTATCATTCAAGGAAAACTTTTTTAAAGATGAGCATTCTCTTCTTTGGAAAAGAAGTGATGAAAAATCAAACTACCTTTCCTAGGACAGAAAAGAAAAAAAACCACCTACATCAAAAATGCTGAAAGCAAATAAAATAAAGGATCCACTATGCTGAGGGACAGGAATCCATGCACATTCTGCAAAAACTCTGCGATAATAGACAATTCTGACAAGTGAGCCTTTGTTTGCAAAGCAAGAAAAACCAACTTGGATTTACATTTTTGAATGGGTTTGTATGATCTGTGTGAGAGTCACTCAGAACAGGAGACCTTCAGTATTAGCAGACAGATTTTAGTCATAGGTAAGGTTTGTCACCAAGAATAGGGCACAAATAATAAAATTAATGTGCAAAATAACCAGTCTGCGAAATGATGGCTTTAGCATGCTGAGATTAAGCACACCCAGAATGGCAATCCACAAATACATCTCATGAATAGCAATCAGCAATTAGAGAAACACTTTTCTAACTGAGATTGAAGTTAAGAGCGGACTGAATGTTTGCCTCTCCCTGATTGATTATACAACACTATTTTAGCTACTCTTGTCAGAAAGAGCTCAAATAAAGTTGGGGAAAAAAAAACATATAAATGAGATGGCTCTTCTGACAGTAGTTATGCAGAAAGTCCTGGGACATCTCAATCCCCTTCTGGTTTTAACCTAAGCAATATCTGACCGCACTGAATTCATTGCAACCTGAAAGGTACGTCTTATGAATTCAGGCTTATGTTAGGGATCGGCAAATCTCAGAAGCTTAAGAATTCAGATCAGATCAGATTTGGGTAGGAATTCAAACTATGTGAAATGAATCATGTCAAACCTCTGATTTATAAACCTGGGATGTCACCCTGTTAACTGACCTGAAGAGATCTCTCCCCAGCTCACATGAATCTAAGGTAGTGGGTACCAAATCCAAGAGAATCTCTGCTGGCATGAGATTGTGCTGTTATCAAACAAGGCTTTGCACCACACACAGATTTGGGACTTTGCTCTTTCAATTCCTTGAGTAATAAGCAGCTGGGAGCAGAAATCTGTCACAGACTGACACAAATCTGGCACAAAACAGGACACAGAAATGAGCCAGGTGCCTCCACGCTGGGTGGAAATTGCATCTGCTCCCCTCCTCAGGTGAGAGGATGTGGGTACCTCAGGAGCCTGAACATCGCCCTTGGCCTCGCTTTAGAGCACTCTGCATCATCCCTCTGGAGTAATCAAACCCTCAGCACCACAAAGCAGCAGCCCAGCCCTGCCCTGGTTCACTTTGTGCCCAGGAAGTGACCACACCTCCCCACGGAAGAAAGGTTTGGGGTGGAGAGAGGCAGCTGTGCCACTGAGACGTGGACTCCTCGTGGCAAAGGGGAAACACCAGGCAGGCTGGGAAATCTTGCAGGCTAGTGCTGTTCAACTGGGGTGGAAAGTTTGGCTCCATAGTGATGATCCCATCACATTTAGGAATTTTATCTTTGCAGGAAAAAAAAAACCAAAACCACTAAAACCCACTAAAACACACAGCTATAAATTCTAGTCTGCAATTCAAAGCTTGGCCAGTGCTGGATTCAGTGAGGCCATGTGATTCTGCAGGTATAAGTGCAGCAGTAAAATTCTTACGTACCTTGTGCACTGAAACCCTGCTGCTGTCATACAGCACTATCTGGCCCAAGAGCTTTTCCTTAAGGCATCATTTTCTTTCCCAGTTTAGATGGTTCATAGCAACACTGACAAACATCAAAGAGGCAACCTATTCTGAGGCAAAGCACTTCCTGCTTAAAAAAAAGATTATATAAAAATATTTTTGAGGTGCTATTGCA
Source organism: Origma solitaria (assembly GCA_013397895.1). Classification (NCBI taxonomy): domain Eukaryota; kingdom Metazoa; phylum Chordata; class Aves; order Passeriformes; family Acanthizidae; genus Origma; species Origma solitaria. The sequence goes on from VZRL01000951.1 coordinate 440,841, forward strand.
CAGACCTTTGTATTTTGATGTTTGAGACAGAAGAAAGGAAAATTATCTACTTGTTCTCAAGTCAAATTTCTCCTCCCCTCTCAATCCCAGCCTCTTTCTGGAAGTTCTGCTGCTCACTGAAAGAAGCTGCAGAGGCGACAGGCTGACAGCATTTGTTTACTGTGGGTCTCCCTTTGAAGGGTGATTACAACAACATCATTCTGCATATCCGGAGTGTGGATTTCTTATCTCCCCGAAGGAGAAGGAGAACAATCACATATTTGATAAGTTCAAACAAAAGCGCACACAATTATAGGAAGCAAAGTGTTTGCTGGAAGAGGGCAGTTTGTACAAACCCCATTTTTTTTATAACCTCATTGCACACATTTCTTTCACGACAGCTTTCAGGAGCAATGTTCTGCCACTCTGCAGTATCTCTCCCTTGTGGTGACACGTGAAATATTTTCCATTTGAAAATTGACACTGAAGGGGCAGCATCCTGCAGGAAAGAGCCACTGCAAGAGCTTTGCTCCGTGCCCACTTCTACCCCCACGCAACCTCACGCTCCAAGGAAACGAGGTGACGGTGAATCCATACAAGGCTGCCTTCTCACCTCTGTGGGAACAGTGGTGGGAAGGAGAGCAGTTTGTTTCCACACTAGCTCTGGCAGGGATCTGCTGTTCCCGGCCCCAAAGCAGCAGCAGGTGCCCAGGGATAAAAGGCAGAGGCAGTTGGTGGTGGTGGGGAGGCTGCGCTCTCCCGGTGGAGAGGAGAGAGAGAAAGGGAGAGAGAGAAAGGGAGAGAGGGAAAGGGAGAAAGAGAGGAAGGGAGAGAGGGAAAGAGAGAAAGAGAGGAAGGGAGAAAGAGAGAAAGGGAGAAAGGGAGAAAGGGAGAAAGGGAGAAAGGGAGAAAGGGAGAAAGAGAGAAAGGGAGAAAGAGGGAAAGAGAGAAAGAGAGAAAGAGAGAAAGGGAGAGAGAGAGAAAG